>OZ023273.1:150601764-151159682 GCA_964007475.1 Hybos culiciformis | reverse complement strand
GATTTTATAAATTAGTTCCCTGCAAACACATAAGGTATAAATATTATCTTCCAATATTAATCAAAATTGTTTAATTTTGCTTTTGAATGTTTACCCTTGAGTTCTAATCTTTTTCATTTGTGAAAGGACTGCCCGTTGCAATCTGACCAATTACAATTACGATCAACGTTATGAACACATACAAGTATCATTTTGATTATTCTAGTCGATGTCTTATTAAATATTTATATTTCTTTTCAGAATGTTTTCTATAACAACATTATGGCCACGCTTGCATTCGAAACGAGAAATAATATCGACAATACGAAAAATCGATAACATTTTAGAACCATCTGAGAAACGAAAATTACAAAAAGTTATGGAAGGCTAGAATGATAATTCTGTTCAAGAATATTCAAGCCATTTAAATAAAAATAATTAATTATTCTTAATAATAGTACTATTATATTAGTTTAGTTTGAAAATAAAAATTGTTCGAAATTGAAATGCTTTATTTTTAACCTTGCCATCCTTAAATCACTTATATATTGAGAAGTAAATAGTTCTTTTTGAATTTTCTTTTTAATTTCATTTAAAAGATAAATACTTTCATAAAAGTCCTTCCCCTCCGATAATAAATAATATTAAATAATTGAATAATTCAGTTCTAGATTGTGTTTCAATTCAGCTTGAAAATTGTTTTAAAACAGAATAAAAAAATTACATTAATAACTTTTTTCGATTAAATGTTTTATATTAAATTATTGTAAACAATATTTTTTTTCTTTATTAAAATCATATAATAGGTCATTAAATAAAATATATTACATGTATTAATTAAATATAAATGAATCTAAAATGCAAAAAAAAAAATTATAAAAATATTAATATTAAAAATTTTGTACAAATAAAAATTAAATTAAGAAAGAAATACATAAAAGAAAATATAAAGCGATCTTAAATATTATATACCTATATCAACAAAATGTTATTTTTTTTTCATTTAAGTTAAATACGAGTCAGTTTATTAAAAATTCAGAAGTTTCAACTGTCATATTGTATAAAAACTATTAAACAAGCTTTAATGAAATCAATCACGAAAACATAAAGTTAAAGGAAAATTTTCCTTAACAAAGGCAAAATAAAATTTATATAAAATGAAAAATATAAATTTCTTTCATATGAAGATGATGTTATACAAATATGTATAACGAAAAGGAGGCCAAATTTTAACCGCAATTGCGTTGGAAAATATTAAAAATGGTTTCCCATAATTAAGTATGTATAGATGTAGGTGTATTAAAATTGTTATAAAAAATATTTTTCAAAAATCTAAATGTGTTGTACATATTTATTATCCTTTTTAATAAAATAATTGCGAATTTCTAAACAACCTTCATAATACATAAGGCAAATTATTAATTCTATACTTTTGAGAAAATAAAGTCAACTTTTTTGCTCGCAATGATACAGGTTAGTTTTTCCTTCGACAAGCTATATTTATCTGTCATATAGGCTGAATATATAAATAATACTTTCTACAAATTTCTTACATATTAAAATTTCAAAATTAATTTATGAAATAAACTGACTTTAAGAACCTACCCAAAATACATTTATTTATAGAATGAAACTTAAAATAAGAAATATTCCGTTTTTTAAACTTAAGGTTTTTAATTTTATTGTCATGGCTAGATGAATAAATAATTATTACCGATTTTTTTATGACTATATTATTTATTTAACAAATTATTAAAGTTTCATTCTAATATAGAAATTTGAAACAATTTCTGTTTAATATTAATATTCGAAATAATTTTCATTTTTTTATTTAAACAAATTCTGTTTTTAAGATCTGTTAAATTTTAACTATAAGTACATCATTACAACATATCCCTCAATAATTCTTTTTGAGGTGCTGTTAATTTTTCTGGAAATTGTATGTCAAAAGCAATTAAAAGATCTCCCTTTCTTGTTGTATCCTTAGGAAATGGTAATCCATAGCCTTGTATTCTTTTTACAGTATTTGGTTTAATTATTTCTTGCATTGTACTTATTCGCAATTTATCACCAGACATTGTAGGAACTTCAAAAACAACACCGCAAAGAGCCTAAAATATTTACATATTATATTTATCTTCAGTAAAAACGACGAAAACTATAGGTATGTGTATGGAAATATTAAAGTTTGTTCGAATATGATTCAATGTTAATCTAAATTACCTGCTTCAGGGTGAGTCTAGCTGTATATCGTAAATCACTTCCTTCTCTTTTAAATAGTTGATGTGGTTTATCTCTAATTATAAATACTATGTCAGCTGGGATTTTCCCATGACTTTGATCACCTTCTTTTTGAAAAGTTACTTTAGTTCCTGATTTCCAACCTGGTTTTACTGAAAAAAAATTTAAAATTTACACACTTCATTCGTATTAAATATAAACATTAACATTTACCTGAAATGCT
Source organism: Hybos culiciformis (assembly GCA_964007475.1). Lineage (NCBI taxonomy): Eukaryota > Metazoa > Arthropoda > Insecta > Diptera > Hybotidae > Hybos > Hybos culiciformis. Next base: position 151,157,239 of record OZ023273.1, on the reverse strand, counting down.
TACATATTTATCCTCCTTCTTTGAAGTACCATCTGAATTCAAAATTCTTCTAGCTATTTTCATTTTTTTTGAACAGCCATTATATATTTCTTCTAATGTTACATATAAATCATGTTCAATTGGAGGATCTTGTTCTTTTTCCTTCCTCAATGGTGAGTGTACATTAAAAGAATGTGACCTTAAAAAATCAAAACTTATTATAACTCTCATAATTTTATTTAAATTTTATTAAATGAATGAAAAATAATACGACCATGCTAAATACTAAACTGTTTGAATTTAATTTTAAAAAAACATTACTCTCTAAATCTAAACATTAAAAGTTAAAACAATTATTACTCTCTAACTTATTATTCTTTCAAAAATCTAATTAAAAAAATGTTCAGAAGGAAACCAAGCTACAAATAGGCTATATATAATTACCTAAAAGCTCCTCCGAGTCCATGCCTAGTACCTAAACTACCGAATGGTGATGAAAAAAAATCGTGGTCATTATCAATGTCAAATACATTTTTATCAAATAAACTATCTCCCATATCAAAAAAGGAACCAAATGGATTACTAGAACCAAAAAATTGTGCAAATGTTGCTCTGGGATCTCCATGAAATGTATAAGTGAAATTCGAACTTTTCCCATTAGTTTTAGCACCTAGAAATTTGAAAATAATTTAGTATCAGATATTAAAACACAATGTATAGTTCTAAATTTTTACCTCCTTTCAATCCATCTTCACCATATTTGTCAAAAATTTCTCTTTTACTTTTATCAGATAAAATTTCATAAGCTTCAGCAACTTCCTTGAATTTTTCTTCTGCATTGGCGGCTTTATTTTTATCTGGATGATATCGTAATGCTAATTTTCTTAAAAAAGAAAGAAAAATTAATAATAATTTACATTTTTTAAATAAATAAACTTGATTAGAGAAGGATATATGTAATTCAATTTCAAGTATATGTACTGCTATTAGTACTGTCCAAATCAATTCAATTAACTGTCCATGGAATTAATATTTTCAAATTAACTTGACATATTATGTTGCTTTTAATCACAATGACGCGATTTAAGAAAATAATTATTGTAATGAATATTAACTATTAATAAATTTTTTTTTAAATTATTACCTATATGCCTTTTTTATTTCATCTTCAGTAGCTGTTTTTGGAATTCCTAATGTCTTATAATAATCTTTTCCCATTATAATGAATTACTTATTAAAATAATATTTAAGAAAAAATAATATTATTTAATAATTTATAAGTGTTAAAATAAATTAAATATTCAAATATTCGACTTCCGTTTATTCCTTATTTTATTGTGAACATTATAAACACCATCGAATTTCTCTTAGGTCTAGAAACAATTACGAGACATATCTGAAAAAAAATCGAATATTAGCCAATTTGAAACTACTGATTTAATTATTATTTTAATTATTTATTAATAAATACGGTACTACAATATGCTATACACATTATATTATGTATTTGAATAAACTCATAAAATTATTAATTATATTTTTTAAAACATAAGAAAGAAGATTTTAAGGATATATTTCTTATTTTTTAAAATCTACATTTAGAAAATTCACATTAGTAAAGTACATAATATTTATCTTTAAATGAAATCATTTTATAAATAAACGGTAATTCTTGTGTGTTTGTAGTTATATCAAAATTAATGTTTTAATAGAAATTAAGAACAAAAAAAAAGTTACGAAACAGTTCAAAATTTTTAATTCCATAAAATAGAGAATATTATTTGTGCAACAAAGTAGGTAAGTGCATATTAAATTTATTGGATCAACTCTCCAAATATAAACATTAATAAATTTTTTGTATAATTATCATCATTAATCTAACTTAAAAAATAAACATCAGAATTATCATTTTAATAAAAATGCGAATGAATTTCTATATAAATAAGAATGTTTCACATATTAGGTGTACTTATACTATGCATTATAGTAGATTACAACACATGTTAAGCAAATAAACACATAGACACGAGTCAATACTTATATCATGAGACCGTTAGGTCGAGTGATATAATGTTGACAAGTGTCTATGTGTTTTTGTGTATATACACAACCAGCTGTATAACAAATTTTATTAACATGTTTTGTATACTGTTTTAATATGCATGTGAGAGGTAGTTGCAATCAATACATTTGCAATGCAAAAAATAAACAAAAGTTAAAAATGAAGTAAGTAAATAAAATTTACTTAATACGGAGAATGTAAATAAAATTTACTTAATTAAATAATTACATGTGTATTGACGCATGTAATATATCATTTACCGAACTAAATTTACGATTGTAAATACAACTTACCGATCACATGCACATTAAAATATTTAATTATAAAGGTAGGGGATTAATTTATTATTAAAAAAAGATTACGTTAGTCAATTACTATATCTGTTCCATGTTATAAAAGCACAAATATTTACTGCTATTTGATCAATTTAATTGATCAATAATTCCCATAAGCGTAAAAAAATAAAAAAATAAATTATAAATATTAATTATATTTTGGAATCTCATTATTAATTTTCAATTAACATAATTTCCTTATATAGCTTAATAGAAAAGTGTATATCTGTTATTATCTATACTACCTAATCAAACAAATTTTATGAACAATTAAAGGAACCGATGTAACACGCGGGTTATATATAGTCGATGCCCGATCTAATATAAATGTTTATGGTTAATTCAATGCAAAATTTCCTCGAAATCATGTCAAAACTTTGTTCATATTATAAAATTTAAAATTATTTAAATTAAATTAACCTTCACAGAATTCACAAATTAACCAATCCTATTTTAGATTTAATTTTTTTTACTAAACCCTGTATTTTCTTTTTGATAACAATTTTTGTTTAAAAATTAATTTCGAAAAATTCGAATTAAATTAAAAATGAACAATCTTGAAAAATCATTCATCTTCTAGATTAAATTCTAAAATTGATAAAAACTTTAATATTTAAATAGATTAAAATTAATACTTTTAACAGAGAGACAGTAGTATCAATAGTTTAAAGATAACTTTCAATAATCTGTACTCAATAGTATATTTATTTTTAACTATTTTGATCATATTAATTAATTCAGTAAACAGTCAAATAGAAGCAAATGGTGGTGGACACTGTAAAACATCCATGGATTGTCCTACAGATGAATATTTTTGCAATTCTGAGAATTGGTGTGAATTTCAAAATGAATTGATCAGTTTTGGAAAATAATCGAAATACCTAGTTATGTTTAAAAAAATGTGAATTATATTGTAATTCAACAAATTTAATTTAGAACAACATTCAATTCTATTAATAAAAATTCCGATTATAAATAAATACATAAATTAATAAATAAATATGTTTAAATTTTTATTTAAAAAATTGCAACATTAACTTTACATATGTTTAGCAGTCGAAAAAAATTCGATTTTCAAAATATGATGATTTATTTTAGATTTTAAATTTTGATTTGATTAAAATCAAATTTTGCAACAGTAGCGATATAACAACAAGAATTATTAGAAATACTTAAGTAGGTAAGTGGTGAGTATAATAATTGAATTAAGTAATAAAAATTGCATTCATGGGTACAATTTATTTAACGTGCTATAATTAATTTTTTTTTAAGAATTAGTTTTTGAATGTTTATTTAACTTTTTAATATATTGTTATATTTTAATATTCTATTTTAATAGTATTTGCTAGTAGATGAATAAATTGAACAGTGTGTAGGAAAGTTTTAAACATTTTCATAAACATAATTTAAAAAAAAGAGATGTTGAAATACAGTTTCTGTCAACTGGTCTATTATAAATCTGTTAAGAAATTACAACAAGAGCTTTACAAATTTTTAATAAAATTAAAGGATCTACACTACACATTATGGACTTATGCATAAATGTTAAATTTATAAATGTTTCTATATATAATGTCTTATTTCTAAGATTCTTTCAAATAATTTTTTTTTTCGTAACATTGAAATTAATCCCTCCAAAATTACATCATTTTCCGCAACAATATCAATCAACATATCATATCTAAAAATGTGTTCTCTATAACTTAATTTAAAATTTGAACCGTGACATTAGTATTAAAATTTTAATTTTAATGATCACTGAAAATAATCCCAAAATAAAAAGTAATGACGTTTAAATCTAATTATAAAATTCATTGATGAATAAATTTATTTCTCATAATTTAAAAAAAAAAAACATTTTTTTCTTCAATATTTAATGTACTCAAATAGATAATATTGTATACACACAAACGTACGAATAGTATGTAATAGGAAATATATGTCCATATAATAGGTACATATTGTACATATTAATGAAATATTCTTAAAAGTATATATTACATATAAGTTAAATATGACTTTATATGTTATCTGCGTTAAAATAAACTATTGGAACATATATAGTAGTATTTAAAATAAAATAAAATATTCCCCACTTTTATAATTTCTGCAATTTTTTGAGAATAACTATATTTATTTTTATTCTCTTAATTTGTACAGCACGTTTTATAAATTGAAAATGAAAAACAATCTGATAAATTTATTATTCCTCACCGATAATAAGTGAAAAAATCTTTGAATCAATGCTAAATTTTGAGAAATTTACGTACATACTTGTAGTAAAAGTGAAAATGTCATCTTTTTAACGAAATTATAAATTTATGTTGAAGGTTTTTAAGTTAATTAGAAAAAAAATTTCTTGTACTTAGTTTTTCTCTCTAATATTTTAAACAGTAATTACACATATTGTTTAATTTTACGTGTATTTTGTTGTTCTTAATAAAATTTTCGAATTGCATAGAAGCTGTCAAAAAAACAAACAATAAAGACCAGAAATTATTGCCAAAAAAAATAACAAAACATGTAAAAAGAAGTTGAAGAATAACTAATTAAAAGTTAAGTACATGCTTAAAGCTTAATATAATTATGGTTTCAAATATTTAAGATGTATAAAGACGTGAAGTTAGGAAAATTAATATATATTAGCATTACATTAACAACTAGACCGAGTTAGAATGGCGGCTAGAAACGCTGAATGGTTTGTAGGGTTGTACGATCTAAAATTTAAACTTTAAATTGTTCAACACAAAAAAAAAAACAAAATCAGTTTTTCAGAATTCCAAATAATATTTGGCACGACACCAGATAATCAAAATATTGATCTTTTTACAACCTACCTTTAAAAATAAAATATTTAACATTTTATGTTTTAGTTTATGTACATTTATGTGAAAAATAATAAATAAATAATATTTAAAAAAATAATTTTTTTTTTTTAAATAAAGATTTTCTATAAATGGACATTCGTGAACAAAAAAAAATTAAGTTTTTATAACTCAACCAAGAAAAAAATAAGAGTAAAAATAGGTCTGGTATTTAGTTTTCATGTTTTTATTTAAAAAAAAAAAAATCTCACATTATTATTGGAAATTTTTTAAATTAAAATTTTGTTTTTGTAACATTAAGTACGTAAGATACTTTTTAAGATAAAAATTATTAATTTTTTCTCGATTACATCACTTTAATTATTATTCTCTTTTTGTTTTTCTATATTTTTTTTTTTATTTAATTTTTCACTCAATAATTAGCAAAAACATAAAACGTTCCAAAAACGTAAAAAAAAAAAAAACAAATAAATTAAAAAATAGATTTGTCATGATTTATAAATATATAAAATAAAAAGATTAAATTAAAATGAAAAAAAAGAAGAAATTTATAATCATGATCATTTGATTTTAAACAAAAAAAAATACACAACATGATCTTATTTAAATTTCAGGCCTTAACAACTGATTACACTAAATAGGTCATTTGGTTTTTTATTCAATATTTGTTAATGTATATATGAAATCGAAATGTCACTAAACAGCATCATCTAGGAGTATATAAGTTGAAAAAAAACAGATTATAATTTATTTAGATGGAATAGTCATTTTATATATAATGTAAATTTATATTATTTTGATAACTACTTAATTCCTCATCCATCAATTTGATGATTATGGAAATCATGTTCTCTGTAGATATCATAAAAAAATAAATTTCTATTTCTATTTGGAATTAAAACCTTTAAAAAATTTACAGCATAATTAAATTTAAATTATTTTTAACAAAATATTAGATTATAACCAAAAATAAAACATAAAGTAAAGATTTTTATTTTCAAAAAAATAAAAATAAAAATATCTACTTTATTAAAAATGATATAATAAATGGGGACACTAATTATAATTATGATAATAAATTAATATTTTACATTATTGAAGATTTTCTTTATTTGAGGCCAATATTCTTTAAATTCTTATGAACACAATGTTGAGTATCAAAGCGTCATTTGACAGCTCAAGTTAATTTATTTTATACAAAATAAAAAAATTATTTGTCAAGATTAATTAAAAACAACCCCAAGAAAAATATCTGCATCCTTACTATATTAGAATTTTTGAAAATAAAGAAAATTACTAATTTTTAAATGCAATTAAAAATCCTTCCACAGAAAATTATATAATATTAAATATAATTCAATGTACATTACAAAAATATTTTGAAACAAAAAAATACATAATTTATATAAATAGTTTTAATTAAAAATTATATTTCAGTCTTCATTTATGTATAGGTTTATTCTAAAAAAACGTGATAAAGTTGTTTGAACCATTTAAACAGCGAAATAAATTATAATAGTCAATAATTAAAATAACACCTTTCAGTTATTTTTAGAAATTTAGAGCTAAAATAAACGCACTCTTATAATCTTTTAATATTTTTTGTATATATATTCATTCTATTAAAAAAGATGGTGCTTTTATAATTCATTTTCCAATTAACTTTTTAATTCTAAAATTTTAATTATCTCTTTACTGTGTGATCTTCTTCGAATGGTCTTCTTTTTATATTTTTTAGATATCACAAAAAATAGTAAAACATGATTGACAATTACTATGTAAGTATGTACACGTACAAAATATACACTGGAAATTTATGTAGGTACATACTTTTAATTTATATACTTTTACATCATTAAGCTAATTTTTAATCTCCAAATTATATCAATAAAAAAAACTTTTTTATCACAAAATTCACATAAATATTATTGTCGAATTATTCAAGTATTAATTATGCCGCAGCCGCATATATGTATAGAACATACGTATAAGTACATTATGTGGGTAAATTAATGAAAAAAACAATTAAATTTGATTGAATTTGATTGATTTATTAATTTAACAAAAACTCATGAATGCAGTGTATTTTAGTTGATTGAATGTATCGGAACTCCGAAAGAAAACACACTTATGAAAAGAAGATCGTTTCAATTAATAACAGTATAATAGATAAAGAAGACCATTGTATCTTTCTAATCTATTTAAAATTATTCGAAAAGCTTGTGCAAATACCTTAACTAAATATTATACTCGATACAAAAAAGTTAAAATTGTTTTAATTATCTTATTTCGTACTATTTCATATAAACTAATATTTTTTATTCCCGACGATCACATATTTAATTTACTCCAGGTATTTTATTTATTTATTTATATATCCAGCTAATCTCCAGATTAAAGCTGCACATGAGGAAGCCGTTTTTCTATGAACTGGAGTGGTTCTAGCAGTTGATTTACAGGAGTTCGTTAATTTTTTTTGTTCAAAATAATAAAAATTTCATGAACAACATTATAAGTTTTTTGTAGGAACAGACTTTGGATTCCATTTAAGTTTTATTCCGTTTACTAGGATATTTTAAGAAAAATTAAAAAATTAAAAGTTTAAATCAATTAAAGAGTTTTTTGTTTCAATTCTGTTTTTTGGTCTTATTTAAACTTGTTAATATTATTATTATTTTAATGTGCAATATATTTAATAAAATGTTATTTACTGAAAAGAAAAATTAAATGGCCCTCTGAGAACAACAAATATACCTCCTCTGAGTTTTTTTTTTTCACATATAATTAACAACATCACTTTAAAAGATATATATATAAAATAAAAATATTATAAGAAGCTTTTCAGTGAAATTGTTCTAAATTAAAAGCGAAATAATCTAAAAATAAATAATTTTTTTTAAGTTATTTTTGTATGATACATTTTTATAAAATTTTTATTTTAATTTAATTTTAGTTCAAGAATAAAATTTTTTTCATAATATATATTTTTATATTTTTATATTTGGTACACAAATTTAAATATTTTTTTTACATATAGGTATATTATGTAGGTATTATTCACTTATGTATACCTATGTTGTATATATATTTTTTTCCGATTTTTAATTGATCGCATCTTTATAAAATTTTATCACATTCAAAAATAAACAGACCTATTATTTTTTCAAGGTAGGTTATAAATTAATATATATGTATATGTAGGTACCTATACATTTTTTTTTAATATTTAATTTTTATTATTGAAAACTTGCAATGAATTTATTATAGTGTAATAATGATAAAAAAAAAATAATTATTATAAGTTTTACTCAAAATACTAACTATTATATTTAATAAAAAAAATAAATAAATTAAAAAAGTTATTAGGTATGATCACAATTAATTTTCTTTTAATGTATTTACAATTTTTTTTTTTATTTTCACTTTAATAAGTTCAAACGAAAAAAAATTAATAAACTTGCTTTGAAAAATTAAATTTTTCTTTTTCTTTAAATGATACAACGCTCAAAGCAAATTGGTTACTAAAATAAATGATGATGATCAAACATCAAATCTCCCACTCTTTTTTTTCCATCTTCGATATTATTTATAATTTCCAGAGTTATCTAAATGAATGCTGCACAGATGAGTGATAAAAAAAAAATTATTATTTTTACTTAAAATGTTATAGGTAGATTTTTTTAATTTAATTCAGACTCTGAGGAAAATTTGATTTGAAGCCCATTTACAATCATTCTTTTTCGTTCATATTAATTTTTCAGTGATTCAAAAAAAAAAAAAAGACTCCAGAAATTTAAGTTCATAAATTTCGTTTCTTCGACAGTTGCGACATTTGTTAAAGAATTTTTAAACCTACAGTATAATTGACACACTTTTGAAGTAAATTGCATATTTAAATTTATAAACCTTCAACCGAAAGATTGAAATAGGTATTATGTGTATATAATTAATTAATAATGGAATTTTGCTAATTGTAAATAAAATAATAAATTATAAAACAGCTATATCTTTAAAATTTTCTTAGTTGTTAGGATAATTTTTTGAAAATCTTTTTCAACTTCAATTTATAAAAAGAGAGTGTTAAAAAGCTTAAAAAGCTTTTATTTTGATCTTTCTCGTTTAGAAACAATAAAAAAAATGTTAAAAATATTTAAAAAATTAAAAATAAAAATTTTAAAATATTAACAAAAATAAATAATCATATCGCATAAATAGTCATCATCGTATCTTATATTTTGAGCATGGATACCTTTGCATTTAAGAAAAAAAATCAAAATATCTGAAATTGAAAAAGAATTAAATGTTTATGGCAATGGAGCAGCAGATACATTTATCACTTAAAAGAAACTGTATTAACGTATTTCGAACTAGATATGCAATCTATGACTCATTATATTTGATTCAAACCCAACTATATTTCGTAAGCAATTATTTTCAAAACGTTTTCAAACTCGATATGTATTTTGATATAATTATTATGTATATGATATTTGAGTTCTAATATTTGCTCTGGTTCTGGAGCCTTTTTCAACCACAAAGTTTTCAAGCTAAAAACATTTTTTTTTATCAGATCTTAATAAGACGTTAAAGATGCATGTTAAAGATTTAAAATTAAAGAAAATTAATTTCACTTACATAAATATAAGAAAAATAAGATATTAATAAGTTAAATTCATAAATCAAAGTTCTTTCCGCTAATGAGTAACACGCAAGGCAAAAAATATTGCAGAGAAAAAGCTTTTACAAAAAAGGAAATATGAATAATTAAAAAGTTATGTTCTTGACGAAATAGATCTTAATTTAAACATGAACCAAAATTTATATCGTAAATAATTTAAAATTATTAAGATAATAATTCAAAAAGATATATTAAATTTAGATTTATACATTTAAAATACATTAACGCTATCGCACTCGATACCCTGAAACATGTTGCTACAATTTTACCTTATTTCTGAAAAAGAAAGTATTATTTTTGTATTTCAACAAAAATTATGTTCTTAAATACTACAGAATAAAATATATTTCAAATTATAATAAAATAATACAAATTAAATAAAATTATATTAAAAAGAACAAAAACATTACATTTTGTGCAAGTTAGCCAATATAAATGACCTTTTCAAATTATTATATTATTTATTATAATAAAAACATAAATACGTTTTACAATAAAACAGCACTAATAAACAACAAAAATAGATATATTATTCTCATCAAAAGATTTAGATTTAGAATATTAGTACTTGACCTCTTTAAAATATATCACAAAAATCATGAAGGTGACAATTAGAATGTTTATTTTCACGGGAACAAAATTGTCGTTTTCATTATAATAAAATAATTTGAATAAGCCCACGAGGAAATAAAAGCGCGCCAATATTATTAAATATTTGCTAAATTAAAATATGTATATAAAATTAAACGTACCTATTGCAGTTTTAAAGATGTGAATATACATTTTTTAAAGTTTAGAATGAGCTAAACCTGCAAAGATCAAAATTGAAAAAGTATACAGATCATATTATTTATGAACCGATTTTGATACTTTTTGTTTCAGGAAAATTATAATTTTGTTAATTAAAAAATATCAGAAAATGTGAAAAAAAACTGTCAATCTCCTGAACATTATTTGTAAAGTGCTTGTGGGTGGAACTTAAAAACGAAATCATTCCTCCAAAATTTCATAAAATTGTTAGTATTTATTAACATTTAATCGGAAAATTTACAAGATCCAAAAATAATAAAAATAAAATGCATATGCAAATAATGAAAACATTATTCCGTTTAGATTTCAAGCTTTTATTTTAAATTAAAAAAAAACTTTAAACTTTTAAGTTTGATTACAATTTAAGATTAAAATGAAAATAAATAAAGTATTCGAATTAATTTTCATTGCTTTTTCCTTCCTGTTGTTCAAATTTAGGATATTTTTGTTGAGTTTCATCCCATATAACTCTGCCATTAGATAGATTATCCAACAAGTGAGGAACAACGTCAACCTGTTCAAAGGAAAAATTTCATGAATAAAAGTACTAATTTCTAAACAAACTGTTCAAAATATATAAGAATAAACAAAAATTATTTCTTAAACCGAGAAAACTTACTGGAACTCTAAGTTGAATCATTGAATCTCTTTCACGTAGTGTTACAGTGTGCGGTTCTTTTAAAGTATCAAAATCAATAGTAATACCAAATGGAATTGCGATTTCATCAGTTCGGGCGTATCTTCGGCCTATAATTTTATTAGATAAGTAATTTTAAAAAAATGATTTTTCTTATAAGTTACCAATTGAACCGCTGGAATCATCAACCTTATGAGAAACTGAATACTTCGTTAATGCACTGGCTATAAAAAAAGATTTTATTAGTCTTACTGAAGTAAATATTGGAGACGCATCTTACAAATCTTTTTCACAAAAGGTATAAATTCTGGGTTGTTACTCAACGGCAGTATAGAACATTTTATAGGTGATATAATTGGTGGCAAGCTGAAATAATTGCGTTGCTCATCTGAATCTCTGTTCTTAAAATTCTGTTCCAAAAGGGAATACATTATTCTGCCAATACCTATTCGTATTTGAAATATTAATAAATGCTAATTTTTAATAAGAATCAAAATTTTAATATTTTCGGTATCTTAAATGACTTATAGATAGCGAATAATAATATCATATTGTAATACAAAAAAAATGTATATTCATAGATTTAAGGAAATAGGTTTATTAAATAGAAAAATAATTTACCGAAAGATGGTTCGACTACACTTGGTGTAAATTCCTCAACATAAACAGTTTTCGAAACATGTTGAACTGAAATCATTTCATTAGTTAAATGGTATAAATCGTTATTCGTTGCCAATTCATAAGTTCTAAAAAAAACACAAATTTAAAAATATTTATGTACCTATCTGTTGCTTACTTAAATTTTGAAGTGATTCTTACCCTTTTGTTTTTAAACTTTCCTCTAACTTTGTAATTTCAGATAATTGCAAATTAGTCAATCCATCAGTAATAAATTTAGCATCTTTTTTGAAGGTTTTACCAATTAATTGTTTGTTTGGTACAATTTTTGACAATTCAACCGTTCTAGGAGACGGTAAAACTTTTTCAGCACTAAGTTTTATTCCTGTAGCGATTGAATGCTGAGTTAAATCATAAGCAGACCGATCCGCGCAGCCAACACATTCAATCCAACCCTTTGAAAAATATAAAAATAATGAATTAAATAAGAAAAAATATTTTATTCTGTTACTTACATAACTGGTTAGGCACTCAGCATCCCAACAATCACAAGCATAATGTGCCATTTCATTGCCCATATGTTGCCTAAACCTTAATCTGTCAGGTTTTATACCCACAGTCAACAAAAATTCTTGTATTCTCGACATGTAGTAACCTAATGTTTCATTTGCCACAAGACCCTAAAAATAAAAATAAAACAGAAATTAAGTTAATTATAATAATATGAATTATTATATATATGTAGTTTGAAAATAAGGATGGTTCTTTTTGGACATTAATTATTTTTTATTTTAATATTGAACGTAGTGTCAAATTTTGCAGAAGGTAGTATTGCGTACCTTATTAATATAGAAGTAACTAAGGATTATAGATTTAAAAAAATGTTTTGAAAAAAATTGCATCAAAAAATGTTTAGTATGAATAAGATTGATATCCTGCAAGACAAAAACTTCTAATTGTAGCCCTTGTGGCCAAATGTTTGAACAATTGAACAAACATAATTTATTTCAAATCTCAAGCATATTTCCTTTTGAAAATATTTTATCGAAAATTAAGATTGTGATAAAAAAAAACTAGAACGAACTTCAACAACGACTTAATTTGAAAAAAACATACGCTAGAAACTGCTTCGCCAATAGTTATTTCGGTGGCACTTTTACCATCCATTTGATTACAAGCTGAATATAATGTCATTTTAGTATCTTTAACATATTCAAATTTGGGATGATTCTTCTCCTTTGGATCACAAAAATGTTCAATTTCGGCCATTGTGAATTCGCGAACACGTATTAAACCAGATCTTGGTGAAATTTCATTTCTAAATGCATTTCCTAGAAAATTTGGATAAATTTTACAGAACATTATAATTTATAAAAATAATTTACCAATTTGAGCGGCAGCAAAAGGCAGTCGACCGGAATTGAATTCTAGCAGCCTTGTTAAAATATAAATATAAATATAATTTTTGTCTTCATTATAAATGTTAATATTTACAACCTTTTAAAGTTTACGAATATTCCTTGTGCTGTTTCTGGTCTTAAAAACCCTTTCACCAAACCAGTAGGTCCGATTTGCGTAGAAAACATCAAATTAAATTCCAATGGTTCTGATAAATCATTACCAGTGATTGGAGATTTTATTTTAAATTCTTGCAAAATTGAATTCATTTCATCTTTATTCATTCCATCAAGCTAAAAGTTTTATTTTTTGTATTATTATTTATTTTTTAATGTAAACGGTGGTGGCGAGAACGATTGAATAGCTACACAAGTATTTTTATACTGCATTACAATTATTGGTTTGGGCTTAAGCGATTTGAGATACCTACCATTGGCCCGCTGAAAAATCTCGATTGGATGCCGGTTTATAGATGTTTTTTTTTGCTATTCTAAAAACATTTATGTAACTCGAACAGTTTTCGAGAATCCAATCAGTAGAAAAGAAAAAAAATGTAGGCAACTATATTAGATTTAGCTTACCTTAATTACGATATTTTCACATTTATCTTTTAGTTCTGGAGTGCAATTTTTTTCACTTATAACTTTTTCTAATGAATTCTTTATCAAATGATCCAGTCTAAAGCATTCACCATTTTTTAAATCTTTCACCATTAAATCAGCAAATCGATCTACGTGTCCTGATGCTTTTAAAACAGGTTCAGGTGTTAATATTGAGCAATCGACTTCTAACATTTGTTCTTCGATAACGAAAAATTGTCTCCACAAATTTAGAATATTTGATTTAAGAGCACAACCCATAGGTCCAAAATCATATTGACCTATTCGAATTAAAAATATCAAAGTAAGAAGTTAAATATTTTCTTATATGTATAGATTCTTATAACTTTTATTATAAGTTTAAAATGAATTTATTAAAATAGAAAAGTAAAAAAAAAAAAAAATCAGCAAACCTAGGTAAAATAGATGACGCAATCAAAATAGTCACTTACCAGTAATTCCACCATAAATTGCGAAACTTTGATCATAAAAAAATCTTCGCTTTAATAAATCTTCAAATTTTGCTCGATCAAATAGTGACGATTCGGGAATTAATTCCAATTCTTTATCTTCCAAATTCTTTTTCCTTAATTTCAATTCGGCTACTGCTTTTTTTACATCCAATTCTGGAGCTCCACAATCTTTCAGTTTTCTAACCACATTTCCTTGCTCTTGGACTAACAATCTTAGAGGTCCTAAAATTTCTTCATTTTTTGGATTTGACATTATTTCTAAATTAATTTTCTTCAATTTTATTTTTCTATTAAGTTTATTACTGCCCCAATTTGCAAAATTTTCTTGTTGCAAATAGTACTTTGTTTTTGTTGAACTATTTTTACCGAAAAGAAATTTAAATCGGCTTTGATGATGATGATGATAATTTCGGTTCAAATGTTGAAATTGTCTAAAAATTTTAGCTAGTGGATTTAAATAACTTAATTTTGATGTCATAAATTTTATTGTGATTTAATAATTATTTTTTATTTAATTATTTTAATTAATTTTAGATTTCAATTCACCAGAAATAATGAAAAACAACAAGAACAAATTAGTAAGTCAATCAATAAGAAAAAAAAGAAAGGTTAACTTTTTTGACGTTGACAAAATAATAACAATTCACATCCCAACAAATATTTATTACAGCATGCTTTTCATATCATCATTGAAAATAGATACAATGAAAAATTTTATGCTTTGATCCCGGCCAACTACGGTACCAATAAACTTATTTTCTACGTTACTTTTACATTAAAAATGCATAGTATATAAATTTTATGGTATAAAATAGTATATAAATTTTATTGTATATAAATAGTATATAAATTTAATAATTGAAAAATAGGTTGGCGAATAAGCTGTTTTAAACAGGGTTAAAAATTTTATTTTATTATTTCACTCTTATTGCTCTTCATGAAAACGATCTAATAAATAATATTTTAAACGATATTTTAAAAATTCTCTCTTAGGGAACGAAAAAATAAAAATAAATTATTTCACTCCCAAGAGCGATTTTTGTTTTGTTTTTATTTTCTTTACCTAGTAAAGATCGAAAAAAAAATTTTTTTTTTTCACTCTCTAACAAAATGTTCTACAAGGAGTGAAATAAATAAACAACAATATTTCATTCCCAAAGAGCGTAATTTATTGTTCGTTTTTTTTATTTTTATTTTGGGAGCAAAAAAATTTTTTTTAAAATTTCGTTCCCAAAGAGCGATTTAATTTATTTATTTTTTATTTCCTTTGCAAAGAATGGAGCGAAGGAGTGAAAAAAATAAAATTTTTAACTCTGGTTTTAAATTAATATTCAACTTGTTTGTAAGCACCTTAAGAACTTTTAAAAAGTAAACAATAGGTCATCTCACTTATTATTTCCTTTTTATGTTATGTTCACACACAGGCTACAAACACCTCATCAAAATAAATTCGTTACACACATTTTGTAGTCCACTGTAAATAAAATGATATGTCAAGAACTCAAGAAGCTTTTTAAAGCTAAAAAAAAAAAGTAAAAAAAGAAAATAAATATTGAATTTTTTATTTAAAAATAAATTTAACAAGTAAATAAAGTAAAAATATAAAAAAAAATATTTTTAAAAAAAGTATTAAAGCATAAGAAGAATAAAATGTCTATTAAAAGTGATGGAAATAAATGTGAAATAAGTGCAAAAGATTTATTGATTCTACAAAATGATTTCAAAAATTTGGCTCTAGAAACAAGAAAAAAATTTCCACAATTAAAAGAGGTGACGATATTTTCTGACAAAAAAAAAAGAAAATTTCTAAAATTTAATTAAGATTTTCCGATTATTATCAAATTTTATTTAACCATGAATCTTCTTTAATTTTCTTAGTTATTAAAAAAAAAAAAAATTAACAATTCTTAAATTTTTTTCCATGGTCCCAACTCCCAACCCATATACAAAATTTTGGTGGATTTGGGATTGGGAAATTATTACCTACCATTATAAAAAAAAAACTTTTATTATTATGAGAGTTCATTTTTTTAAATTAATTTTTAAAGATATCAAATTTTAAAATTACAAACTCATTTTATCATCCAGAAAGTCTTTCTTAAAGAATTTAATTGTGTGGGACAGAATTTTGTCTACTTAGATACCTATTTAGGTAGGTAGGTACTTTGTTTCCTTGGTCCATCTACCTTTAGTTCAAGCGCATACTTAGATTTTAATGAATTTTATGAAAGACATCTATTCGTTGATAAAATTTGGTGTTTAATCGTTAAAAACGGTGATGTCATTCTAATTCGAAATATATGCCAGCCTGGCTATGTAAGATGTTGGTTAAGTTATCTACATTAATGCACATCAAACAGAGGAAATCAAACAAAAATAATCTAAATGTAATGAATTTGTTCTGAAAAATCTAAAACTAAAGTAAAAATTTTTTAAAAGTATGCAGCTTACCTACAACTAATTCATACATTTTGTTTCCTTAAAATAAGTAGATCACAAAAAAAAGTAATTTCACGCTTCGATAGGCAAATTAATATTTTCCACGTTATCAAAGAAAATAACAAAAATAATGAATCATTGTAAAATTTTAAATTTCGAAAAAATTAATGAGATAGTACGTACATATTTCGTAAAATTCGTGCAAATCCTTATCTTTTATCATTGTAATCATCAAATATTCCCCTTTTTAGATAACTACAAATTATGCTGTCTTTGATAAACTATTCATTAACGTTAAAATTTTAAGTTCAATAGTTTAGTTTTACATATTTAGGTTTAAGTGTTTGTTAAGTTAAAATTAAAACTCATGAAATACTTATGTTTTTGTTTTAAATGTGAAAAGACGAAACTATAGTGATTTATAGTAGGTATACATACTTATATAAGCAAGCTTACGTAGTTTAAAAATTCTTATTTCTGCCCAAAATTTTATTTCTCATTATTTTTTTAATTCAATTCAAGGAATCTTCTTCATTGGTTTTAATTTATATTTTAGTCATGTGAAGAAGCAATTACTAAACTTGCTACAGCGGGAACAAATCAACAAACATCTGTTTATTATTTGGTTAATCAAATTTTATATCCATTGAATATTGGATGTGAAACCAAAGACATCAAAGTTATAAAGGTTTGTAATTATAAATTAAAAATATTTCAATTTTTAATTTATATTTTTTTAACTCTTATCTTTTTTGACTATAATAAGTTGAAATCGTTTTCTGAACACAATTTTTTTTTGAGAAATGATATTGTGAATAGAGGTCGAAGTTAAAAAAAATCTGAAAAACTCATGACAAAAGTTTATTCTTTATTTCAGACCTAAATAATTTTGAGACCTAAATAATTTTAAGATCCGAAATTATATTTTTTAACTGTTAATAGCATTACAGGTCATTCATTACTTTATATTTTTAATGATATATTATTGAACCTATTAATTTTTTTTATTCAAAAACATTTCCCAGTTTGTACTTGGAATGATGCAAAGATTAATTACGCAGCAAGTAGTAGACCAAAAAGGAGCACTTTATATTACAGATGCAATGTGGATGTTAATGGAACATAATTTAGAAGAAGTTAAAGTATTACAAACTGTCACACTTTTACTAACAACTAATTCAGTGGTGCACGGTGAAACACTTGCTAAATCATTAGTATTATGTTTTCGATTACACTATTCCAAGGACACAACAACATCAAATATTGCTGGAGCAACAATTAGACAATTGGTATCTTTAGTATTTGAACGTGTAATTCAAAGTAAAAATTCAATTAAAACAGATCAATCAGATAGAAGTGAATATGAAGCTTGCAGTTTGGACGCATTTTTACTATTTCAAGTAAGTTATTTTCTCTCTCTTTGTCAAAATTAAATAGAAATTTTATAATGCTATAATATTTTTAGGATTTAATAAATTTAATAAACGGTGATCAGCCAATATGGCTGTGCGGTATGATAGAAATGACAAGAACTTTTGGATTAGAATTAATTGAAGCAACTTTAACAAATTTTAGTTCGATATTTTTTGATGTAAGTAAAGCTAATTAGTCGAAAGAAATAATTCTTCGAATATTTATTACAACATTTCAATTTATTTGAAGAAAGTAGGTATGTATGTAGTAAGTAGTGTATGTTTTAATAAAAAATATATGTATATTAAATAAATAAAAAACCTATAATACCTTATTAATATCGTAAAACTTAAATAAAAAAATAACTTTTTTTTTTATTTAGAATCCAAAATTCACTCAGCTGTTGAAAGAACAAGTTTGCGCTTTAGCGATTAAGTTATTTTCGCCTAACATTAAACACAGAACAACTTCTAATTCAGTTGGAAGTGCAGGATCATCACCTGATAAACCATGTTTCCCATTAACAATGCGTTTATTGAGAGTAGTTTCAGTTTTAATAGAGAAATTTCACACAATACTGGTAGGTGGTTTTCTACACATAAATAAAGTTAATTAAATTTGAAAAAGTTCAAGACTATTTAGTACTTGTTTTGTATGGTATAATTTTTGTTGTACAAAAAAAAGTAAGAAATATTATCCAAGCTCCAAGCACCCTCGAAAATTTGGAAAATTAAAAACGAAAAATCTAAATAAGAAAAACAAATTCTATATTTATTTAAATAATCAAATTTATTGCCCTTTCTCAAGCTAATAATAATAAAAGTAACAAATGAAACTACTTAAAAAGAGTTTACATTTTTTTTATTTTAGGTTACTGAATGTGAAATATTTTTATCGCTAATTGTAAAATTTTTGGAATTGGATAAACCATATTGGCAACGAGCATTAGCTTTAGAAATAATTCATCACATGATGACAAATCCAAAATTAATTATATTTTTGTGTCAATCGTATGATTTAAAAGATCATGCAACAAATATTTTTCAAGATATTTCCTCATCTTTAGGCTCATATGTTCAGAATTACCACAGATCTATGAACGGTAAAATAATTAGTTCAATTTCAGATCTTTAAAAAAAAATTGTTTGTTTTAGTTCAAAATAATCAAAATCCAGTACCAAATCCAGTTATTTCCACAGGAACAAACATAACAAATCAATGTGGATTTTTAATAAACGGAACATGGGTTCCACTAGGAGTTGTTTATATTCCAGGGAAATCAAAATACACGTAGTAAGAGTTTTTTTTTGTTCTTTATCAATTATTCTCAAAATAAACTAAATATAGTCAATAATCCATGTTTTGCTTTATGGAAATTTTCAAGTGTGAGTTGTGATTGACTACATTAAACTTTTTAAGATTTGTAAATCACAAAACATATCTAAAATTCTGAAGTGCATACACTGTTTTTGAAAACTTAACCAATGATATGATTGTAATACAAAATTTTTTTTTAATATAGCTTGGAATTTCTGGATAAAATGGAACCACCTCCAAGTATTCCTGATGGGTACGGATTATCGATTGTGTACTGCATTTTAATGGATATAACTTTTTCTTTAATGTCAATCATCAATATAAAAAATCCTGTAAGTATTTATGTCTTCATTCCGAAATTAATTAATTTTATGAGGATTACCATTTCTATAACGTAAAGTGAACAGTTCCAAAAACATTTAATGAAAATCTCACACTAAATCACAATAATTTTAGAAATATTTCTTATTTTTAAGAAAAGTAAAGCTGAGTCCGATGGAATAAATCATGAAATAGATTGTGACATAGAATTGGAAAATGAAAAGGTTTTATTCTCACAGCTGATTGCATCAAGCTGGTCTGGCTTATTGAAAGCATTTATGTGTTTGCTGGAGTGGGCCGCAGATGATCAAACTGTTGCAAAATTATTGGCTTCTTTACAAGATTATGCCAGTTTATGCGGAAGCTTAGACATTTTAAATCCACGTGATGCATTTGTAACTGCAATATGTAAATCATCATTTCCATCGAATTATGCCATATCAATATTTAATATTGGTCAACATGATAACAATGAATATCGTTGCACATATAAACTAAAAAACCCAAATGAATTAAACAGCCATTTAGTAGAAGCCGGGAATGGTCTCATGCCGATTGGCTTCTCAACGGTTAATGTACCACAAGGCCCAGTTATGTTGAATGCCAAAAATTTGCAGTGCATGAAAGCCATTTTAAACTTAGCATATTACAGAGGTTATGTTTTAGGAACATCCTGGCATATAGTATTGGCAACTTTACAACATTTAGTTTGTATATTAGGCTTGAAGCCAACAACAGGTGGCAGCTTACAAATTTCATCAAAAACTGCCGTTGAAAGCAGCAATAATAGTAATGTTGGCATTCAAACAGCAGTTATGGCTGACTTACCTGTATTATCTCAAATGCTTTCACAAGTATTTGAATCTAGCCAAGAATTAGATGATGTAGCTTTACATCATTTGATTGATGCATTGTGCAAGTTGTCTCTTGAAGCAATGGAATTAGCTTATTCAAATAGAGTAAGTTTTTAGTAATTTTAAGGAAAAATTATTTTCTGATTTTTAAAAATTAAATGCAATCAATGAAAACATTAATTTAATTTATACTTCATCTTTATTTTATATTTCAGGAACCGTCATTGTTTGCAGTTGCCAAACTTTTAGAAACCGGCTTAGTTAATATGTTTCGAATTGAAATTTTATGGCGACCATTAACAAATCATCTGCTGGAAGTATGCCAGCATAGACATATTCGTATGAGAGAATGGGGTGTAGAGGCAATAACATATTTAGTTAAAGTCGCTTTGCAGTATAAATATGAAATTCCTTTAAAAGAAAATATGGTAATATCATTTTATTTAGTAATTTTTCGTATAGTTGCGTAATAAAGAAAAAAAATTTTTTTTCAGTGCTTGCAAACAATGTTACTAAGCCCATTATATCAATTGTCGTCTGTGCCACATGGTGATGTTCGTCAGAAACAATTAGAATGTGTTCTCCAAATATTGAATTCATCTGGGGACATTTTATCATTTGGATGGCCATTAATAATTGAAATTATTGGAGCAGTCAACGACTTACATGGGTACCTATAAATCTAAATGAGTTTTTCGGAGAATAAAATCTATTCTTATTATTTAAATATGGCTTTTAATCCATAAATTTTTTCAAATATATTAAACAACTTTTTTTTTTTTCATAAAAATTAGAGTTCTTTTTTTTTATTGCATAAAGCAATAACATTGAAATAAAGAGGTATTTTTAAAAAAGCCATAACTTTAATTCTAATTTGTTTCAGAGAACCATTAATTCGAATCGCTTTTCAATGTTTGCAATTGGTTGTGACGGATTTTTTGCCAGTAATGCCATGGCGTTGTCTCCCAATATGTATTAATACAGCTGCCAAATTCGGATCTCAAACGCAAGAACTTAATATTTCACTTACCGCCATTGGCCTAATGGTGCGTAAAAATGAAGCCAAAAAACTTTATTTGTAATATTTTGTGAATATTTCATTTTATATATTATTTTTGTAGTGGAATATTTCGGATTATTTCAATCAAAATCAAGAAAAGCTTGTTCAAGCAGATGTTGGTGATTTATACATTTTACCAGATTTTCCTGGAATCACAGCCATTCCACAATTCGATAAATTATGGATGTGTTTGTACGCAAAAATGGGTAATTAAAGTGATTTTTATTTATTTTCATTGTCAAAGCTGTCGCTTGATTATGTTACCATATATATAATATATATAATTGTTATGATGATATAATTATAAATCAAATTATCAATGTAACATTTTTTAGGTGATTTATGTGTTGACAGCAGACCAGCAGTCAGGAAATCAGCTGGCCAAACTCTATTTTCAACTATTTCAGCACATGGAAGTTTATTATGTCCGCAAACTTGGCAAGGTCTTGTTTGGCATGTACTTTTTCCATTATTAGATAAAGTTAGAAATTTATCTAGTACAGCAAGTAATGAAAAAGTAGACACCACGGGAAATATTTTAATCCACCATTCAAGAAATACGGCACAAAAACAATGGGCAGAGACTCACGTTTTAATATTATCTGGAGTATCAAGGGTGAGTTTAATAAAACATTACGAATTTTAAATCAACACAGAATATAAATTTGAAAATAAATTTATTTTGCTTGATTAAAAAATTATATTAATAATTTGATTATAAAAGTGGTATATGTCTGTGCTTTTCACGCAATGTATTTTTATTAGTTGTAGATATTTTCAAAAATTGATGCATGGAAATGTTTAATCCTTTACTTGATAAAAAAATATATTTTATATTAAATGAAAATATGAAATAAAATTATTTAAATAAAAAAAAACTTTGATCTAATTTTTAGGTTTTCAACTCTCAAAGAAGTCTTTT
Source organism: Hybos culiciformis (assembly GCA_964007475.1). Lineage (NCBI taxonomy): Eukaryota > Metazoa > Arthropoda > Insecta > Diptera > Hybotidae > Hybos > Hybos culiciformis. The sequence goes on along the minus strand of OZ023273.1, from coordinate 151,134,499 downwards.
ACAAATGCTTGGTGATTTTCCACGAGCTTGGTCATTAATATTAGAATTCATTCAAAATGCCGCACTAAATAAAATTGATGAAGTATCATTGGCAGCATTGAAATCACTACAGGAAATAATGTTTTATAGTTATGATCAAAAGGATAACTGCAGCTATGATGAAAAAGATGATGAAACTAAACTAGATCTCAGTATTTGGAATGTACTTACAATTTGTAAACTAACTTTTAATCAAAAATGTTCATAGGATAGGTTTGGATATTTTCAAGTTAACTCTTGCAACAAACCGATGTATTTTGGGGAATAATACCTTGTTCGCACCTATTTTTTTCGCAACTGTCAAATTCTTTCCACTTATCAAGTATGAAAAACATTTTTAGAAGTGGATATTTCCATTTATTTTTCCTTCACTTCTAAAGCTTAGTTATGATTTGTAGAAAGTTGCTTAAAATCAATTTGAATTCAATTAAATTCTTTGATCAAAAAAATGTAATAGAGGAATGTTTGTTATGCTTCTTCTGATGAATATTTCTCTTGCATTCAATAATAAAAACAATTATGTTCCAAAAAATATGTTTAGCAACAAACAAAAAAATTAAATAGTTATGCAAACTAAAAACGAAAAAATCTCAACTCGACTTATTTTCATAATTTATTTTAATTTAAAGAACAAATTTTTTTAATTAATTTATTAGAATTCATTTATTTAAGAAAATTTTAAAACACGTTATTTTCGTTTTGTAGGAAGTTTGGAAAGTATGGCTTAATATTGGGATGGAAAGCACAAATTTCAATGATCATGAAAATCATTACAATGATGACTTTTACGTACCCAACCAGTCATTTTTGACAGCTTTAGTACAAATTTTTCCAGCAATTTTTCAGCACATCCGTCCAACGTAATTAATTAATTTTTATTTGCCAGTTTACATATAAAATTCAATTAATTATAATAATTTAGATTTATTCTGGAAGATTTCAAAAAACTTAGCAATGTTTTAACAAATGTTATTGAAATTCCATATCAAAGTGATTCGGTTCCTTACATAATGTCAACATTATCTGATTCATTACTGATACCTCTACATGATGCTGTTTTGGATTGTGTGGATTTAATACAAAAAGTTAGTGGAAAATTGTTTTCAATTGCTTCCTAATTCGATATAAATTAGAACGATTTTGCATAATATTAATTTATTTTTAGGAAGCTACAAAAGAGAATTCTACCATGAAAAATATTACACCATATATTTTTGATCAGTTATTGGAATTCAGCAAACTAACTTGTGTGCAATCATCAACACATTTGGAAACAAAATTCAAAAAATGTGCAAATTATTATTCTAATGGTTCAAGTTCTGTGGAATTTGCTCACATTAATTACATTCCATTTGGGGAGAAAGCACTAAGTCTGGCTGTAAAGCTGTATCAAAAAACTGCTGAAGATCCTGTTGTGATAGATAATCAAATACTTGAAAAAATTGTTAGGGTAAGTACATTTTTTTTAGTTTACGGTTATTTTCTCATTAAGTTATAGAAATTTGAAATTTTTTTTTAAATTAAAATATAAATTATTAATTATTTACAGACCTTAAATATTCCTCTTTCACTAAAATATAATTGTGCCTCATCATCCACTTGGAAACTAAGTATCTCATGCCTGTTCAAGATTTTACAAACTGGTTTGAAGGTGGCTAGAGCGAGTACTAAAAAATTTACTGGATTGTGGGATATTTTGGCTGATACTTTGGATAAATTTTTATTCCCCACTAGGTAATAAAGTTTTTTTTTTATATTTAAAATTTATATATCGTCACTTTTAATCTCTTAAATCATTATTGTTTTAAGTATATGCACAATTGAAGATAGGGGCTTAGAAGAGATTGTTTTAGATGAATCAATAGATTGTCAAGTTATTGATTTGCTTAAAGAAGAAATTTTACCTTACTCTCATGAAATGCCACATGAATTCATTATAAAAATAGTTGTATTATTGAATAAGGTAAATATTGAAGCGAAAAGCAAACTCGGTATTAAAAATCAATTTATTTTAGGGTTCCATACATTCTGCTGCTGAAACCACAAGTTTATGTTGCGAATCAGATTGGAAATTAAGGGAAATGTTTGCTAAAACATGTTTTGAAACATTATTACAATTTTCCTTGTTGGAAGATTCAAGTAATAACAATTTAAATAGTAAAAGAGAGAATTTAGAAAAAGATTATTTTGCTGGTAAATTGGCTGTTACAGCTTTATTGCATCGTTTTTTGGAAGTATTGAAAAAATTTAACGAAGACGAACGACAAAGTGGCAAATGTCCATTGCCAAGGTATACTTGTTATGATTTTTATTTAAAACTGACCCTATGTTAATATCAAATATGTAGATTATTGAAAACTTATATATCGCTTTCTGAGAATAAGACTGTCTTAACTTCTCAGATTATTATAGATTATTTAATATATTTTTAGATATCGTTTATCAGAAATTTCATTTGTATTGAAAGCCATTGAGACTTTAATTATTTCAATGAAAAAAGCACCATCTTGTAAAGGTTGTCTCTTTTTAATTTTTGCTATCAAATTAAAATACTAATGCAGTGATTTTTTTAGTGAATAAAACTGCGTGGAATCAAATTATTTCATTGTACCCGTTTTTGGTAGATTGTACTACCACTACGTCACAGGAAGTTTCAAGATCTTTACGTGATACACTTTTACAATACACCGAATTATTACAAACCCCAAAAATGGAAATTGATTCAGAAATAATTAAAAGTAATGCTGTATGAAATATTTAACCAAGGATTGTAGAATAATAATTTTCTTAATTTGTTTTAATTTAAAAACATAAAATTTTTATTTATTATTGATATTTTTAAAATAAATATGTATGTAGATGACCGAAAAGTATAAAATACACAGAATAAAAACACTCATTGGTTTTTAATAACTTTGATGCTAAAAGCAGAAACAACAAATTAAAAACAGGATAGTATTATGTTTTTAGTTTTTTATGAGTTACTTCCGATATTAAACTCTCAAATACTAACGACCTTTTCTTTTTTGTGTTTTTGGGTTATTATTATCTATGATCCAAATACAACTTAATTATCATTAAATCAAAATGCAATTTTGAATACTTTCGAAATGAAATATATTTTCAACAATTTATACTAGGTATATCTATATTAGCAAATAATTTAAGTTTTTTTGTAACAGATTTAGATAATATAATTTTTCTCAAAATTAAAATCATTAAATAGATTTATTTTTAATGATCAGTCTAGACTTATTATTTTATACATGTACCTTTAGTAGAATTTAAAGATATTATGATGAAAACTAAGGTATCTCCAACGTTTGCTTATCTGATATTGAGATTGGATAATTGATAATTTGCGAAGTTTTAGACAATTTACCCATTTTAAATTATCATGCTTCTATTTAATTAAAATAGGAGACATGATGCAATTTTATATTTGTTTAGTTTTTTTGGTTTAGTTTTTTGGTTTTTAGTTTAGTTCGAAATTTGAGATGGAAAATAAGCTAAAAGAAAAGATAAAAGAGTTCAGTTTGTTTAAAAAAGTATCTAAGTTGTTAAACTTTCAACGCTTACACCCAGTATCAATATTAGTGTTAATATTATTGAGATCGAATCAATGAAATATATAGAAAAATTTTGCACCAATAAAATCTTAAACTCAAATTGTTCAACAATTTAAAGACAGCGTGTAATACATACTTTGCGCAACAATAAGAAATTTGTTGTGTTGAGTTGAGCTCTTTAATAATTAAAAGAATAAAAAAATTATAAATTTAAAACAATTTCATAGATAAATAATTTAAATTTAAAATAATTCTAAATTCATATGTGATTGAAAAAAAAAACAAACTGATGAGGTATGTGGATATGAATCTGAATATTACCATCGCACAATAAAATTTGTAATTAGACCAAAAAACTGATATAATGAAGCCAATTGAAAGATAACAATGTGACCTACACAGCCTTAAATTGAGTACCAAAATTAGTAGGGAAAAGAAATTTTCCAGAATAAAGGGTATTTTACAATTTCATGGAAAAATATTTCTCTAGTCCAAGTTCGTTCTATCGAAAGTATAAAATTGCTTAAATGGCTTGAGTAAGTATAAAAAAAGATAAATATTTATTGAGTTAACTGAAAAGTTATAACTACGTAAAGGTACATAAATATTTTGTTGTTAAATAAGCTTAATATAAAATAAAATTGTGGATGTTCTTAAAACTTTCTTTATTATACAATTAAAAAAATCATTTATTTTTTACTTTAAGACCAAGTCACGAATTTTCTATAAGTTTCCTTACTATTTTCGACATAATTGATTCTTATTTTAAACAGTAGACATAGTTTTGGTAGTCATGACTTGTGGAAAAATATAATAATTTGAAACTTAATTTACACATAATTTTATTTAATAATTTATATTTTGCTTTTATAACTTATTTTCTGAGATTTCAATCATAAAATTTAAATGTTTGGAAAAAATTACGTATACATGCACCACCCTAGCTAGAATAAATATTATGATTGTTAAATTTTATTGATTTTGTTTACAACGTAACCAAGTAACGTAGTAAAAATTAAAGATTTTTAAGAGGGAATCTCATGCAATATTTTGTAATTTTTATTTTTTTGAAGAGAATTCGCGAATTAGAATTTTAAACATTTTAATATTATAATTCAAAAAAGCACAAGACCAGTTTTAATTTAAAAAAGTATAATATAATATAAAATTAAAGGTACATTTTCTAAGAAATAATAAGATTTATTTAGTTTAATTAAAATTAAATTGTTTTATAATCCTATAAAGTTCATTGCAATTGCCAAATATTTTAAAAATATTTGATTGTGCTGACTTTGAAACCATACAATCCTTTGTTTTCACTAAAAATTGTAAATAATAAAATTTAAAAAAAAAATCAAAACGATAAAAAATAAATAATTAGGAAAACATTTAAACTTTGAGTATATTATTCACTATATCTTTGCTTATACTTAAAGAATAATAATTTAACGTTATTCTTCAAATGCAATTTTATAATTTTTTTTATTATGTATGTATTCTTATGTACTTATGTAGTCATAATTGAATATAATGATACAAAATATAATAGGAATTTGAATGGAATATTAAAATTCTATTCCGATTAAAAAGGAGGGCTACAACTTGCTTTTTCAAAGATATTTTTACCAAAGATAATTCTTTACAGGTTTAAAGCTTTTATTTAAGAAATTAATAAATTAAAGAACTATGTATTTATAAATAAGAAGATTTTTTATTGAAAAGATTTTAAATTATCTTTACAAATCCTTTTTTTTTTTTCAAATGCAAACTTATATTGAAAGAGTAACTTCATAAAAACTTTAATATAGGCCAATTTATGAAAATCCTTAAAATGTTAACAAAATAATGCCAAGATAGATTTTGTAGTAAAGATAAAATAATTTTTAAAAACTAATTAACTTACTTTTTAATAATTGAAATAAGAAAAACAGTTTTTGTGGAACTTCTTTTTTCATTTTTTGAAATGAAAAACCATTCTCTTAAATTTTATGAAAGAAATTTTGGATCATAACAAAAAAAAAAGGATTTTGAACATTCAAATTTAAATCATTTATAGTATTTATAGTATGTAAGTTTATATTTCAAAAATTGAATTCTTAATTCGTTGGGTGTAATAAGCTTGCTTTTTTTAATCATAAATTTCAATTTACAGGTCGGATATTTTTATATTCCTGTTAATTTGAAATGATAATTTTCAACTTTTATTTAAAGTAGGTAAATTTGAAGATGATGCGGACGAAACTGATTTGTCAGCTTCTTTAATATTATTTTTTATAATGAATTCATTCGCATCAATTTTTATGTCATCAGAAAAAGATTTTCTTCTTATATTTAAATCATTTTTTAAATTTGTTTGTGGAGGTGTTATTTGAATATTTTTTTCATTACTATTTGATGTTAAATTATCATCCAAAGGATTTATAAAATTATTATCTCTAATATTGGGTAATGCATCTGCTCTAATTAGTGTAAGTTTATTTAAATTTAAATTGTTCATTTCAAAATTAAATTCTGTATCTATTTTATCATTTATATAATTAATGTGAATAGGTGATAATTGATAATCGCTATGTTTTGAATCGTTATCATTATCTGGAGTGTAATATACTGATGCTTTGCTGTCTTCAAAACTTCGAGTAGAAATATTTCCAAACATTTTTCTCCGATGTTCTACAGCCGACGGGGATCCAAATTGATTCTTAATATAAACTTCATAATCTAGAAATAAGACATAAATTAATTTAAATTAGTTTATTTTTATGTATCATAATTATGTTGAAAACACACAACTATTTACTTTTATATAATGTGTGAGTGTAAACAAATTCAATTTCTCGTTAAAAACCTATCTTCTTAAAAATTAATTTTCTGAATGCACTTCAATTATAAAATAATTTGATGAAACCAATCTTACCTTCATCCAAATTATCATCACATCTTCCCTTACAATTTTCAAAATAAAAGCTAGGTAAATTTTCTAAAACTTTATTCAATGTTTGTTGTTGATATTTATAGCCTTCTCTTAATCTTAAAATTTGATGGGCACTGAATTTACGAATTTTGTTCCTTTGAAATACATAGTTTTCCCGAACCCAATTTAATTGCACTGTAGAATAATCACGTACTCTTTTTACCTATAATTAAATATTTTTCCCTTATTATCATACAAGACTTTAATTTTAAGAAAAAAAAATTACCTGATCATAATATTGATCCCTTAAATTTACTATATGATGGGTACCAATCTCACGGATTTCCTTTAAATTTTTTGCTTGTGAACTGTAACTATTCTGAATCCATTCAACTTGCTGAACGCAGTTTTCTCTAATCCTATGAACCTATAAATATCGAATAAATATCCATTGGAAGTATTGAAGACATATATTCAAAAATAAAACAAAAGTTAAACTTTTCAATATTAATCACTTAGTTAAGTACTTTTCATAAAGTTAAATCAAAATATTTTATATATATTATTGCGGAGTTTTAAATGTCATTCATTATATACTATAATAAAAATAAAATTAAAAATAAATAATTTCCACTGTTAAAAAAATAGGACGTTCTTGATTTATATTTCTCATTTTCTGTGTTAGTCTTTGATGATTATGATTAAGAATAAAATATACCATTATTTTAGATAATTAAAACGTAAGTTATGCATTATTGCTCTTTAGTCCTAAATTATTTAGCAGAATATAAGAGCATTATTTCAAGAAATAATGTTTTGTTTAAGTTCAAAATAAAAACAAAAATTGTAATGGTAATGATACTTATATCGATAATACATTATTTTATAAACGTATACAAAACGAAAAATATTATGTCAAAGCGTTCTTTCTTTCAATATAACTTTCTTCAGACTGTCCAAACTATTCACGGTGATCCTTGATGTTTAATAGTCTGCAGTTCTTATTTCATTCAAATCACTCCACCCGTTTGAGATAAAATAATGGACGAACGTACTTCCAAACTTACAAACATAATATTGCATTTTATTATATAATATTATATAAGATCAGAAATTAATATTTTTTTTTCTAACTGTACAAAAATATTTCTCTTATTTCGATGTCTATTACCTGCTGAGTATAGTTTTCTCGCAGTCTTTCTAACTGTTGGCTCTTGTAATGTTCAATGTTATCAAGCATTGCATAAATTTGTTTAGCTCTGGGTGAAGTTTTTTTCTTACCACAGCAATGAAATGAATTACACAATTTATTACAACATCTTAATCTTAATGAAAAAAAAAAATGTTTACATAATATAAAAATAAAATAGTTTATTGGTTTATACCTTGATAGAATATTTTTCAATCCTTGTACTACTAGTGTTAAAAATAAAAAGCTAAAAGCGGATGTAAGTCCAGCCAAAATACTGCCAATTTTAATTTTGTAGAAGCCTATTGGATCTATATATAATCTAAAATCAAATTAAAATTATTATGGTCAAAAAGTTTATCCAAATTGTTTACTTTATAGATTTATTTTGACTCATTTTTGAAATCTTGTAATTTGTGACAAAAAATATTGCTTTCAGAACTATTTTAAAATGGGTATTAATAATAGTAACAATTTAATTTACAATTTTTTGCTTTCATTATAAACAATAGAATCAAAAGTCCGAAATCTACAGCTAATTTATTTTAAAAAATGTTACTTCATTGAATGTTTTTACTTAATTTTGATCTAAAATTATGTAAGAATTTCACTCAAACAATTTTTGGAAGACATTAGTTGAGAATTTGATCCAGGATTCAATTAAGTTTAATACATTTTTTGAAATACATATTTGCAAACTACCAAAAGAAAGTCCAATTTTTTTTTTTTAATTTTACCTAACATAAGCAGTTGCATTCCCCATTAGATTATAAGCTAGACATGTATAAAGACCACCATCTGTGCGAGAAATATTAAGAATTCTTAAATTTCCATCTTCTTGTATATGAATTCTATTCAATGTTGGGGTTGCTGCTGCAGAATGATCTTGTTGATGTTGATGACCGAATAAAATTTCGTTAGTTGGTGTTATCCATACTATTTGTGCTTCTGGATTACCCGAAAAGGAACATTCAAGAATATCACTTGAATCCAGCTTACAAGTTTTACTTTTTGTTTCGTTTATAACTGGCTTGTTACACTGTAAATTATTTAATACATTCAACATATCACCGGGATATCCATTACGACATTTCAATTGCAATAATGATTTTGTAATATTTAAATTTGTTTTTGATATTGAATTTTTAGACCAATTTTTCAGCCAATACATTTTACAATCACATCGAAATTCATTATTTGTTAAATTTAATGTTTTTAAATTTTTTAATTTTTGCATTTCTTCAGGTAAACTTTCCAACAAATTTCTATTTAAATTTAAATTCTGTAAATTGCTAAGATAACCAATTTCAGACGGTAAAGAACTTAATGCATTTTCTGATAAATCTAGGTAATTTAAATTTTGAATATTTTCAAATAAATGTCTCGGTATCTGTTTCAATTCTGAGTTTCCAAATAATTTTAAAATTTTCATATTTTTTAAAACCGTTGGATTTGACGAATTTACTTGACTCTGCTGTTTCATTACAAAATTTCCAATTAATTTCAATTTTGTTTTAGTTATAATTAGTTCTTCTAGTTGAAATTGTTTAGAGAATAAACCATTTTGTAGTGAATTTAGAGGATTTTCACTTAAATTAATTAATTTTAACAATGACAATGATTGAAATAATTGTTGCGATTGTAAGTTAATTAATAAATTATTTTGTAAATATAATTCTTCCAGTTGAACTAATGAACGAAATGAATTTGAATCCAAAAAATTTATTTTATTTTTTGATAAATTTAATTTTTTTAACATTTTTAAACCAAAAAATGAATTAACTTCAATATGTTGTAACAAATTATTACTTAAATTAATTTCTTCTAAATATTTATTACATAAAAAGAAATTACTCATTATTGCGCCCAATAGATTTTTTGATAAATTTAAATTTTTTAACCATGTTGATGGTTTAAATACATGAAATGGTAATGCTGTTAAATTATTATCAGATAAATTTAATTCTAATAAATTTGGTAAATTAATGAATGAATTACGTTTTATTTCTTGTAAGTAATTTGAATTTAAATTAAGTATTTTCAAATTTAACAACAATGATATTTTTTCATTATTATTATTATTATTATTATTATTATTTTCATTATTCACCATATTCATTATATTCATCATATTGTTATCATATTCATTCAAAACGTTTTCTTCTATAACATTTTTATTATCACCCTGTTGTTGTTTTAGTAATTGAGATTCCGCATCATCATATGATTTTTTATTATTGTGGTTATTGTTGAAATCATCATTATAATCATTATTATTATAATTATCAATTGATATGATTTTATTATTATCTAAATATAATTCTGATAAATTTGAAATTTTACTAAATTCATTTAATTTTATTCTACTTAAATGATTCTTATTTAAATTTAAAATTCTAATTGATTTCACAGCATGATTATTAAAAAAATCCTCTGGTAAATATTCAATAAAATTTTTAGATAAATCGAAAATTTGTAGATTCTGTTCTTCTTGTTTTTGCTGTTTATTGTGAAAATAATATTCATCAACATCATTTAACAATCTATTCAAATTTTTATTGTTAATTTGATTATTAATTAATTTTAAATTTATTAAATTATTTATATTTTTTAATTCAATTTCAATTAAATTAATTGTTGCATTTTCACATAATAATTCAACAGCTTTTTCTTTTTGTATATGAAGCTCTGAATTATTTACATAATAAATCTTGCAACTACTGCTATTATTATCACTATCACTACTATTGTAATTTATTTGAAGATATTGCTGCTGGTGTATTTGTTGTTGTTGTTGCTGCTGCTGCTGTTGTTGTTGATGTTGATAATAATATTCCGTTTTAGTTAATTGTAAAAAATTAAATAGATTATATATTATTAAAAATATTATATTATTTATATAGTAACAATTCATTGTTTATTATTTTATTTTTATTTTTTTGCTTTTATAACTATTGGCGAGATATTATTTTGACTCTTTTTTTATTATTTTTGTAAAGTTTGGATTCGGTTTTAAAACAATATTATATGATTTCACTGAAGAAGTTAGTCTTTTCTATTTAAGTCTGCTGGTTTTATTGATCTATTTTTTTTGTAATAATGCCACATTTGTTATATCATTCTACCATTGTTGTTTTTTAAATAGCAGTTGTTTGTAATTTTGCACTTCTTAGAATAAAAATAATTGATACATTCATTATATTCCTGTTTTTATCCATTATTTATTGATTGTTTTTATTATTCCTAGTACATACAATGTTTCATTCTAAAAATAATAATAAAAAATTTACTTTAGACTTTTAGAGAATAAATAAAAAAAAAAAAAATTTTTATATTTTCCAAAATGTCTTAAAGTTCAAGGTGAAAATATAATTTTGCTATACTTGATTATAACATTAAGAATAAATCAAATTAAATTTTTGGTCAACTTCCACAGTGGATTACATTTTTTGCAAAACTTTTGAGAGAAATGCTACAAACAAAGACTATTCACAAAACTACACCTTATTATTATAACTATTGAAATTGATTTTCATTACTATGTATACAGTATAATATGTACTTACATATTTATTACATTTTTTTTTCTCAATTTTCAATTAACTACAAATCAATAACAAACAATATTAATATTTATAGAGCTTTTGCTAAAAATAATAAAAAAACACATTATCACATTTTTTTTTTTGGTTTTTGTTTACCAATTCAATAAACAAAATAAAATTATCTAATGCTATAGAAATTATAATAACTTTTTATTTATACTTTTTATTTTCATTCATTTTATAGTTTATTTACATAGAATGTAGATAAGCAAAATTGTGCTTAGTAAGTATTTTAGTTCCAAGATAAAAAAAAAAAAAAAATACCTATTTGTAGATTTTATCTTTGTTGTAATAAAAAAATATTTGTCGAATTTTCCTGAATTTCACTTTTATTCAAATCGGAAATAAGTTTTAGAAAAATGTTTGTAATATGTACACTTAAAAAAAACATTTTGTGCGGAGCACAAAATCTAGATTTCCGGAAATCTTTTATTTCTGATTGTTAGGTAAGTAATAATTTAGAACATTTGAATGCAGTCTGTTATCAATTATTTCTCAAAGGATTTAAGACAATCAATTTCTTTGTTAACAATAAAACCATTATTGCCATTTCCCTCGACACTATAATAGAAACTATAATTATGTAGAGAAATGCAAATAATAGTGAATGTTAATTAATAAAATTATTATAATAATGCTAATAATCAGTGAAATGTTTATGCAATTTCAACTTAGGTAATAGTTAATTTCAAAAAAGGTAGTCGAATTTTTAAACTCTTTTACTTTAAAATACAATATTATTAATTCATTAAGAAACATTTTTCACCTTTTTATTATTCACTTTTTCTGCATATTTACTTCAAAATAAATAATTTTATTACAAAAATCTAAGTTTTTGTTAGTTAAAAAAATAGAAAAAGAACATTATTAAAAAAAAAACAAAATATGTTTATTTACATTGAAATAACCTTGACTTATCTTATTAAATGTTATGTCATTTAAGGGCGATTATTATTTGTTTTCTGGCAAATATATATTATGATTTTTTTTTATTACAAATTTCTGGCCAAATTACAAACATAGAAAATTGGTTAATTGAAAAAAAAAAATATATTTTGTAAAATCACTAAAACAACCATGACACTCCTTGCTTAGTAGATAATTTATATAAAAAAGTTATAAATATCAGCATGCTTTATACCAAAAATCCCTACAAATATTAAACTTTGAATGAGATTTTTTTTTTACATAAACAACTATAACAAATTAATGTAATTTTTATTAGAATAGATTGTCACATTTGCTATTGTTACAACATATAATATTGGATTAGAATTATTGTGCGACTTTCTTTTATTTGTATAAATATTTTTAATTTTGATCGAACGCTTACTTTCGCCACAAGAAAACCGCAAAATTTGACCACTTATACATTACGTTGTTATTGGTTATTTTCACTTTATTAAAAAAAAAAAAAATCGTGAGTTTTTCTTAAAACTTTTTGGGACATGTTTGTTGTTGTATGACTGATTTTCTGTGCGAGTACGACAATGATTGACCGATTAGTTTTAAAGATAATTAATTAAATAACTTTTATTGCAACATCGCAAAGCCAAATTGTATTGGATATAATTTTTCTTATTGAATTATTTGAACATTTTTCTTTATAACATAGTTCGATCCAAAATCTGACTGATACCGCTCGGCGCGGTCAGATTCTACCTTAAACTTGTAGTTGTGTTGCTTATATATCGAAATCATAAATTTGTTAATTTTTATTTTAATTTTTGTTTATTTCTATTTCATAATATAAATTCTTTATTTAAATAACAAATGCATAATTTTCTATAACTATCTTTAACTAATTTAATTTTTCTTTAAACAATAACAATTTATTTCTCCAATAACTATAAATATTGTTTTTTTGTTTAAATCTTTTAATTTATTTACATATTTTTATTTTTTACACATACCTATACCTAATTGAGAGAGAGAAAAAAACAAAATGTTTTACATAAAAGTAACATTTATTTTGGTTTAAATTTTGCTATATTTTTGTTACACAAGATGTTAAAAATGGCATTATGTGAAAGCATAATGGCATTGTAATTCATTGTGACCATGGTTTCATGTGATAATCAAAAATAAAATATTTTAAAAGGTTAAATATTGATCAAAAAAAATACAAACAATTAAATAGCTGGTAAGAATAGCTACCACCAAAATTATTAAAGCAGATACTTATTTTCTTACTTTTAAGAATCATATTCTTCAAATCTTCGACAATGTTAATAATAAAAACAAATAATAAATATAAAATTGATTTTAGTATTTGTTTTTTTTACAACTCATTTATGTATATTTTTATTGCATGTTAGCTCGTTATTTCGTTTAATTTTGGAATGCTTATTTTCAGCTTCAAATGAATATTACAATTGATTTTATGATTTGGCTGGTTTAAATGTGAGCACTTCCATTTCATCTAAACCATAAAACCAACAAAAAAAAAATATATTACTAATTTACCCGATATATACATTACTTACTATAAAATTAACTTTTTTTTTACCTATAACTAGGTACCTAAATTTTTTTTTTTATTAAAATGTCATCAATTTCCAAAAACAAAATAATGAAGGAAAAAAAAATACAATTTTTGGTAATGCGCATAGAATCCTATAAGTAATCAAAAAAAAAAAAGCAACAAAAAAACATCTGAATAGGTTACATTAAATATTCTTAGTTAAGAAAAATAATAAATGTGAGATTTTCAGGGTTTTTTTTTCAATTGGGTTAGATAAAATTTCGAAATATAAAAGTCCGCATGATGATATTCATTGAAATAATAATTTCAAAATATACCTACTAATTTTTATTAAACATTTTTGTTTACATTCCTATATCTTTATTATCGACAGTTGTTATTGGTAATATTTATTTGCTAAGTCATATGATTACAATCAATATTACAGCCAACAATTATCTGGAGCCAAGCTCATATAGATTAATTAATTAATTAAAAAAAAAAGATTAAACCTACATACAAATTTATAATATAAAGGTTATAAAATACTGAAATCTAACGTGTATAATGAAAACTATAATATTAGGCAATCATATTTACATATTGCTATTGCTATTACTAGTTAGATGGACGATCTGAGATTTTTCGGTAGTTCTCTCTTAGATTTCTCAAATGTTTTTCTGAAACCTTACAGAGTTAGATCAAATTGAATTCGTTTTACATTTGCTAATAAGTTGTTGTTGGCATTTTTTTTCTCTTTAAATCCCTAAGAATTTTTTTGTTCAACAAATCAGTAGCCCGTTTTGTGGAATTCAATGAAAATTTGAAGGCTATGTAGTTATATGTAGTTATAATTACGACATAATCATACAAACTGTTTTAATATCTTATTCTAAAAATAAAAAAATTGCATTTCGGAAGAAGATAAGATTGTATACCTAAGTACATATTTTTCCAATAAATTAATCAAATAACAAAATAATACCGTTCGGTCAAATGGTAACGAGAATTGAAAATGAGACCCAAATCGAAAAAGTAATTTAAAAAACAGAAAAAAAAAAATTGTTTTCTAGAATAAACGAATAAAACCAAATAAAAAACATCTGCGTGAAAAATGCTATATATACTTAGGTTAGGTTGGTATACTTTGCACTTATAATAGGTACCTATTTATATACTTATAGCTAGCTATATAAATATAAATATAAGTACTATAGTTACCTAATTACCTAAGTTTTATTTTTACAATTTTTGGGATAATCAATTGTAATGAAAAAAAAAAATTGTTTTTTCTGTAAGTAATCGTGCCTTTATACATAGCCAGTGATTATTAAACTTTAACCTTTCGTCGCTGCTGCCACTACTTACTGCCAATTAAACCAGCAAAAAATCGATATTAATAAAAAAAAAAAACACAATTCATTTAATTCAGAATTAGTTAAAAAGCCGAAAATTTCTGGTTCTGAATTCAGGTTTAGGCATTTGTTTTTTTTTTTTCTATTCGCGTTATGACGATATTATTTTTTTTTTATCTTTTTAGGTTTTTAATGATGGGTTTTATCTTTTATTTAAAAAAAAAAGAAGAAAATATAGAACAAAAAAAGAGAGCTTGCACCTGCTTTAAAATTAAAATAAAATTAATTATAAAAAAGAAAATTTCAGTTTAATTATTTTTAGCAAGTTTTTTTTTTTTTTTAATTTTAATTTTTAATTCAAATAAAATTTCTTACAAAACTTTCACAAAATGAAAGGAAAAAAATTATTTTTAATGCCTTGCTAAAATAAAAGTGCCAACATTTTTTTTTTTCATTTCGAATTTTTTTTTCCCAACAAAATAAAATTAAAATTTTGATTCTTATAAGAAATTCTTTTTTACCTTTTAAAAATTTTAGAATTTAAAAAATATTTTGAATTTTAATTTTTCATTTATCACATTTAATTTTGAATTATTAATTTCTTTATTTTTGTTAAATTTTTAATAATAAAAATATATAAAACTTTTTTTTTTTTCTAAATTTTCGCTTCTTCTTCCTTTCCTTCTTTTCATTAAAAAAAAAAAACTTTTCAATTTTTTATGTATATTTTTTCTGTATTGCCAGTCTGCAATAAAAAAATCTGAAATGTCATTTTTATATTGCTTGTTTTGTTTTTGTTTGGATTTGTTCAATTATATGGCGGCCGACAAAACGGTAGGTGGTGAATAATGGTGAGTAAATTCATAACCCAAAAACTATGTTCGTTAAAATTTTAAATTTTATTTTTTTATTGTTATTTTATTACCATTCATTATATTATGTTCTTATCATCCTAAAAAAATATTCTATTTTTCTATTTTAAATTTTAATAGAGATTTTGTTAATGACAAACAGCTATCGATCAGTTTTTTATCATTCGGTGAATATTACAAATATCACAAATGTACCTCATATGAATTTAGCTGAAAGTAATTTCTGATTGAAATCATTCTATTAACATTATTTTAAATCTAAATTCTTATGCGTTGTTTATAGCTAATTGACCTATCTGAAAAAATGGTGCCGTAAAAACCGTTTTTCTATGTTATTATTCTATTTATATTTAAGCAAATTTACTGAAAATGAAAATATTAATTTTATCTATTTTTCGTAAAAAGAATTTTTTAAAAATATTTTGAAATAACTAAGAAAATTGAATTTATTTTTTTTTGATATCTGAAAAATTTCATTACTTCACAAAATTATTTTTTTGTTTCTTTTTCATTACGTTTCCTATCATAATATTTTTTTACGATACCTTTCCTGTTAAAAAATTTTTTTTTGTTTTTTTTTTTATATTTTTTGCAGTAGATTTTTTACTTTCAGATAAAATTAGCTATGAATAGGTTTCCGGAAAATTCCTCCAAAAATTACTTTACTGTGGTAGCTATAAACAACGCATTATGAATACGCACATTATTCATAGTACTAACACAGTGCAAATATATAAAATATTTAATACAATTTAATTTAAATTATTTTTAAGTGATCACTTATTTTTTGTAAAATAATGGTAAAAAATTTGTTATCAAGTTCAATGGGTGTTCTGAGTCCTATGTTTTTCATAACTTCCATAAAGGATCTGTGTGACAGTGGATAACTAATTTTGTGAAAGAAACCTGTATGGAAATAAATGTTTCCAAATCGAATTATATTGTATTGGAGGTGCCAATTTAAATTAAGTATCTAGTACAAAATACTTAAGGCTATATTTATTAAAAAATCTTAAATGGAACTACAAGTTTACTATGTTTAAAAAAAAATAATTCCTTACGTTTTCGCCATAAGTAGGATTTTTAGCCACTGATATACAATACTCCTAAAAACATATTTTTCTTATAACAATTCAAGACTCAACGCCAACTCAATTTGGTCTAACCTGCCAGCATAACTGAGAAAATGACTTCAAAATAAGCGCTAAAATTAGTTTATCATAAGCCAGTTTTGACCCCAACAGTTTCATTTTAACAGTCCGGCATACTTTCTTTTGAAAAACTTAATAAATTGAAGTCCATGTTATTAATTTATAAAATAAAAAATAAATTATTAAAAACTTATATATCTCTCCGAGCCAATTCCAAGTTCCATGATCATTCAGGCCTTCAGACCTTGTTTTACGCTATAACTAATTTTAAATACTTACCGGAAGAAGGTAAAATTATCTCGTCGTTTGAACTATATTTCAAAATAAGTTAAAAGCTCCTTTAGATTGATAACTAAACTAACACATATTGTATCTTTGTTTAATTGTTGTTCTCTTATTTTAAATTAATAATTTACTTTATTAAATTTCTTATTTTTTTATTATAAAACTAAAATTTCTGTAATATTCTAACAGTTTATAAGCAATATGTTTTGTATCTTAACGATTCGATTCAAGTAGTATAATTTCGAATCTGTTAAACAAGTAAAATAAAAAAATAAATAGGTAAAATATAAAAGAATTTTTTGGCACCTCAAGATGGGGGTTCGAGGGAAACTACCCAAGGTCGAAAAATTAGACTATTACCATACTAATAAAGATAATTTACCCAAGAGAATTATACATAATTTACCGATAAATTAGGTATATTTAAATAGGAAAAAATTTATCCAAAATATTGGAAATTTCCGCTAAGTTGTATCTTTTTCAAATGAATATATTAAAATATTGAAATTATCGGATATGTTATGAAGTTATGATCATTTAAAAAGGAAATTAATTTATCGGGACATAATTACCAAAAATTTCTCCATACAAAAAAATGGGTAAATTATGTCTAAACATTAAGGTTCTGGTTATAAAAGAATTCTAAATGCGCCTGTTTAATTTATGTATAAGGTCGTCTAATGTATAATATGAGTGAAAGTATTACACTAGAACCAGCATCGGAATCAAAATTTAGTAGCAGAATAACGCCAGAATAATTTCGGAACAAAATAAATAAAAAAAACGATGATACTTTATTTATTCCGGAGCAATTTAGAACACTTTACTTTTATTAATTATTGTGTTGTGACTGAAATTAGCTCTCATATGTACGTAATGTATAATTATTTTTAGTCGTCATCGTCAACTCATTTTATACATACTTCACGATTTACATATCTTTAAGATTTGCAAAATAAAAATAACTAAAAAAAAATTTAAGATTATATTTAATTTATTTTTCATCATTATCTTCATTCAAGTTATGATTTCTTAATAATTCTAGTTTTCTTTCATGCTCTCTTGCTTTTAAGCGTAAAGTTGCAATAGAAGTCCGAATGTCAGTGCTTGGTGCCTTAAATTCATACATCTGTTCATGATAAAGTGTTCCTAATCTCAAAAGTTTACTAGCTTTAATTCTTTCTAAATTTTGCTCCGGAGAGGAGCATGATATTATATCTGGCATTGTGTGAAATGATGAATTTCCTGGAAGGATATGTGAGTTTCTGAAACAGAAAGTACACTTGAAAAACTAAAATATTTATCTTATATTTATTTAAAAAATAATAATAAAAATATGATAATTAATTTTTTGAATCACTTATTATAGTCGTTTAATAAATTTAAGCTTTATCATATTGAAAAAAGACACAATTTCCGTCTTATATGAATTTCAATGAAGTGACATGTAGTACGCTGAGCAAATGTTATATATATTTATTAAATTATTAAGAGGATTGGATTTCGCTTTATTTGTTAAGTTAATTTTTTTAGATATATTTATTAATTTTACTATTGTAATTTAGTGTTGAACTTTATACCTTGCAAGCTCATTGATAAAAGTACAACTCGGTGGTGCTGATAGAGATAGTGATTTATATCCTAATCGTTCAATATTTTTACTGTAAATTGAATCATCCTTTGGTAAACTTTGATGTAGTAGTGAAGAAACAATTCGAACACCATCTTGTGCTTGCTTATTGTAAATTGAACTACTTTGTGTGCCGACCTTTTCTTGTTTCCTCCATTTGGCACGACGATTTTGAAACCATACCTAAAATATTTAAATTTTTAATAAACAATATATGTACATAATTATAATGAATTTAATTTAATTATATTATATTACATATATAAAAATGATGTTTGTTTGCCTGTGTTTTATTTAAAAACTCAGTCTAACGCGAAGGAGAAGGAGAGAGGAAGCAGGAAGGATTTCTTTACAATTGGTGGTGCGCAGGTTACACTATCAAATGTACCGAAAATGTGACATGTGAGTTCGAAGTTCAGTTTTTTTGTGTGTTTCTCACATGGATATCTGTTGGCGTCGGAAAACCGGCAAACTGCGATGGAGCCCATGCCAGGGATCAACTAGTGAATTATAAAAAAAAAAAAAAAAAAAAACTAAGCATAAGAGACATATAAACAGATACAGCTGTAAAATGTGAAGCAAGAAGAAAGTAACAAAAATATATAATGTTTGGTTGAAATAATCAACCACTCCATATTAAGTTGATGATTATCTAGATTTTACCAAATTTTGTACGATAGAGGACTCAATTTCTCTCCATTTGGAATATGTATTTCAATTTTTATAGTTTTTTTTAGTTATTTTTGTTCACTATATGGATCGATTCAAATTACATAGATGAAAATACCTACCAAACTATTTATTTTTAAATACCTGAATTCGAGCTTCCGTGAGGCCTATTTTTATTGCCAACTCTTCTCTGAAAATATAAGTTAAAAACTTTTAAATAAAACTAGGTCAAGCGACAGTAAACATAACGTAACATAGCATTACATACAAATTCAACGTAATTTTACGTTCGACGTAAAACAAAAAAGAATAAGAAGAAGTCACAACGTAAAAAAAATCCCTTTTGGGCGTAACGTAATTAATAAGTTTTGAGTTGTTTACGTACTGAAAACGTAATAAAAATCTGCATTTCATTTTCGACACATTATTAGAAAAACTCGTAAACTTTTTGTTTTGTGAATTTGAAAAATTACGTTTTACGGCTAAGTTACGTTTACTGTCCAAGTGGCAATTGATCGAAGCCCAAAAACATTATTGCTAAATATCAATTCATAAGATATACTCATCGATTCAATTGTTTTTGTTTGTTGTAATGCATTTAAATAACTTTAAATAACATAAAATACTTGATTCAAACTTATTAAATCAAGAATTTACTAAGATTATTATAATAATGATTCGAAATAACATGGAATATATAATATGTAATATGTCCAATATATATTAACATTGTTGGATCAGGTTTGAGTGTTTTAAAAGAAACTAGTATTCTAGAAACAAATTAACTTTCAATTTTGGTTATTTATTATGCAAAAATCTACTGAATACGCTGATTTTGTATGCCAGAAGTCTAACCACTTATATGTATAATAAATTTTGGAATTGAAATACTGAATCTTTTATTTTTATATATTTCGTACATTTTTAGATGCAATTGAATTTTATTTTGCAATTGAATTACCTTGAAAATATATCCGGATAATGTGTTTTAAGAAATGCTTTTTCCAATTCTTCCAGTTGAAAGCTTGAAAATGTTGTTCTATAACGTCTCTGTTTCCGATTTGAATTAAAATCTGATGATTTATTATCACCATAGCTTTCGTCTGAAGATGTGTTAATTTCATCTTTATTAGAATCTTCGATAAAATTTTCTAATTTATTTTCCATTTTATTATTTTAATTATATGTAATTTTTTAATTCATATCTAAAATGATATTCATATTTAGTTTTGAGCCTAAAATAAAAATAAAACTTTTTTTTTTACATATTTTTGCCAAGATGAAGATATGAGCGGGAATATTTTTTTCCCCAGATATTAATTCGTATCATGGTAGCGAGACAATTATTGTTTATAACCACCACCTGTAGAGTTATTATTATATAAATTCATATGGTCCTAAATACCTATAAATATTTTTTTAATTTCTTGAATTTTATTCTTTGTATGCTTTTTGCATTCTGTGAATTTTTTTTCATGATAATAAATAATAAATCAATTAAAAAAATCGAAAATATTGTTACTTGTCTCTAAAACAAATGTATTTTTAAGCACTGAAATTTATAATTTAAATTTTTTTTTGTTATAAATTCAACTCTTTTAGTAGATATATAATTATATATGTACGTTAAATAACATTAGGTATGGCAGGTGATGTAAACCCCTAAACTAAGACTCTATGCAATGCTCTTTCAACTTTCAATGGTGTATTTTCCAAGGAAATTCGTATTTTACAAGTAGTTCAAAATCTACGATAAACCTTTTTTCAGTTAAACAACGCCAAACTTTAATTTTAATTTAATTAGAAAAAATCAACTCAGCATCTCTAAACACACACAAAAACGTCACAAAAGGGGATTTTTTGACTCAGCCTTAATCCAAAAGTTCCAACCGTTGGTTTAAGAACAAAATTCAACCACCAACGGAGGGTCGAACCAGAACGTTTCATTGAAATATAATATTTCAAAAATCCAAAGTTTTGAAAGTTTTCGTTCGAGTGTTCTATAATATATCTATAATATATAAATTAAATCTGCATTCGGACTCCATAGAAACCTTTATGTATGAAAATTTTGGTTACTTCTAATATTTTTGAGTAAGGTATTTTGTCCCTTCAAATCTTCAAAATAAACTTAAAAAGTATTTTTAACCGAATTTCAAGGACGGCAACACTACTAAGTAAATATTTTTTTCCTGGTGAGATTTGAAAAAATATTTTATAAGGAAGAACATCTGCATATATCATTTTGGACAATTAGGTCAATAATTTCTTCTAATTTCTTAAGTTTTATATTTTTTGCTTTATTTAGAGGAACAATGAAATTAAGAAATATATACATACAATTTGTTCTAAAATAAAGAAATATTATTGGAATAATGAGTAATTACTAGAATTAGTAAAATTTAAATATATATGATTAATTAAACATATTTTTGAAATGATTCCAATCTAATCACATGAACCTTATAAAACAGACTTCACATCATACAGGCATATTCTAATACAGATTTCACAAAAGAACAATGCAAATTAATTGTATAAAAGTACAAACGCTTTACTAATGCATCCTCATATAATCATTATACATTAATTTTTATCATAAATCCAAATGAGTTGCGATATTACATTTATGGACATCATTTCATTTATAATCGTAAATCTCGCAGTCATGAAAAAATGATGACACAAAATTCAATATCAGTGAGCAATTAAATAGTACTTAAGAACAAAATCTCATACAGATAGGTACCCTGAGGGACTCTCGAATCATTAGAAAAATACTCGGATAAAGAATTTCGAAATATAGGTAAAAGTGTTTTTATGTTTATTTAAATTAAATTGTATCCATTTCAGAAAATCAATGTTTTATCCAACTTTGAATAACTTTGAAATCAATCAGTAAGAGCACAATATTTATATCTGATTATTATTTGTATTGTAAAAACAATTTTAAACATACATTACAAATCTTGATCTATGTAGATTTAACAATAGTGCTTAATAAAACCACGCTGACTACGGGAAATTACATCAGAGAAACGATACATTCCCCGACCCCGATATCATCATTAAATAATTTAGATATAAATCGGTTTTGATTTTGATTTGAATAAATACTTTTTTTTTTTCGGTCAAATTTTTTCAACTTTTTGAAGCTTTTTAAATGAAGTTGAAGTCTATCCAATTGGAGATTATTTGATCTGGAAATAAAGTCGAATCGTGTATTATTGTTCGAATAACTCGTATACAGCCTGCACCCATAGAAACTATTTAAAAAAAAAGTATAATAAAAAAGTTAAAGAAATCTTAAAATTTACTCAAATAGTTTTCCTTAAAAGAGACACATATATATCTTAATAATCAATTTTATATATTAAGATAAAGACATTTATAATTTTATTATTTAGTTTAATAATAATTTTCAAAATTAATAATAATTTTCAAAATTCATTTTGTCACGAATTGTCTATATCTTCTTCTTCTATAATTCGATATAAATAAAAATGTAAATGTATATTTATTCTTAAACTAGGACCTCCGAAAGTTCTTCACCGATTACTTTGAAATTTTGATACAACATACCTTTTGAATATAGGCTTGTTTTTATGTACCTATAAAAGATATAAGTAAATAAATAAATTTCACACCTGTGGCAGTAGTACTTTTTTGAGCATTTTCTAGCCGAGCAGCAATGCGACGGCAACATGTGGCCACGTACAACTAGTACACATTTGTATAAGTACTAATAATGACCCGAAAGTGAAAATAATTTTTAACTGATTTCGATATTGTTTGCTGTGAAATTTAAAAACTTTTTTTTCTGTGATTTGAAGGTTTCACCATGAATCAATCCATAAATGTGATCAGCAGAAGTACATTCAAGTTTGAGAGTCCGGATACGGATGCAGATTTTATAATATAGATAATTATATATATTATAAATATTATATTGATACAAATTAATTTATACGCAAAAATCTTTGAAATTTTCGTTATCAAATTACCAGCTATACCTACTGACAATTCTCGCTTACTATTAAAACTTGCTAAAGTGAAAAATTTAGGTTGAAATACAAAAAATTTTTCAAAGTATTAATGGTTTTTTCTTAAAATTAAATATCGATTAATCGGATTAAATCGAAATATCTAAAACGGGACTTCAAACTTCATTTATAATCTACTTTGTTCTATATTTTTATTCGTGCAGTTCAAGCTTTTCTAATTTTTTAAGCTTTGATTATTTCAGTTTATTTTATTTTTAGGCGGTTCCTTCAAGACACCGACTGCATGATGCGATCGCAGTTGTGAACAATGACGATTATTTATCTTTAGTTTTCATCTTTTTTTTATTGTATTCCTAGTTAAAAAATTTTTATTAATTAATTTTGGACATCATTTTTTCCAATTAATTTGTTTGAATTAGTAATTTTTTTTTTCTTACTAAGAGATTATTATTTGTTTTAAATAAGCCCCATAGTATCTTAAAAGCAGAATAATTATGACCAATTATATGCTTTAAAATTAGTATTTTTTTTTTCACTTCATTCTATCATAATTTTATTTTATTTGTAAATTTTTTTGTAATTTTTATTTTAATTTACTCATTATAAATTTAATTATTATATATATACATTTTTTTCCTTTAAATTTTGCGATTAAAAATATTTATTTTTATATAATTTGTTGGTAAAAAAAAAAAAATAAATACTACGACGGCTTGCGCGCGCAACTACATTATAATTACTTTTTAATTTGAAATGGTTTTGTTTTTGTCCAATTCAAAAGCAATTAACAAGATTACGATCGCAGTTCCATAAACAAACTAATCAATACATTTCCATTTAAAAGAGGAAATTTTTTCGCGAAAATAACATTCTTTTTTCTTGTTTTACACCATTCCAGAAATTTTGTTTTATTTTATATATATATATATATTTATTTTTTTTTCGAAATTGCACCCAGTTAGCGTTTTTTTAACACACATTTACCTTGCGTATATCATATTATTTTTTTTATGCTAGAATTTTATTTTTTTTTATTTTCTAACTAAAGTTATATTATACTACACACACGGTACAAAAAAAAAGTCTAAATTTTTGCTCATAAAACTTGCTAACACGTTACAAAGCTTTGAAAAATACGTAAATAATGTATTTAGAAAAAAATTAAAATAAAATCATAATATTCTCTATAAAAAACAAAAGGGATTCAGCAAAAGGCGTATTTTAAGCAAAAGGTGGAGTTTAATTTATTATGAGTTTTTAGTTTCCCGAGATTATTTTTTCGCATTGAAAATTTAAATTTGAAGAAATTTATATATTTTGTCCCATACAAATAGATTTTCTTATCTACTGATTTCCTACACAGCTTCCTTAGAACATACATTTTGGGTATTCAATTAATTCTATCAGTTTTCAATAAAAACAATTATTTCTTTACTTAAACATTTTTTAATTTCATATTAGATTATAAATTATTTCGAATAAACCCTAAATGATTTTATATTGATGTTGGACATTAAGTAGATATTATACACTGTAGGTTAACTTTTAAAAATCTTTTTTGCCATGGAGACTCTAACTTATATGTCTTATAAAATACTAAATGTTTTGCGGATAAGTTTAAATGAAACGGTACTTTCATTTCAACATCCAATAAAAACAAATTTTAGTATTCAATGCGTACATTATATTAAATACATTTATGATCACTTTAACATGTTCAAATAATTTTGTTAATTTAACTATATATAAATTAAATTAATATAAATTAAATAACAATTTTTTGTACTCCGTGTTTAATACTATTGCTCATTTTCTTTTAGTATAAGCTGAATTAAAAAAAAGTATGAGAAAAAAATGCAGAAAAAAATGATCAGTAGGTTTTTTTTTAACATTTTATGGCATGCTAATAACAAGTTGTTTGTACAAGAATTAAAAGATCTATTAAGATAGCGCTAGAATTTGAATTAAAACCAGAAGCTTATCAATAATACGACATAAATGTATGCGAAGAAAGTTAAATCGCTTGGTTTATTATTATTAGTGTAAAATAATAATTACCATTATATTAAATAATAATGCTAATAACTTACTTGAAGGTGAATGAGAGTAGATGTTATAGAAAAATTATGACTTACATTTGTTTCTTTGCGAATTAAACTCTTAGGTAATTTATCAATAAAAATAACCCAAATATGGATAATTGATTATATCAAAGGACTAAAAAGTAGTCCGTTTATATCATTAGCGCTGAGAATTTATTTTAAAAAAGATTAAAGAAAAATTTAGATATGTGAACAATTCATCCATGAACATTTTAAAAAAAAACAATTCATCTAATGAAAAAATCGTACAATGATCAAACCATCTATAGATAATTTAATTTGAAGCTTCATGTACTGAAAATGTGAGGAACTTTCAAAACAATCTTTGCAATTTGCAAATTGAAATTATTCAGATTTCATTGGAAATGTGCCTACAACAAAATATCTAGTTGCTACATTGTCAAACTTAAATGACAATGACGGCTGTGAAAGAAACTCAAATTAAAAGAATTTAAAAATTAAAGGATCATGTCGTTTTATTTAACGTTTCAGACTGATTGTAAGCTCAGCAATTAACAAATTTCAGAATTTCGTATAATGGCATAATATTAAAAAGAACAATCCTTTATCCTTCCTCAGTTTTGATAAAAAAAATCATTTAATACTGTATATTACCTAGTTTACATGATGGGTTTGAAACAGAGTTGAGTTTTCGTTGAGTTTTAATATGAATTTTTTCAACTCGAGGAAAGTCAACTCTGTTTCAATCCGATCATGTAAACTAGGTATATGTTAAAGTTAAATGACAAACTTTTATTCTTCCATTATTTTTCTATTATTATGGAGCTATTCGGTGAGTTTTAACTTTTAACAATTGATAATTATTTACTTTATTTAATTTAATTATATTTTTAACTAACCAAATTATATTTTTTGTAAAAAATTTTCATGTTATTTATGATTTTTCATAGATCAAATTTTTCTTCTATTAGTTGTTACTAGAACCATAAAAATACAAATATTCAATTTTATTCAATTTTATTTGTACAAAACTTTTATTAATTTTTATTCATCGATTAATTCAGTTCGGGTTTATTGAACTTATTCTCAAATTTGATAAAAATTGCTTTAGAAAAAAAACTAGACATTTATGATATGAAATTAAATATAATTACTTATTTTCTTATGATTACAAATTTTTGATTTATACTGAAAGTATTGCAACAGTTTAATAGTCGCTACTCTAATATATAAATGTAAAGCTAAAAGAGGAAAGCTTAAATTACAACTGTTCAATGCGTAGAGTTAATGAGTGTTGTTGAATCCGAAACATAACAATACAACTGTTCAATGCGTAGAGTTAATGAGTGTTGTTGAATCCGAAACATAACAATTGCATAAATTATTTTAAATTCGAGTTGAATTATTTTTGAGGGTTGAAATAAAAAAGGTTGATAAGCAGGAAACAATATTACAATATCAGTTAATTAAATTTTTTAGGTCTGTTTTCAATCATTTATGTAGATACTATACACTTATGTAGTCTTATGTAGATACAATAATAATTATTATTTTAATTATAATAGAAATAAATTAAAAAAAAAAACAATTATATTGTTTACCAAGTCATAATAAGTATACAGGAAATTTATATAATTAAGATCAATTTGAACTTAATATCTCTCTCTATTTTCTTCTATTAAGGTATAATTCTATTTTCTTCTATTAAGGTATAATATGAACTAAAATAGTATTATAGTCATGAACCTATGAAATAAATTTAATTCTGTTTTACTCGACGTTTTTTTTTTAAACAAATAAGAATTAAAATTTTATATTTTTACATTATTTAAAGATATTTTGCATTAAAAAATTTAATAAATGCAAACGTTTTTATTTTTCAAATCATAAAATTTTCTAATATTCGATATTGCACAATCACATCATAAAGGATTCCCATTGTTATTTCATTAATTTTATATCAATTTCGAATTTCCGCCAATTATATTTTTGCGTAGCCTGGAAATTATTATTTCAATTTTTATTTTTTTCAATTTTATTCTTATTCTTCTTCACATGAGGCAATACTTTTAACATTAAAGATATGCAGCACAAGAAGCAGAAAAAAAGTTTTATAATTGAAAATATATTGAAAAAAAAAATGAAATGCCAAGGCACGATTTTTATAATATAGTTTTAGTTAAACCAGTTCTTGACTGTTACTTGATAAATTTATTTAATTCTAAAAATTCAGAATCGAAAGTTAATTAACAAATTTTCCTTTTTTTTTTTTCAATATAATATGATTCAAAAGGGCTGTCTTGATTGTTTATTAAAATATTAGCAATATACTAAATTGTTAATTTCTGTTATAAACTCCATTTAATTTGTATTTGAAAAATGAAATAATCACATTGGAGTTATGGTATTTTTTTAAATATAAATCGTAATGATTTTGTTAAACTTCTAATTTATATTATATATTTATATTATATATTATATATGAACCGAAAAAATTAGAAAATATTCGATGTACATAGAATTTGGTTTTCCAATAAAACTTGAAGTAACTAATGTTTAAAATGTTCGTGACGTCTTCGATGTGTTCTTTCAAGTTAAAAGTGCGGTACCTCTTATTAAATTTGTTTAAAATGACAAATTTTCTTTTAGATTCGTCCAAAATGCCTAGAAATGGTAATATTTCTTACAGTGAAATTTGATTAATCTCAATTAACACTATAAACCAAAAAAACTATAATCCAAAAAAATCGGAACAATTAACCGATAACAAAATGAAACGTTTGGCGTTCTTTAAGCATAGCAAGAGACTCGACAATGTTTATCAAAAATTGAATTAAACCCTTAGTGGCTAATTCAAAGAATATAGAACTTATTTATTGATAGTTTGGATCAAACTTTATACATTGGAAAAATTTAAAATTAAACTAAAAAATACATAATAAAATTTTTGAAAAATAATTAACTTAAACACATACATATATACATGTAATTACTAACCTAAAAGAATATGTTTGAGGTTTTGTTTTGTTACAGAAAAATCAATTAAGTGTTTATATTTGTTTCCTGTAGTGAGCATTCTGTTGATAGGTTCATTTTGTCCATAATTTGTTCTGTGGAATTTTACGGAAAAAAGCTCAACAGAGCGAAGACGAGGATCTGAACGAAATTGTATTCTTTGAAGAATGTAAGAAGAATCTATGTTTTCGTTAACTACTTGAGTTACGAATAACATCGCCAACTTCTCGTCTTTTTTTTTAAGGACACTAATTTGATAAGTTTTAGTCTATTCTCGTAAGGTGGTAAAATTAAAGGATAAGACCAGGGAAGACGCCGAAGAGCGAATCTTAAAAAAAAATTTTGGATTGATTCAATGCGGTCAATGTGTATGTTGTATTAAGGTGACCACACTTGGCTGGCGTATTCAATATTTGGGCGCACGATAGTAGTATAGAGTGCTTTAAGAATGTATGGGTCGTTCGCTAATATAGACTTAAAGCTTCAGTTTTTCAAGGTATTATCGATCCATTTACTGCTAAAGAAGTCTATTTATCATTAATGTCTTTCATTTAATTTTGTATACATTCAATAGTTTCATTAATATTTTATAATACTTTGTAATAAGTTTTCACTAAATTTATAAAATATGTGCCGGTGGTGCCAAGAATAAAATTATTATATCGAAGAACATTTGATATGCGTTACTTAATAAATACTACTAAAGAGCGCCTTCAGATACATTCCGGCGTCTGCTTTTTGTGCAAAAAAAAAAGAAAAAAATTAGGAAAATATTTTGTGTTTATTGATTATGCAAGAAAAAAAAATTAATTGCATTATAAAATAAATATTGCTAATTTTGATTTCCTTTTTGGGTGAAAGCACACGGACACCGGGGTATTTTTAAATCAATATTGAAAAAAAAAAATCAATAAATTAAAAACTAAAATGATTTTCAAAATTAATGTAAAGTAGAGTATGTATATAAATAACACAAAAAAAAATTATGTTTTTGGCTACACTTAAGAACATAAAAAGTGTCGAAAATACAATTATAAGTTTTGGCGAAAAATTAAATTATTATTTTGATACCTGAGAATACCTGAAATATATTAGCGAGGTAGTTTTAGTTTAGTTAGTGGAGTTACATATTTGGAAGATGACAAAAATATTCTTTATTATTATTAATGACTTATTTGTTTTAAAAATTGTCCACAGTGTAATATTGTCGTATACCATACCGAAATCCCAAAATCTAAAAAAAATTAAAACCCCTATACTTATGTGAACATACATATATTGTATAAGTACTAATTTAATAAATTAAAATCTCCAAAATTTCTAGCTTACAAACATTCGGAATAATAATACCACTTATTTTTTTATATTACTAAAATTTTATTTTTTTTAATGCAGTTCGCGAATTTTGTACCCATAAATCTTTTTTTGCTTCTTTATTTTTCTCAATACATTTTAAAATTATTTAATCTTTAAACACATCTTGTAATATTAATTAGTAATTTATTTAGAGAATAAAGGAATTTTTTTTTACCATCGCATAAATTAATTCAATCAATAATGTATAAATGCGTAAGAGAAAACCAAAAGAAATGTTAAATTTTTAAAATATTGGTTGATTTTAAATGTTATATCATGTTTAAGTTTTTTAAACCGGTGCGGCGCTTAAGTAAATGGAAATGTCGTCATGGCAATTAAGGGTTTGACACTTATGTATAATTTAAACTTATTTTAAAAATTTTAAGTTTATATTTTTTCAATAATTAGGATCTAATATAATTATGCATTTTGTATACTACATTATACAAATATTATAAACATTTTTATGTATAAACATTCATACATTTGACATATATTTATTTTACATAAAAATACATTTTGATGTGACAAATTTTATATACTTTTTATTTTCTTCCAATTCATTTTATAATAAATGTACCCACCTACTTATACATGAATAGAAAAAACATTAAAATAATAAGTATAAATTAATTTTTTCATTATTACAATTATAATATTTTAGAATTAATAGGAAAAATGTTTAAAATATAAAATCTATATTATTCTTCTAAGGCTAAAAAAATAAACTTATATGTGATATTTATGTCATATTGTAGATAGACAAAGACAACAGTTTCCATCGTGTCGAGTTATAACTAATTTCACACCAAAAATAATAAAGTATGAGATGTCATACTAAAATTTTCTTTTCTACGAACGTCCACCAACGTGTCAAACATCAAGCTTGTTTTCGATTTTTTTTTATTTTATTTATTTTATTTTTAATCCATCATCAAATGGTTTGTTGATGTCTAATATTGTATTCGAAATTAAATGAACGTACCAGTACGTTCAGTTTTCTACAAAAAATTTAAAATCATTTATAGTATGTAAAATGCGTCATCTCATACTTGATTATCTCTGCTTACACCTAACGCTTTTTAACAAACATTTTGATTTACAATTAGTTAATAATTTTTGACTCGTGTTCTGAATATACAAAAATAAAAATATAGAACAGTAATACGAATCTTATTTTCACATTTAAGTACATCTAACTTCCTACTTGTATATTAATTTTAATTAAAACCCATTTGAGCCCTCAGTTTCAATTCTTGAATGCTAAAAATTATAACTAATTTATTTGAAAAATAAAACATATCCGATTTTTCCACTATTTGATCAAAAGTGTTTTTGAGCAAAAATTTATCGACATTATATCTTCTCAGGGATATCTACTTAAAGTATTCAAATAGTCAAATTTTATATAAATTATTTGTCAAAAAGACACTTTTTATTAATTTTCAATAATTGAATCTTAAATTAATTTTAACTTTAAAATTTATAATTATGTAAGTTAAATTTTTATATCCCAAATAAAAACGATTGTATTACTTGTGATGTGTATGAAATCTTAACTATAAAAATAAATAAAATATTTCCCACAACAATCAAAAATTAAAAGTTGTAAAAAATCGTATTTTATTATGTAGTAAATGACGCTGGAATTAGCAAAAATATTACCAATCTTTTGAATTCTGCTAATAATAATCAAGATTGCATAATTTTATTTTTGTGTTAATAATAATCTCTTTGGTTTAGTAATTTCATCTTAATAAAATAATTGTTCTGATGCAGAATAATTTATAGTATTCCTTAAACAAAGAAATTTCTTTGATGAATCATTTTACAATCAGAAAATAATTTAAATCCTTTAATTCAAACCCAATATTGATTACGCCTTAGTAGTGGATTACTCGTATATTCTAATGAAAGTTGTGATGCTTTTAATTCAGAATTCTGTGTCATATCACACGATGAGCTCCAATTATCCGTGTCTTTTTGACCTATTATACAATTATCAGTTGGCTGACCATTATATTCATCATTATAATCCATGACTAGAACTCTACAACTTGGTACATAACTAATACCATCTAATTGTCTTAATGTGTTTCTCGATAAATAATCTGATTCACTTTTACTCATCATTTCCGGTGGTATTGGCAGAGATGGTGGATGTTTATTTTTCATTGTAATTTTTCGATGCTTCATTAATGTTTTCACAAAAATTATTGATATTATAATCATTATAATTATAATCGCAATTAGAACACAATAAAAAATCTCTTTTCGATTTGAATCAACTTTAATTTCTTCATTCAATTTGATATTAATATGAGATTTAGCTGGCTGCGCATCACGAATTTGTAAAATATATTCAAATGAATCATCTAAAATTTTTGGATCCAAATTATTATTACTTAATTTATAATAAATCAATCCATTTCGAATATCTTTCAGGGTAAATGATTCAATTTGTTCATCCGAATTTGAATAATTACGATCTAAATGAAGTTTTTTTCGAATTTGACCATGCGCAGGTTTTTTTACTATCAAAAATTTTGGATTTTGTAATTTATATTTTTGTTCAGTAACTGGATCCAATATTGATGTTTCTAACTTTTTCAATTCTTTCGAAGTCACATCAATACTGTTGATTTTGAAAATTGGTTCAATTTTTACCACAGCATTAAAAGTAATTCCATAAGAATTTGATCCATAGGAAGGATATACGTTGATCTATATGAGAGAAAAAATCAAAAATTTATAATAATTTATAGTCGAAAGATTTTTTGACTTCTACGATAACCAAGTTTTTATTGCTTTTTTGATTATTGTATTTGACTCCTTTTACATACACTATGAAAACGTCGAAAAATGTTTATATATAAATTGTTTCCCCTTGTAAATTCACATATGTATATAACTATTAATTTTTGATTTAAAGGTGATTAAAAGTAATCCTAATAGTTTTGAGTTGAGAAAAAGAAAAATTCAAACGAAATTAATTAAATAAAAATATAATTATACATTTTGTGCATGTTGTAAGGGGCGCTTTTGAAACTTAAGACCAAAATATTCAGTAGGAGCTATCAAATTCTTTTATGTTCGGGTATAGTTTAATGATAATATTTATAAATATATTAAAAAACCTGAGAAAATCCTTAATAGTGGAATAAATAATAAACTTACCTGAAAACTGTCTTCATATTTATTAACATCCGTTTGCATATAAGTTATTTCTTTGTTTTCCAAATTTTTATGGGTAAAGTGTAATGTTGGTTGATTTTTTATTAAAATTATTCCACTTTCTGGAGAATTCGTTATATTATAAGATAATAAACTATTTTTAACATTAGTGAAAAATACATTATTTGGTTCATTCAAGACAATCGAATAATAACCTTGCATTAAATGAATCTCATATTGATTATTAGTTAAACTAAACCATATCTTCTCAATAGTTATATTAAATATTTCAAATACCGGACTGAAACTTCCATCTGAGACTTTGAAATAAAATGACGTTGATTGTGGTAAACCATCGTGAATATAAACGATTTTCTCTTGATTGATATCTTCTTGTGTGAATTGACTTATATTTTTGGGTTCTTGTTGGCCATTTGAGTTTCCAAAAAATTTAACTAGTTTTCCAATTGTTGGAGCAGATATAATGTTATAGATTATATCTTGTGGCAATGTATCATTGTCTTTTGTGCATAAAATATCTTCAGTAATGGTTACATTCTCACCTTCAACTAATTTAATATTAGGAGATTTTGTTAGTAATTCGAATGGTTCATCATTCACTAGTGTTATATAAACAGGAACAGTTATATTACAAAGAAAAATGTCTCTGAAAAATGAAAAAAAAATCTAATTGATTCAAGCTTGGAAGTTATAAAAAAAAACTCTATAAGGTCTAATTAATATTCTACATTCAAGAAGAAAAGAATTTTGGAGTTTTTTTTTTGCCCAAAAATAGGCTTTCAAACGTTTCTAAAAATAATAACTTGCATTTGTATATTACATCATTATACAATATCCCAAAATTAAAAACTGTGGTCTAAAATGTTTTTTTAAATCTGTGTTATAAGAGAATTCTTGTTGACAAACATTATGAAAATATTTAAATTTTCCAGAAGAATATTTTAAATAAAAATACTATTAACATTTTATCAAGCATGATCACATCAAAGAATAACCAAAAAAAATACATAAATAAACTATAAAACTTAATTGAAAAATTTTCATTTACCCTTGTGCTAAGTACATTGAAAATATAATTTTATCATCTGTTGTCTCTGAATTATCGTGTTCATAAACAACTTGTTGATTCTTAAAATTAATTGGATAGTAAATTACATTATTGTTATTATTATTAATTATGCCGTGTGCTGGTTTCTCAATGCTCTTAAAATACAAATCCAAATTATTTAAATGGGTTGAACTCTTCAAATAATCAATAACATTTTCAATTTTCAAATTAATTGAATTTGATTCACCTTCATTAACGTGAACAGCCTCAATTGGGATGTACTTAGACAATCCACCTGTAAAATATAAATACTCAAATAAATATTTGATATTCGTTTCTCGTGTGTTTTTCTATTTGAAAGTATTGTTTTTACATTTGGTCATTTTTAGTATTGAAATAAGAAACAAAAAAATGTAATCTACCCCTTCAGTAAATTTATTTTCAATTGTCTTATAATAAAAATACAGAACAGTACCTCTTAAATGAAACATGAGAAACGTTTCCAGCATTTTGATTTAAGATAATTTACATTTAAGATACATTGGTAAAATTTAAGATAATAATCGAAACCCAGATCCCAGTTCGAATCTTTGGAAACAGTTGGATTTTAACCATTTTTTAAGTTCCCATAATCAACATACCAATTTTCATAGGAATTAAAACTTAAATAAATAACCATGGCTGATTAGGAGCCTTGAATTCCCAAACCCCAAATAGCACAATTTCGTCGTTAGTCAAAGTGAAAATGATAGAATGTTTTGGCATTCAAATATTTAGTCCATGAACTAGTCCAGTGGTGCCCAATCTTTTATATCCACGGGCCATTTTAAAAAACAACATGAGGGTTTAGGGCCAAATATTAAAAAAATCATTCTTTCAACCTAGCTCTACATATTACAAATAAATGACATATTTTGATATTTTAGAAAAATGTATTGAAAACATTAAAAAAAAAAAAATTCTTTATCAATTTTACGCTTCTTCTTCATTGCGGTGATTTTAGTTCACTATAACTCAGTTAAAAATATAACACTTAACAACTGTACGTTAATTATAAAGTGTCAATATATATATACCGAGTCTGTAAAACGAATAAGTTGTCGTTTTGAATTTAGCAGACATCCAAGATTTAAAAGTAAAAAGTCAAAACCCTTCTATATTTTTCATATTATTTATTAATTATCTATGAATTCGTACTTGGGAGTCAAATCCAAAAAAATATTTTTTTTTCCTGTTTGAGAATTATTACTGTTATTCTTAAAAAAAAATTTAATTTTATGAAAATTTGAATTAATTGTATTAATCATAAAATTAAAAACGGGCCGGAAGTGGCCCACGGGCCGTAGTTTGGGCACCACTGAACTAGTCCATTACTTATAACTGTTTTAGTGGAATACAGACGGAAATGTGAAATGAACCATACTAATAGTGCATTTTTTCATTTTTGTTTTTAGTTTATTGAAAAATATTTCTATTGATAAATATTTCTGTTCTTAAGATTACCCTTTATTTTTGAATAAACATTACTAAAAAAAGGATTTAAATAAAATATAAAATTTTTTTTGTTTTTCATAATTTAGTAATAATAATTATTCAAAACATATTATAATTATAAAATAAATAATATTATTTTTTATTTTATTCATATGTGCGACTTTCGTTTATTCTGTGGCATTAAATATGCTGGTCATATTACCATGGCAATAAGTGGTAACAAACATTTTAATCAAATTTAATAGAAACCTATTTTTGTTCGGTGTAAAATATAGAAAATTAAAGAAATAATTTTGAAGTGAAATAAAACTAATAATGGAACCAAATTTACCAATATGGGAAGATAGAGTTGTTAAATTTGATGTTTCAAATTTACAAAATCGATTGAGAAGTGGTGAACAAGTTTTGTCATCAATTTATCACATAGAAGATACAAAAGGAAATCCAGGAGACACAGGGAAATTAATGGCAACAAATTTACGAATAATTTGGTATTCACTGGTTCACAAGAAATTCAACTTGTCAATTGGTTATGCAAGAATAATAACAATGAATTCTAGGACAGTATTTTCAAAGCATCGTGGCACCACTCAAGCTTTGTATGTTTTAGCTAGCGGAACTAATATGAAATTTGAATTTTTATTTACAGACTTATCGTCCGAAACAAATCGAAAACATGTTTTGTTTTTAAGCTTTTTCGATATTTATAAAATGTACACTCAAACAAGTTTATACCGAGAAATAAAGTTACGTGGTTCATTTGTTCAAGGGGGACACTTAATTGTATTGAAAAATGAAAAAGTTTACAGCACAATTAATGGTGTTTGGAATTTGAGCTCAGATCAAGGGAATTTGGGTTCATTCGTAGTCACGAATATACGATTGGTGTGGTTTGCAGATATTAATGAGGGCTTTAATTTAAGTTTACCATACATGCAAATAGAATATATCAAAATTCGAGAATCAAAATACGGTCCTGCATTGGTTTTACAAACCAAGCCAACGGGTGGATTGTATGTACTTGGATTTCGAATAGATCCAATTGAAAAATTAAACGATATTTACAAGGAGTTAACATCGTTATATTCAGTTTATGGACAAACTCCAGATTTTGGCATTCACTATGAGGCTAAGCCCAATAATGATGATTCTGATGAACAAGCAACTATTGATGACTTTCAAGAAGTTGATGATGACCAAGAAATCAAAAACAATTCAAAATTAAATGCATACTTAGCTGAAGGGAGTTCTGATTCCGCTGTTGAGCCACGGGAACCATTTTATTGCAAAGAATTAGGATTTTCAATGGAGAAAATACGTGATGGTTACAAATTAAATGATTTATGGAATGTTATACCTGGAGAACAGTTTGAGAAAAATATGGAAAGTTTGGAACCCGATGATGCAACAAATGCAAAGAAAACCAAATCAAATTAAGTAAAAACGAAAAAAAGAAAACAGTGAAGTTTTATACAATATACATACTATAAGTTACTTCGATAAAGAAATTTGGAGTTATATCGATAAGTTATATTTAGTACCTGCTTGCATATTGTACCTTGTACCCTCATTGAAATAATTTTTTTCTCAATAAATGAATAAATGAATATTCTGTTTGTTTTAAAGCATAATATTGGAGAAAATTATTTAAAAGCAAAAAGGATATAAACATTAAAAATCTTAAGGATACGCCTGTATTTAAAAAAAAAAAAAACAATTTTTAAGTTAATTAAAGATTACCCACCTTCTGATATTGAAACCTCAATATCAAAAAATTGTTCTCTTAATTGTTCAATGTTATCTACCATAGCCGTAAATTGAAATTGATCCTTCATTTTTAGACCACCAGTAGCAAAATATGTGTTCTCATAATAAACATAACCGTTTAAAATATCGTTTTGAGTAAATTTTGTAATATTTTTTGAATATTTTTTTTCATTTTTAAAAAATAATGTACCATGTTGGGTTGTTCGTGTTATAATAAAAGTTATATCACGCAATTCATCTGAGCACACATAATTTAATTCATCAATTGATATTGGCTTATAAGTTATCGGAAAAATAATTAATTTCTTATTTTGTCGTACTAATATTGTTATTGGTTTAACTAAAATTTTTAATACATGATGACCTGTTGAAAATATACCATCGGTTACCAAAAAACCAAATTCATTTTCTGTTGAATTTAAATCATTTACGTAAAATACTTCCAAATCATTAATTTGTTTTTGAGTAAATGTATGAATTTTTTGATTATTATCAGCCAATACCAAGTAACCACCGTAAACATAATCAATGATGTATTTTAAATCCTCTGGTGGACTATCATTGTCTTCGGTCACTATAAGTAAAATTATTAAAAAAAAAAAAAAACATAAAACAGAACAGAAATGACAAAATAAAAAAAATAAAAACTTATTAATATATATACAAATAATACATATACATACATAATACATAT
The DNA here is from genome assembly GCA_964007475.1 of Hybos culiciformis. Taxonomy (NCBI): domain Eukaryota; kingdom Metazoa; phylum Arthropoda; class Insecta; order Diptera; family Hybotidae; genus Hybos; species Hybos culiciformis. Next base: position 151,096,124 of record OZ023273.1, on the reverse strand, counting down.
GTATATAATATGTATGTGTAATATACAAATCTAATTCGTTTTAAACATGAAGACCGTAGAATTGGCAATTCTTAAATTTATGTATACTATATCATATTAATAAGACTATATTCATGCAATCTTTATGTAAATAGGTACTCCATATATCCAGTATTTCTCCAACTACAAAATATTTTATTATCATAAGCTTTACATTCCACTTTATTATGCAGCGGAACATCACTATCAGTTTTATATCCAAAACAGCTCAAAAATTAAAGAAAGAGCGGTCTGAATAGTTATATAATTTTAGAAATGTTAATTTTCATTTTTATTTTTTTTACGCAACTTTAAAGTTTTCTCTTCCTTGGTATATGTTTCATATTTACATCAAATTAAGCTCAGCGCCACCTTAATTTAATAATAAGCGGGTTTACATTAAAAAAAAAAATAAGAAAAAATAAAAATTTAATGCTTACACAAATCAGTGTTTTTAATAAGATATTTCCCTCCTCTCCATACAGAAAATGTATTTAATATTGATACAATTGGTTGTTCATCGTTAACCGGTTGAATGAATATATCCAAAGTAAATGGTAAACTTTGTTTATTACGTGCTAATGCCACAAAACTAATTGAATCTTTAATTCTTTCACTGCCATCATTTGCATAACGAATTATTCTGGATTCTAGTTGCTTTTGTGAAAATCTATTAATTTCAAAATTTCCCATTAAAATTGTTCCATATTTTGGTGGTTCAATTATTTTATATTCAACTAATCTTGATTTATAATACTCTGAATAAGGTATAAAATTTTCTGGTTTTATTTCAGCAGATTTTCCTGTAATTACATATTACAAAAATTAATAATGCATTAAGTTTCTTATATTGTATTTTGTTTGATATAAATGTGCAAAAGTCCATGCCTCTGAAGCTTACTGAAAACCTTAAACTAGATATTTACATTAGGAAATTCTTAAGAAAGTTTTTTTTGGAATACCTATTAGTAAGCTATAGTTTTCGTGCAGTTGAAAAAGGATATAGTAAAAGAAAACAATATGAACTGACGAATTTATTGAAGAGGTGCAAAAATTCTAGAAAAAAATCTTTAGTTCAAAAACATTAATTGAATTTGTAATATTTTTCATCATTTTTATTTCATTTTTGTAATCTTAAACGAATTTGGAGCGGTCTAACATTTAATTCTTAGCTATGTTTTTTTGATTAAATTCTAAGAAGAAAGAGAATTCAAGATACAATTTTATCATTTACTCAAAATTGTAATCAAATTGTAATTTTTATTTGAAAAAATTTTTTTTTTATGAACAAAATAAACTTTACTTTATGAAAAATTGGAAAACAGAAATGTCCGACGGGAATTTATCTATAGCCCAACTATGTTTGAATTCATAGTTAATTTTCAAAAAATTCTCATTCGTTTGCAACTCTTAAGAAGATGACTAAGTATAAATAGTTTATTTTAATTTGGCATAGTTTTTGTCTAATTGTTGCAATTTTTTTTAAAGGTCCACATAATTGTTTGTCTCCAGTCTAGAGTGCATTAAAACTATTTTCAAGAACTCAAAAGCTTTTGTTTTCTTCTCAAAAGACTAAGAAATAAATACTTATCATTATGGCGAATTATCTAAAATTAACCTCCAGTTAGTAACAAATGTATACATATGTATATATAATATATGTATACATATACATTTTTCAAATATACCAATGCGTTAATTTTGTGAAATTTTCCCTAAAAAACAAATATTTTAGCGAACAAATTCTTCAAAACAAGAGAATTTTCCACACACTAACAGCTAAAATGAATTGAAAATTTTAATTCAATAAACAGTAAAAAAGTATGTACACCCATAATACATACGTACTTAATATTAACTATATTTTTTTATATTTTAATTTTTTAACACTGTGCATCTTAAAATTTATTCACACATCATGTCTATTTAAGTTAGTTAGGGTATTACGCTTCTTTTTTTTTTTCAGTTAATTAATTTGTACAAAAAAAATTTTTTTTTTTTAATAATGAATGATTTTTATTTACCTTCATTTACATAAACTGGATATGTATTTACATAAAAATGTTCTGGAATAATAATGATACGCAATAAAAGACCTTTTAACCATGTTATGCCATTAGTAACATCAAAGCTTATTGAATCTAATGTACCATTAACTCCAGCATGAATATAAACCACATTCCCTGAATTAATTGCTGATTGATCAAATATATTTGCATTATTATACTCTTCGGTATGTGACTGAATTTCAATATATCCTTGTAAAGGTAATGATGTTACCAGATATTTAATATCACCAGCAGATACACTTGGATGTGTTATCTTTAAAACAAGAATTAAAAAAAAAAAAAAAAAACTTTCTTAAATAAAAACTAAAAATACCAAAATAAAAAAAAAAATAAAAACTGAAATAACTTAATGAATAAAATGTTTTAATTAAATTTATTCTGTTTTATTGGTTGAAAAAAATAAAGACATCTCTATCTCTACAGCATACTATATATTTTCAATAATTAAGAAAACACAAATATTTTTATCTTAATTTACATTGAACAAATTCAGAATAATTACGATACAATTATTGTAATAAACATTGATTTATATCTTTTTAGAGATAATTTCTTATTTTGTTTATAAGAATTTCATTCATTTTTGACGTGAACTTATGCCCAAAATTCTTCTATATATGTTTTTAGTTTTTTTTGTTCATATTTTTTAAAAATTTATGCTTTTTTTTTGAATTTTTATTGCATAGTTACATACGATTTGGCACTACATAAAAATAAATGCTTACTCTTTTTTCAGAATAAAAAATAATAATTAACTTTAAAAAAAACTTTCTGTAATTAATGATGAGTCTTTTTGGGAAATAGGGTTTCATATAAAATTAAAAAAAAATTTCAAACTATTTGAGGTTTGAAAGAAATGGACTTGCAAAACACAGGACATATATTTTAAACTTTAAATCATCGTGGCGATTAATTATTAAAAGCTTGAAATGAAGCAAATTTTCCCAGATTTTAAAAAAGTATAAAATATGTATGTACTTATTAAAATAATATAGTTTTTTGAATTTTGAGTTTAATATTTTAGCTAAATTTCAATAATATCCTTCGACACCAGATTATTTACAAGCTTACTTACTTGCAATACATCTTTCGTAATCGGTTTGCTAGTTGATTCATCCACAAATAATGTTTCATTATTTTCTATTCGTAGTGGTTCCCAATATATTGCTGGATAAATTCTGATGTCTATGTGACCAATAGTTATTACTGATTTAATTTGCAATTGATATCTGAGATTTTTTTACGTGTAGAAAAAATATAAAAAAAATTTTAATTGCATAGCGAAATAATTAATTACAAACAAAAAATTTGCTGCAAGATAAGGAAAATTCGTTTTTTTGCTAGATTCGAAGTAGAATCTAAAAAAAAAGTTTGTAGCTTAAGTTTTTTGTTTTCTTTTTTGTTACTGAAAAAAATAATTATATTACTTATTGAAAAAATAAAAAATCGAGTAATAATTAATTTGGCATAAGGTTCAATAATTAGATTCTCATTATTTTATTAAATTTTTAAAATATTTATTCAGTTTAAAAATTATTTAAAAGTTCAGTTATATCGATTTAGGTTTTTAACATAGTTATTTAGAACTTTTGTTTTCTTAAAGCAGAATATACATGATAATCAATACTTAAATCTCGTTTTTACCTTATTTTGTCCATGGTTGCACTTTCTAAATTCCAATACGCAATTTCATCATTATCAACATCAAATTGTGTAAATTGTTCTATTGAATTGTTCCAACTTATTTTACTGGCCGCAGTCAAATTATCATGATAAAACATTAAAATACCATATTTAGGTGGTTCGATTATAGTAAACTTTATATGCCTAGGATCCGAATCTATATTGGTTTCAATATTGAAGTTAGCTTTTGTCAATATTAAATAAGTTCCCTCTTTAACTAGCGATGCATTATTTTGATTTATCAGAATGTATGGTTCAGAAGCTTCAATTTCCAATGAACCTGGAATTTCATGAATACCATCTGATACAATAAATGAAGCTTGACCTTTATCAGGTCCATTATGAACAAATTGTACCTGGTTTCTTTCAATATCATATTTACTGAAACGATTTGTTGTTTTTTCATTCAAAAGGAAATTTCCGTTAGTAGAAGAGACATGAAGGAAATAAATTGATTGTGTATTGGTATTTATATCATCATCAATGTAATTTAAACTATCTAATGTTACTATACGCTTTGTATTTCTTTCGACGTGAAATCTTTGCTCTATATTCTTGCGCGGTGGATTATCATTAACCAAATCAATTTTAATATTTATTTGTACATTGTATTGAAATTTCATTTGTGAATCATGATTTAGTATTAAAACCTCAAATGAGTCATATTCTGATTCAGAATCGTCATGCTGATAGTAAATTTTATTTGAAATTAAATCATCAGACATAAAATCCACGATTCTTTTTAAAGAGTCACCCAATTTGTAAATGTAACCATTCAGTGGTTGGTTGATAACATTAAAAGTCAAATTTTTATATTCAATTAAACTTATGTCAAAATTATGCTCTTTGATCAATACTTTATCGCCTTCCTTCAAATGAATTGATTTTTGATCCTGATAATGCAAATTATCGGAAAACTCTTTAACTGGATAATAAATAATTTTAAACTTTGCTGATAAACTTTCACATTTGTCGACAAGAACCATTAACTCTAAGTTGTCAGTAAATTTTGAATACGATTCCTCGTGAGTTTTGTATTTCACAAGGTTTCGATCAACGTCATGTTGAGTAAAGGAATCATTCTCCTGTGAAAATGGGAAACGCAATTATTTCTTATTCATTTTATTATTAATAGTTAAATTTGTAGAAGATTGTGACATTGGGAAATATATAAAATAAATTTATTCTATATCTCTCCGATATATTTGACTCCTCTTTGAAACTTTCTGAAGATTTTAGTCTTTGAAATACTAAAAGCAGCGCATTCGTCGGACATGACGGCCAGAATCTACCAAAATATTGGTAAATGTCAACTTTAACGTTAAATCGTAGAAGTTGCTTGATTCTTTATATTTAATTATATCTTAATATTCCTTCCGTCGTTTGCATCACGTCAGTCGCATTCAGAATAACTTTTTTTACTTATTTTCTCCTAGAAATACGATTATAGAAAAAAAAATTAAACACTTAGGTGGATAACGTTTAATGAATTATCACTTATTTTTCCATTATGGCTTATTCTTCTAATTAAAAGTTACCTTCGCATGCTTTGGATAACCTTCCAAATAAATATTTCCATATTTTGTGACCTTACTAATACGAAAAATTATATTTTTTGGCGGTGTATTTATAGGAGATGTTCCATAATTTAATAAAAAATTTGTAATTGTTCCTTTTTGTGAGCCTTTTATAATAAAATCTTTCAATTCCTTCTGGACAATAACAAGCTGAGTAAGTGTTATTTTAAATTCGAATGGTTTTGAAGTATAATGTCCACATGATGCGGTAAACTGAAAAACATAAAAAACAAAATAATATTTTTAATGATAATCTTTAACCAATAGTCTAGCAAACTCTGGGATAATAATTAACATAACTGACTCTACGATGTGTATGCATTCAACAAATCAATTTCAATTACCTCAAAATTGTCATAATTAGACTTATCCGTTAAGCTCCGATATCTAATTAAACCCCCCTCAATTTCACTATTTGTAAACCAATTTATTTCTTCCCAGGCGCCATCATTTATTTTAAATCGTTCAACAAATCCAAATCCTGGTTTTCGTTGTACGTTATATCGAATCTCTGAAGTATCTTCTTCATACTCAAAATGATCAATAATGAAAGATAAATTTGAATTTGTAATTAATTCAGATGTTTCATAAATAATTATTAATCCTGTATTATTAATTAATTTTAATTTCAATGGATGAATTAACACTGATTTGTAAATTGTATAATTGATTTTAGCATTTTCAATAACTTGTATTGTTAAATTTAAATTAAAATCTTCATTAATTTCACTGCTGATGTAATAAAATGTAATTTTTTCATTATTTAATTGTCGTTGAGTAATTTGTTCAACTGAATTACCATCCATTTGAAATCCAAATCTTTCCACAGAACTATTTATTGGACAAATTATTGAATATTTTATATCATCTCTGTAATCACTTGGAATATTTAGAAAATCTTTTGGTAAATACTTTGGTATTCCTTGGATAATTTCGAGGACATTTTCACTGGACGAGTCTTCAAATGAATCAGCTGTGTTTAAGTTTATGAATAAGATAAATCTAAATTGATGATTTTTTAAAGGTAAATCTATAGAACTCATTCGATTTATGATTAAATCAATTGTTATTCGATCATAATGATTATCAATTGCATTATGAACATATTTTATTTTAGAATTTAACAAATCATCAAATGTAAAATTATTACAATTTGATATTGTTTGATTATTATTCGAATATCGAAATAATTCACCAAATCTCGGTGATGCTGTCACGTAAAACATTAAATCTGTATTGATTATTTTTGATAAATTAAAACTCGGATATATGTAATCTAGTGTCAAGAAGATACTACCACCTTTTGTTATATTCAGAGGTATGATTTCGAATAACTCTACTTCATCATCAGTGAAAATCTGTAAAAAAAAAAAATGTGTTTTAAGTTAATACTTTTGCTTTTTACATTCAAATAATTAGATTATTCTTGTACGAAGATTTACACTCATTTAATTAAGTTTTCGCTTTGAATTTGAACCTTTCACAGAGACGTTATATTTTACCATAATAATTTCCGTTATGTGCGTTTGTTTTACTCGAATTAAAAATAAAATATTAAAAATGCAAAATTTACTTTCACCGGACGGGAATTTTTATTTTTTCATTGAAAAAAAAAGTCAAAGTTTATGGTCGTAAGTCAAACGGTCGTAAGTCGAGGAATGACTGCAAATTGTTGTCAATACTTAAAAACATTGTGAATTTGTTTACCTTATACTTTTCGGCAAAATTATCTCTTATACAAAACGGCTGATTACATTTGCACATAAAATCAGATAAATTTACATGTTTGCATTCAGAATTTAAAATACATGGATTTCTCTCTAAACAGGTGTAATTCCAGAGACAATCTTTATAAATTTCATTTCCCAACGTCATATTTGGGAAGCCAAGATCTAGCTCATTTAGTTGAATATTTTTAATACAACCATTAAAATTTCTAAGTTGATTATTAGTTATTTCTTCTTGAATTATTTTTGAAACTTGAAAATCAGCTGGAAATCCACCGAAATAGAAATTCTGATCACTTTTGATGGAATTTATTTGATGTGGTATATTCAGAATTTCGATGTTATTTTCATCTAATTGTAAATAAAATGAAGAGGAATTTTGCTTTAATTTTATAGAATGCCATTTTCCATTAGCCACATTAGCATCATAGTCGATGTTTTCAAGGTCTATGCCATCATGATTAGCATAAAATTTGATATTTCCATTTGATATTTGTATTAACATGAGATCCTTGCCTTGATTCAAAACTAACACAGCATTTGGTTGAATTGTTCGAAACTCAAAGCTGAAACTAAATTAAAAGTACAAAATAAATTTAAAGGAAAACTTAAGGGACATAGATATCGGAAGTAAAAAATTATTGTGAAAATGAAAGCTAGCTATTTAAAAAGTGTTATCGCAAGCTTGATATTTGAATATTTTTCGTGAAACTTCATACATTTATTTTAAAAGTTAAGATGTTTAGTTCGAACTGAGAGAAAATAGAAATTTTTTTTACAAAAATAAGGAAAATAGTTCTACAACTCAATTTTAACTATAATTGCGTAGATTTCTTCAAATCAAATATATCAATGATATAACTGGAATATTTTTAATTTTAAGTACCATAGTTATAGTAATATTTAAGTAGGATAAGTATAGTGATATCCAAAATGTTTATTATTATTTAAGTACTAAAACAAAACTAACTCAAATGTTTTAAAAAAAAATTTAGCTGTACAGAACTTTTATAATAATAATTCTTTATGTTATTATAAATACAATTGTCAATCATTTATTTTTAGGTAAAATTGTGTTAAATATTTTAATAAAATCATTTTTTCTATAATAGATTTACCTAAATAATTGCATGTACCAATACATAAACTTAAAAAAACCAACCTTGCAAACTTTAAATCCAAATGATTGGGTATAACCGCATACGAATTTGGATTTGTGAAGCTCATAATGTCATTTATTGAATAACTGAAATAATTGTTACATGTCCACGAAATCCCTGAATCGGAATGATATGAATGTTCTTTGGCCCGCTTTAAAATATTGATGTTGTTGTAAAAAACCTTAAATTAAATTTTTTTTAATACTAATGAAGAAGATTTTATAAGTTATACCCATGTTATACTATGTATGCATATCCATTTGCATATGTAATACATAATAGTTTAATATAAATACATTTAGTAAGCAAAAACATATTATATAATTTTAAAATGCTACTAGGAACAAAATTAAAAATTCACGGCTATTTATATTATAGCATCTCGCGTATAGAAACAAATTTAGAAACAATTAAATAAGGAGCCCGTTTTCTACATATGTACTAAAATCTATGTTAAAAAAATCTCAAATAATATTTATTATAGATTCTCAAATTAAAAGAAAAAAAAACCAAAATAAAGGAATTTTTAAAATTATTTGTACCCTTCGCCAGGATGTTCTAACTAAGAAACTCGTAATGTTATCTTTTAATTAAAATGTGATATTCAAACGGTCAAATCAGATCTAAATTTTAATAGTTATTTGTAGGCATATAAAGTTATACGAACTGAATATAGTATGTTTTCAACATTTTTAATGGCAAACAAAGTATTATACATACATCACTTATACACCCACGAAAATTCTCTACATTGTCCAAATATAAAGCTGACATATCTCCATTTTTTCCCAAATTGATGCCAAAATGAATATTCAATTCATTTGTATTTTTCGGTAATGTTTCTTTTAAAAAATTTTTATTAATTTGAAGTGACAAATTTTGTTCATATCGATTTACAGAAATATCGTGCCAGTTCATATCCGCATATTTTCGAGAATTTGATGATAGCTGCAAAATATATGAAATTTGTATTATAATAATAATAACAATAATAATAATAATATAACAATAATAATAATATAATAATAAATAGATTTGTCTTACAAAATAAAATTGATAATTTGAAATTGAAAAATAGTTGAAAGTTTCATTTCATGTTAAAGGCCTACAATTTACGGCTAAAAAGTAACTTAAATTAATTAACTATTACAAAAATTAAAAAAAATTTTTAAAATTAATTAGCAAAATCTTTGTGGAAATATTTTTAAATATTGACTTCCATACTTTTTTAAAACTTATCTAACGAAAATTCAGTAAATTTTTTTTAAATAATTCATTAAAACAATATTTAGTCCTCCCATTTCCCAGTATTCAGTAAATTTATAGAATATCAATGATTAAGCTCATAGTAAAGTGTTACTCCATATAGCAATAGAAGCTCTTTAAAAGTGCAGAGTTCGTAACTTGAATATGCTTTTTAACTAGTCAGTTTTAAGATAACTTTTCATTTCATAAGTTTATTAGAAATTTTGAATTGAGAATAAATTAAAATGAAAATTTTAAATCGGCAAAAATTTCATCTTTCAAAATAATACAAGATTTTCTTAATTTATGTTTTTATTATTTGTTGCAAATTTATTATTTTTCTTCTTAATTGTATAAATATAAAACAACGATATTATGATTAATATAGAATTAAATGAAAGTGTTTTTATTTTTAAACGTTTGTTTATATAGTCTAAAATTAACCGCCCAAACTAATTTAATTAAACCAAAATAGATTTCATTTAAATTGCTTGTATGGTGTAGGCTCAGTTTATAAAAAATAATGTACGTATACATAATATTATGTATGTTTAAAATAGTATTTTTTTTTTTTAATTAAATTTTAATATTAAAATATTGCAATAAATATAGTTACCTTAACTAAAGTGTTATTTATTTTATAATGAAAATGAATTTTTCCAGACTTTAATTTCAATAAACAATAATCAGTTCGTCCTGCAGCAAGAAATAATAATCCATTTTCTTTATTTGTTTTGAATTTTAATCTTAAATGTGTAGACATGCGTGCCTCTTGTAATGGAACATAAATATTGCCATCATTGAATGAAACTAAAAATATATATACATAGATGTGTACAATAGTAGTATAGTATATAATTGTTGTTTGTAAATAAAAACAAAATTCATTAAAATTTATATTATTGTATATTTATGATAAAATATTTAACGAACAATTGCAAAAAAAAAAAATTATATTAATTTTATTTTGTAATTTGTGATGACTCGTTTGTCGGGTATTTTGTTGGGAATGCGGCAGAATTCTCTAAAGAAGGATACAAGATCTTATTTTTTATTGTTGTTAAAAGAAATATTTTTTACAATTCCAAATTTTCTAAGCTCATAAAGAGCAGAAGATTCATGTCCAAATTTGCTAGAGTCATGAAATTTAATATCATAAATCAACGAAAAGTGACTTGACTGTACGTATACACTATAGTTGTATAATGTACTGGACAGTAAGTACATTATCCTTCAATCTTTTCCAATTAATAGAAATTTTTAAATAGATAGAAATGCTTACATAAAAAAATTAAGAAAACATGTGTCGTTGACAAAAGTATACTCTTGAGTTTTTAGATTCAACTTTTCACCGTCCAAATAATTATAATATTTTGTTGTTTTTTTTTTGATAAAAAATATCATACATAAATGGTCATAAAATTAAATATGAACATAAGAAATTGAATCTATTTTTGAATCATATTGCAGTCATCCATACATATTATATGTACCTATGGTTTATTTTTTTGAAATGCATATATTTTTTTTATGTTTATTTATACCTATTAAGTAGTCGTAATTTAGAATAATTTATGTATTTTCTTAGAAATATATATTTATGTCAACAATATTTTGGTTTTTAAGAATATATCACAATTATTTAATATATACATATATTCAAAAGAACAGAATTTATACATTTTTAAGTTGGAACTGATTTATATGAAGCGTATAAGATTTATGCATTTTAAAAAATGACCGTAACAGGCCAATTTTATTTTTAGTTTTAAATAATATTAAATATAACAAAATCTATGAAATGAAATGATACATTTTGAAGTACATTATGTATTTTATATAATGTATAATAGTAGTATACTCAGATTTTTTATAGATATCATATGTATAATTTGATTTGCTTAATGATAAATTTATTAATATTTGAAAACTTTGTCTTTATATTTTTATTTTTACTATTATGTGTGTAACTTTTCACTTTCCGTTTCCGTAAAGTCACTACAGGTTTTTGACCCGATGATTGCATTTATAATTGAAATAAAATTCATTGCATTAGAATTTTAACATTAGCATCAAATTTCATGCTAAAAATATATATATAGTACATAACTATAATAGTTCTTAATTTTATTTGACATTATTTGAAACAATCAAAAAAAAATTAATATGTAATAGTTACTTTCAAAAATTCGAATTTTCGTACTTTCATTTCCATTTTGTACTATAAAATATTAAATATGTAGCTGCTTTCAAAAAAATCATAATTTTGGTTAAAGAAAATAGAACAAAGTTTCATTTGTTTTAATTTTAATTAGCATCGAATGTATTTTATAATATATGTATCTAAAATATCTATGATGTATTCAAATGATTTTTGTAGACAAATAATAAAAAACAAGAAGAAGACAGATTACTACCGTATTCCACTAATCATGTTTACAACAAATATTTATATTTGTTCAACGGAGTATATTAATATAGGTATGTATATATATTTCCACTTATATCTTAAAAGAAGTCATATTTTAAAAGAAAAACTATTTTTAATATTTATGAAAAAAAAAAAAAACACCAAAACTTATTTTCTATATAAATTATTTTTGTCATCAAAATGAAAAGCATATATCAAAAATAAAGAGGGATTATTAAAAAAATATCGTCGGTCGGCGACGCAAACCTCGTAAGTCTGTTTTTGAAAATTTTACGGGAGACACAAAAAACTGTATTATTCTTATTATTATAATTAGCACAAAATTGCTTAAGATTGGCCAATTTCGAAGCGATATGGATTGAATAAAATCTGTAGCTTCTTACGAAGATTAGTACATTACCTTAGTTTCAAAAATGTGCAAGGTTTGGCCACAAAAGCTCCCCACCTAAATTTTCGTTTTTTTTTTTTTCAACAATAAAAGTGCGTAAAAAATATTTAGAGACTTTTTATGAATGTAGATCGACGCAGATCAACAAAAAGGGCAGGAAAATGTAAAAAAACACGTTTTGTAAAAAACAAGACTTACGAGATTTGCGTCGCCGACCGACGATATGTATTTTTGATCTATATAGGGTGAATTTACCAGTATTGTTTAATTAAAATTTTTTGCACAATAGTAAAGACAGAAAATATAAATTTTTTTTTAACATAAAACCACAGCCAAATATAATGCACACAGACGAAAAATAATTAGCTCCATTTGATAGTATTTTTTTTAAAATGTTTAGGAATTTAAATACATAAAATGGATGGAATGAAGCTAGACTTCAGCCGTTGTTTTTCATAGTAAAATAGTTGTACGAACTTATTCGTCGTTATATACATCTTTTATAAAACATTAAATTTGAAAAAAAATTTCAGTTATTACTGCTGTTAATTTTTAATGTCAAAATAAAATTATTACTTATTTTAAAAGCATATAATATATGGGTAGAGCTCAGTGCAATTACCTTATATATTTTTTTATGAATGATCAAGTTAAAATGAAAATAAAACCTAAATTTAGAAGATAAAAAGAAATTTCATTCGGAACTGAATTCCTTATATGTATAAATATTATATGAATAATATGATGGCTATTTTTTTTAAATAACATATTTTTTTTTTTTTAATCAAATCGATTAAATTCAATTTATAAATAAATAATAATGTTGTATATGCTTCTTAATTTTTTATTTTTTTTACTTTTACAAATCGCAGAATATATATATATAGAGAAACATAAAAACCAATTACATTTTATGATATAATTTTAATTAAACGTGATCCTATTATATATATGCGATTCTTAATCGCTAAGTCTGATGTAGCTTAATAATATAAGGAAAAGACTAAAAGAATTTAAATTACATTTGTTTCTTAATTCAAAAAAAAGTTTGGAAAAAAATTTACATATTCTCAACAAATAAAAGTCCAAATTTTTATTATTTTCAGCAGAACCAACCACGTAACTAATATCAATATGCTACGCAAAATTGAAGAGAATTGTATCCGTGAATGGTAATAAATTTTTGCTAAAAGCTGGGTTATTAAAAAAAAAAATTTATTTTTATAATTTTTGAATGAAAATTTCGTAAAATTTAATAACGTAAAAATATAGATTTTTGGAAAGCTGTGACTCTGTTTTGACTTGCCATTAAATCTCTTGATAAACATTTTAAAATTAAGATTTATCATGTTTTTGTTGAAAATCGCAGCATATTCTATACCGTTTCTTTGTCTGTCTTGAAAACTAATTTAATTTAATTCTTAATTCTTGATTGATAGGTGTATTCACTTTTTTATTATAACAACATTAATTTTTTTTAAAAGGATAAATTACAAACATTTTTTCAAATATTTTTTTTACTAAGCGAACGAAATATCATTTCTAACTGATTTGAAAATTTTCATATATCGTCTGCTAAGAAATGAAACAACGTATAATGAAAAGTATAGTTTCGAGTAATTTGAATTTAAAGATTTGAAAATTAAAAAAAACGTATGAAAAAATATGAAGTAGCGTACAATTTTCATCTAAAAAACACATTTTAATCAACATTAAGAATATTGCAAAGTAGTTGTACTTATAAAATCGAGTACGGGGAATCGAATGGTGCTATTGTCAAATAATGACGTATAAATGTCATACGTTGTTTCATTTCTCAGCAGACGATATGTATTATTATAATCCTAATTTGTATAATTTTCTTACCTTTTAGCATCAACGAATAAGAAATAAAAGATAAAATAAAACATAAATATAATGTTAATTTTATTTGTTGCATATTTGTTTTTAAATGATTAATTTTATTATTTCAATTTAAAATATAAATTGCAAAAATATATATTTATACATTTATGTATAATGGTATGAATATGTGAAATAAAAATGTATATAAAAAAAAATTAATTATAAAAAAAAAAAAACACAAGCAAATGAAATAATAATTTAGTCAAATGTTTAATACAAAAGATCAGAATAAGAACTAAAGAAAAAATATAAATTAAAAATGATCTTCTTTTCAGTAAAAAAAAAAAAAAAAAAAACAGAAAAGAAAATTTATATTTATAACTCACGCAGTAGATCGCATACAAGAGTTGGTTGAATAGTTTTCAGTTTGTTGACATATTTTATTATAATTGAAATTATTGAATTGTTGCTTTTTAGTTTTAATTGTTTTCAGTTATCACAAGAGTTTTGAACATAGAGAGCCTAATTATCAATAATCACTGCTGCATAAAGAGATTAAAAAATTGTCGACAAAATTCAAAATGATAAGCATTAAATTTCCTTTCAAATTGCATTCACGGTAAATATTGTGCGACGCGTCAATAAACAACTGAATATGTAGACATTAGAAAATAATTTTTTCTTCAAATTTTAACTTATTAAATAAAATGTTTAATGATAAAATAGTTTTACAGAATTTAGAATAAATGAAATTTCGAAATTTTTAAAACATAAAATTTTAAATTAAAGAATTTCGAAGTACAACCTTTTAAAATACAAAAAAATTTGAAAATACCTCCGTACATAGAATTTTTAAATATGTATAGAATATTGGCAGACACAATTTTAAAATACAAAATTTCGATCAATTCATTTTAATTATAGGATAACCAAAAACTTATACACCAACATTATTATTTCTTCAACCCTCTTTTCTCACTTTTAATTTTAAAATGAATGAAAACGAAATTATATGAAAGTTCAATGAATATGATTTTTCCTAAAATAATACGAAAACATGAAAACATACACATGGGAGAGTAATTTATAGAGAATCAGAGACATTGTTTTTCGTATGTGGAGCATTTATGTTGGACTTTTTTTTAATTTTATAAATTCAAAGCCAGGAAACCTTAAATTTCATGGTTTATTGATTTTTTTTTCGTTGATTTTTAATGTTTTTAATTAGGTTGGTCATTTTTTGTTTTGTTTTTTTTTTTTTTTTTTGGGAAATACTACACAATAATCTAATAAAATTTTGGGACTCACACTATACACATAATGTGAAATAATTTTTGATTTAATTTTTGCATTTTTTTTAATTGTTAAATCATCTTGGGTAAAAAATCATTAGTTGGCAGCTCATAATAATCAACATAATGATCATTTGATATATACTAATTATATACTTTATTTGTAATTCTATTGGATTATGTAATGTTTAGATTAATTAAAAGGTAAAATTAAATTTAAATATTTGTAAAATTTTAACACTTTGATAAAGTCACGGAACCATTATATTTCATGGGTGGTATATCTTTGGTATTATTAAATTAATTTAACATCTTTGGTTCAAAAATACATAAGAAATTAATTTGCATACATAAGACAAACATTCATTATCTAATGTTCCGATGCTCAAAAACTTATCTTTTCTTAATTAAATTTATATTGAAAAAATTTAAAAACATTTAAACATAGTTCTTTATTTGATAATGTTACATTTCAAAATGTCTGGGAAAATAGTAAAAAGCATTCTATTTTCAATTTATATATGTATTTAAAAAATATCACTTAACTTAAACCAAACCTTTCGATGTGATCAACATTTTATTTTAAATGTCAAATTCAACAAATAAACGAAATTTATAATTAATGGAAATAGTAAAAAATTATTTTTCTTTAATTTTTGAATATGTTTTATTTTTATGAAGAAGTAATTGGACACAGAAGCAGGTATTAAGGTAAGATAATCTTACTAATTTATTGACAGTAAACTATTTTGTTTTAAATATTTTATTGAAGATAAAGGTAAGAATCATTTACGAAAAAAATAAAAAACTTGATGAAATTCATTTAATATCATAAAATATTTATTTTTTTGTTACTATATTATAATAATGTACAAAAGAAAAACTAATTAAAATAGCTTAATTATATCTACATTATTACAAAACATTACCTAAGATGTGTCACTAATATTTATTTTAAAATTATTTGCTTTTTAAAAACAATTTCTTTTTATTTTTGATTTAATATAAATCGTAACTTTTAACAATATTATACCTATTATTATGTTCATCATTTAAATACATATATTTATATTAATCATTATTAAAATTATTAAGCATAAAATTAACTTTAGTTTTTAATTATAAATTTATTAATTAGTTGCGATAAATATTCCACTAAGGATATAAGTTCTAAATGCTCTAGCGTCAGTTGCAAAAATAACAATTTTTTATTTAAATTTATAACCTAATATTTCTCATAATATTAAAATATATTAAATTAAAAAAAAATCGAACGATTCATTTTTTTAGTGTTAAATTCATAATAATGAAGAAAACTACGCAAAATACTTCTTCCGATAATGGGATTGATTTGATCCTAAAAAAACTGAATAAACCAAATTAAATAAAATACTGAAGAATTTTTTATCTTTAATAACATATGAATTTGAAGAAGTAAAATATCAAGTAAAATGTAACATAGTCGAACACGAGGATAAAAATAATTAGTTTTTGAAATAGCGAGCGAGACGTTTGCCGGATGATAAAATCCCGGAAGTCAAAATTCCGGAAAAAAAATTCTGGGATTATGGCTTCCGGGATTTAGTCCTCCGGGATTACGACCCCAATCCGAAACTGTTCACCAAAAAAATTGCTTACAAATTTTTTCATTTATTCAAATAATAACATTTCAAACTAGTTTGTAGCAAATCATCAACAAAAAGGATTTGCTACAAACTATTTTGAAATGTTATTATTTTAATAAATGAAAAAATTTGTAAGCAATTTTTTTGGTGAACAGTTTCAGACGGAAGTAAAAGGCGTTATGCGACGATTATACTGCACTAACCTTAAAAATAGAATTCTATTAATGCCTTGTTCAGACAACGACTTAATCATGATTTCGTAATCATGATTTACGTAGATAATCATACTTTGAAAACGTGTGTGAACGCGATTATGAACGAAAACAAAAAAAGTAAACAACATGAAAGCAAACAAAATAAAAACATAAATATTATTTGCTACTCAAATTTTTTTTTGTTTTGTAAATAAAGAAAATATGTCAAAAAAAAAAGTCAAAAATAACTAGGAATGAGTGGAAATGGGTAACATGGATGGTAAAAAACTATAAACTCATCCCTGAAATTTTTCATGATTTTCGATAATCATGATTTCCGATGACACTTTTTTTGTATGAGCAAATCATGGAAAAAAGAATGATAATCACAAAAAGTAAGATTATCATGATCAGAGTTCATTGTCTGAACAAGGCATAAGTGCTTATAAGTTTGATGTTTGTACAAAAATTATTAATTCGATTCTTAAGATTTTTTTTTCCTAATCACTTATTTTTATTTTACCTTTAAAATTTTTGTTTAGTCGATTAGGAAATTTTTACTCATAACTTAAATAAAAAATAAAGGGCTGAAAATCATTGTCACTACTATATTTTATTAACCTTTAGTTAACCTTTTCCTTCGGTCAATGAGAATGAAACAATCAACATTAATTATTATCACTTTTGACCGTTAGCTCATCAAGTAATTAAATTAGTTTTGAACTAAGGAAAAGTTTACCAAATTTTCAATTATAACAATAACTATCTAAATCTTTATTTTAAGTAGGCAATGCAATGTTATGACTGTTTTGAAAAAAAATAATTAATTCCCAAATAAATACAAAAAGAGACAAGCATCAAAGAAAAAAAACGGTAAAATAGTGTAAACTGGCCATATTTGTCCAGCTTAAAGCGGGACAAATGCGGGACATTTTTAGTTATTCGCAAATATCTCGAAAACGGTGCGTTTTACAGCATTTTTAATTACCTATTCAAAAAGCACTGTCGCTTAAAAAACTATCAAAGGGTTACTGAGCTATTGAATTTTGAAAAATATAAACAAGTATTATTTTTATTTATTTATTTATTTATTTATTTAAGGTTGGACAGCCTCAAAAATGCTGTAAAATAACTAAAAATGTCCCGCATTTGTCCCGCATTAAGCTGGACAAATATGGTCAGTTTAAGATAGTGCCTATTAAAAAAAGATTGGCATATAAACCATTGATAGCTTCACGCTTTATTGAAACTAAAGAATTATGTACATAATCCTAAAACAAATATCAAAAATAAATACAAAAAAAAAGTTCTATAAAATTTCAAAAGGGGGTTGGGGTCTAAACCCCGGAAGCCAAAATCCCGAGTACAAAAGCCCGAAAACAAAATCCCGGAAGATAAAATCCCGGAAGCCAAGATCCTGAAAAATAAAATCCCGGAAGTTAAAATCCCGAAATGACAAAACACTGGAAATCAAAATCCCGGAGGGACAAATTCCCGGAAACCAGAAAACTGCAGGGACAAAATCCCGGAAATTTTAATTTGGAAGAAAAAATTAACTGAGGGGCTTCAGGGATTAAAACCTCCTTTTTCGCAACCTAACCGATGGCTACGCGGGCCAAAGTCTTTTCGCGTGTCCCTGCGGGGCTTCAGGGATTAAAACCTCCTTTTCGCAACATAACCCAAGGCTATGCGGGCCAAAGTCTTTTCGTGTGTCCCTGCGAGGTTTCAGGGATTAAAACCTCCTTTTTCGCAACATAGCCCATGGCTGCGCGGGCCAAAGTCTTTATGTATGTCCGTGCGGGGCTTCAGGGACTAAAACCGCCTTTTTCGCAATCTAATCTATGGCTACGGGAGCCAAAGTCTTTTCGTGTGTCCGTGCGAGGCTTCAGGGGTTAAAACCTACTTTTCGCACATAACCCATGGCTACGTGGGCCAAAGTTTTTTCGCGTATACTTGCGGGGCTTCAGGGACTAAAGCCAAAGTCTATAAGTGTGTCTTCAGGGATTAAAACCCTATTTTTTCGCAACATAGTCCATTGCTACGCGAGCCAAAGTGTGCTTGCGGTTCTTTAGAGATTAAAACCTCTGGGATTTCAGGTTTCGGGATTTCAGGTTCCGGGATTTAGTGTTTTCGGGATTTTGATTTCCGGGATTTCGTCTTTCCGGGATTCTAACTTCCGGGATTTTAGAATCCGGGATTGTGATTTCCGGGATATTAGCTTCCGGGATTGTGATTTCCGGGATTTTGGGAAACGGGAAAAAAAATTTCCGGGATTTCGTACCTCCGGGATTTTCGACTCCGGGCATTAGACCGGCTCTGCTTTAAGAAAGCTTAAATTAATTTTTATTAATACACCCGTACAACACTTCACAATCGTAAATGTAAAGATGAAAAATGCTCTCAAATAAACGAGTCTTAAATATAATTATAATCTTTATTATTTAAATTGTAAGTTTTCGAAAGGATCTTAAAAAAATCTTTCTCACACAGAAGACTAATCCAGCGTCTCCTTTTTCTTATTTCCTACAAGTTTATTCTCTGGAAGTTTAGGCCCCTCAACAAGATTTCAACAGAGAGTTAAAAAAAATTATATTAGTCAGTGGCACATCACCCTATTAATTCGTACATTTCATTATCATATTTTTTTTTATATTTTTCTTATTTAAAACAACCTTTTTTGCCCCGTTTTTGGTTTTTATAAAAAACATTTTTTTTTAATTTAATAAAAAAAAAAGATGTATTTTCCAAAAGTTAATTTTTTCAACTATTTCGAAGAAATTTTCGATGATACCATTTTAAAGACATTTGAATATAAAACTTTGACATTTGTGGATGCGACGAGGGAAATTAACGAAAATCTTCTTTAAAAAAAAAAAACAATACCTAATTGAAATTTTTTGCGTTTATAAGCTGCTGTCTTCATTCAAATGCCTTTCAAATTGCATTACTCAAAAATTTCTGTGAATAGTAAAAAAAAGTTTAAAAAGTAAAACTTTTGGAAAATTAATTTTTCTCGAAATTTAACTTGAAAATTGTTCTTTTTTTATATAAAAACAATAAAGATGCTAGATTCTTTTTAATGAGAAAAATATGAAACTTTAGAAAAATGTAAAAATGTTGACTAAAAAAGTCCGGAATATGTTTTTTGATAAACATATTTAGAATATAAAATATGAAATTTATTTACATCTTAAGCTTATCAAAGGTTTTGAATTTTTTCTTACAACACGGCTCAGAAGAGTTTACAAAAACAGAAAAAACATTTTAAATTTCTTAAAAAAAAAAAAAAATTAAAAAAATTTGTACAAAAACTTTGTAATAAACGCATTGTAAGAAATTTGATACTTCCGGAATCATTCAAAAAACTAAAAGCAAATTACTATTACATAAAGGAAGAAAAAGTCGACACAGGGTTTTGTCAGTTTAAAACTCGAATGTGTTATCTTTTAATGTTTAATTGGACTCTATCGTACGTTTTATTTTGCTTAAAACGTTTTTAAAAATAGTCATTTTGCAAACAAATGAAAACTAGAACTTTAGACACTTATCAATATGTACTAATAATACTCGAGCGCAGACAAATCAAAAATAACAGGCAATGAGAAAACATTTAAATAAAAAAACAGCTGATTAACAAATTTTTAATTTTCCCAAAGGGGCCATCAATTATTTGCAGTGTGGGAAAAATTATGGAACCCATTGCTAAAAGTATAACCAAAATAATTTAATTTTTTGGATTTTATAACAAAAAAACATTTAATAATTAGATGGAAATCGTTCCACAACCCCTCATGATTTAAGATAATGGCAAAATTACTGTACCATGAAGATAAAAAAAAAAAGTTCAAAAAAATGGAAATTTGGCTTCAAAAGTACCCCACTTTGTCTACCACATAAATAGAGCCAGACCGTTACATTTCCTAATACTTGATATTCATATTTGAACTAATTTTTTAATTAGTATACATATCGCAATTAACGAAATAGATCGACTTTTTAACTAAGATTCACCGAATAATAAAAATGTGTATTTCATTGAACATTACTTTACTATTGTTGGAAGAAATCTAACTAACTCTATTCTTATTTTTCGAAGCCGACCACTACTTATAAACTTAATACGGTAATTCTCATTCACATCTAAGTAGGAACATTTTAATAAAATTGAAATAAATCGTTAGATTTTTTTTACAATAAATAAACGTGTAACGAAATTTTTATTGGTATTGTATTGTCCTTTTCAGTAAAAAAAAATTCGATGCATTTTAGAACATCAACTTTTTTCCATCTATATACTTGATTCAAATACAAATTAAAAATACAATTTCTCTAATTAATGAGCGGTAATTGCCCCTGACATTTCACGTCTGACGTAAAACTAAAACAGTATTTTTTTTAAGTCGTGTTAATGTGTTAACGCGTGTTAATGAATAAGAACTTTGATTTCACAAAAGTCTAGAATTAATTTAAAAAAACTTAAATATTTTTACATTTTTACATTTTTTACATCATCATGCCGAAAAAGAGGATAAGAATCCTTTTTTTGGAACCTCAGTTAAAACACATGAGTCTTTTTTAATTAAATGAAAATTTTAGAGTTCGATTTACACCGCATCTCCATTTTCATGTTTGAATTACAATAGAAGAAATTGAACAGTAAATATCGTAATTAAAAAAAAACAAAGCTAGTCTTAAATTTTACAGTGTTTTCGATGTCCTTATTTGGCTTTAATCCTGAATATAAAAAACTTACTAATATTCATAATTTTATTAGTTTATTTTTTTTTAATTTATAATTTTATTCAAACATGGTTTTTTAATTAACTAAAAGCAAGAAAAAGAAAAAAAGCTTTTATGATTGATTAATTAGATTCTTTTTCCTACTTAATATTTTCTTTTACATCCACGGTCTTGGACCTCTGAAAAAAGGTCGTCCTCGGGGAGAAAAATTTCCTCTCCGATTATTGTTGTTAATGCCTCTTCTTGGAGGTGTCGAATATGGTAATCTCGGGAAATGATTACCACCAGGACGTTCTAATAGAGGCGGTCGTCTGTTGTCTTGTGGAAAAGGTATTCGTGCAGAACCAAGAACCCACGGACGAACTGGCTGTTTCCATTGATTTCCGAAAATTTGATGCCCATGAGCTTGCTGTTGTTGTTGCAATGAATGTTGCTGAATTGAATCAAGTTGATTATGTTGAAGATGAGGTGACTGAGGTTGACCAACAAGTGATGGTTCTGCTAAATTTTTCCAGCTAGAAGTGGGCAATAATTGCATCTCACCTGAAGAACTTATGTTGAAACTGGATGACTCTTCTACAAGCAGATTAATATTTATATAGGAAAAATAATTTTTAGCTGAAATAAGTACTAGATTTCGTTTCAAATAATTAACAATATATTCAGTATGAGAGAAACTTCTATTGGACACATTTGCTATTTTCTTATTTGTAATTTTTTCTTTCGATACATTCAAAAGTTTGGAATTTCGTTCGTTTGTTAAATTTTTGAACGAGGAACTGAATGATGTATACTTTACATTAATTGACCCAATTAGGAAGTAAAAATTCGTTTAGCAATTGTTGAAAAATAGCTTTAACGACCACCTGGTAAATGATCGTAAATACTATTGAAATAAGCCCAAAATATTTTTTCAATACTCTCTACCCCATCTAGTTTCCAAGATACAAAGATTTAAAAATATACGAAAAAGCGAGAAACTTTATAAAATGAGTAATTTAAAAAAATTATACAGAGCGAACCACTAGGCTATTTTTAAATATTTTTAATTAGAAAGGTAGACAGGGATTTAGGTAAAATTTTTAATTCGAATTTATTGATGCGAAACTATTCTTAAAATCGCCTGTTTTATATTTCTTACCTCACGTTCCTGTCTTAACCTTTCTAATACAATAAAAGGAAGAGGAAACGAAAAAAGATTTTGGGCCTATTTCAATAGTATTTTCGAATAAAAATTAAAAAATAATGAAAATTAAAAATCATTTACGGCTCCATACAACGGTGGCCGTTTTCACATATTTTTTATCAATTAAAATACGTAATAATATTATTCAATTCGTTAAGACTTCTTGCAATAAAATAAATAAATTAAAATTTCTACAACGAAAGAAATTCCATCATCATTTCATTTCTTTTCATAAAAAGGCTGATATATTGCTAGTATAGTTTTTATTCACTTTTATTTTCTATCTCTTTTAATTATAGAAGATTTTTAATTTTCACGCATACATTGAAAATATAGCTCAAAACAATCAAAAATTCAGTATAGTGTAGCCTAGGAATTGAAAATTAATTGAAGAAAGATTTATTGGAATTAAATTTTTAAATTATTTCAAAAAAACCTTATTTTGCCTTTACGTTACTAATCATCATTATCAACAAAAAATCGTTTAATGCATTAATTCACTAAAATAATAAATTAAATTTTTCTGTCACTTTAAATTACAAACCTTTTTTATGCTCCTCAAAATCTTCGTCAGACATTTCCATGTCAATACTTTCAGCATCCTGAATAATAATATTCTCCCGTATATCTAAAAATTCAAACAATCATTCGAGACAAAGATTAAATAAATTTGTTTAATAATTACCAATATCTTTGCTAATTATGTTGCCTTGAATTTGCGGTAGTAATCCTAGATGAAGAGGTGAATTTAATAAAGGAGGCATATTCGGTGGTGGTACTAACATTGGTGGCAAAGGAGGTGGCTTCAATAAAATTGATTTATCACTGGTTGATTCATCATCTTTAAATACTGATCTATGATCTACATCAACATTTGAAGGGGATGAAAATGCTGGTCCTTGAAACGATTCTTCAAAATTCTAAAATAATATTAAATAGATTTAAAATGTGTAATCAGTTCGAATTTTTTATCTATTTTCAATATCGATTTTATATTCCTAATATTGAATTCAATTTAATTTTATTAGCGACTTCTTTTTTTTTTATAACAAAATTTGCAACCTAATATTGAACAATATTGTAATTCAATAACATTTTAATGAAAAAATAAAACCGGCTTATTAAAATTAAAATAATTATTTTCTTAAAAAATTCTACGAGGTTTTGTCCAAAATATATAGTCAACATTTATTAATAAATTAAAAATAAAATGTCACAAATTATTTCTAAGAAAACTTTGTAAAATTAAATTTAATGGCGAAAAAAAAATCTGTAAATTGTAGTTGAAGTAATCGAATAAACTGAATTGAATTTAAATAATATTATTTCTTTTAAAACGGATTAGCTAAAAAATAAATCTACTATCCATGATTGTTGCAATTTCTCAGGTATAATCGAGAAGTGTATAATAATAGTTGAAATTTTTGCCTAGTGCTTATAATATTATTTAAATATTATATATTAATTTTATTATTGACATTGTGGTAAAACATTATGTTTTACGGCATTTAAGCTTAAAGTTGTGTTTACTGATCCTTAAATCCCCAACATCATTGAATCTTAATTTTGTGACTGCATTCCATTTCATGAACTCTTATTGAATTAAATTAACATTATAAAATTTAAGATTGTTCAAAAAATACCTTGGCTATTTGATTTTCAGTTGAAATAGAACCACCAGTCAATGGTATTAAATTTCTGTGGTCTACATCAGACAGTCTTCCGTTTTCTGACAAAAAAAAAATGTTTATTAAATATTATTCAAAACCATAATATAAATCTGTTCTTACCTTTATTATTTTTAATAGAATCATTTTGGGAAAATGCTAATTTTCGATGATCTACATCTTTCAAAGTCACTAGATTATCATTTTCACGCTCAGAATATTCAATTAAACTTTGACTGCCTTCACTATCATATTGTGGTGGTGAAACTGGAGTATCGATGTCAAATGTTGTAGATGACCATAGTGAAGGATTCCAAGACGGATCAAATTCATTTTGTAAATCTAATAATGGAGGCATTGGTGGAGGTTGTATTACAGCAATGTTATTACTTTGAATTGATGGAGTTGCTTCATAAACATTATTACTAAATGAGTTGTTTTGACTTTCATAATTTAATGATTCACTTGAATAATTAATTGAAGCAGAAACATTATATGGTTTATCTAAATTTGTAAGACTGAGATTTTGTGTAGGGCCTTGTGATTTCTTTTTGTCTGCTCTCGTACTAATAACTTGGATAGATTGTGCTACAAGAAAAAAATTTAAAAATTAAAATTAATTTCCTTTTATTATCGAAATAGACAAAAGATCAAGTCGATTTTCATCAAAATTTTTTAAGCGAGAAACATTGATGGATGACCATTAATTTTAGAATCCATTAATCTTTAATGAAATAGTAATAGCATTCAAAGTAAAAAATAAATTGGAATCAAAATATATGAGTGACATATTAGTTAATATTAGTTTTATAACATTATTCATTAACAACTATGAATAATATTAAACTGAATAAATGGAAAAATGAAAAAACTAAGAAAACGCTTAAAAAATTATAATGAAATTTCCCACAAATATAAAATCTAAAAGTAATTTAATATGTTTTAAAGTAATTAAAGTAATTAAAAATAAATAAATATGAATGTTATAAAAAAATATATATAAATATTATAACTAAATAAATGAAAATGAATAAAATAAAAAAAATAACTTCATTTCATCAAAATGTAATTTTCTTATTGCTGTCGAAAATACTCCGGGAAAGGTTGTTGAAAGTGATTTTGAAAATACTTTTAACGAAATGTACTGGTATTAATAACCTTTTAGAAAAAAAACTATAACACTTACTATTGTCATATCCATTCCCATACGACTCACTTTTAAAATCATTAATATCAAATGGCAAGTTACCTTCCATATAACTAGTATAACCATTTGCGGGAGTTTGAATTAAATTCTATGGAAATAAAGCCAATTATCATTTAAATTTTTTTTTATATTTCGCGTCTACTTACTAAACCTATTGGCATATCAACTGCAGGTTCATCGTCTGGTAGAGCAATATCGGCATCTGGTTCTGGTGATGGAGCATTAATATCTGGGGAGGGTATCGGGCTAGGTAGACTCCAGGTTAGTTCGTCCAATTTTTTCTTAACAGTTTTAATCCTGGTTCCGAAATTTTTGTATGCCTAGAATAAATTAAATCATTTCATTTAAAAAATGGAAGTTATGTTAGTATATATAACTTTATAAATATTTAGTTCGTTTAATATCGATTATTTATTGATACTCACATTTACTACAACCTTTACTTCTCCTTTTAGATTTTCATAAAAAGATTCTGCCTTTTCAATATTTGCAATTAATAATTGACGAGAATTAACTTCATTTTTTATTCGTGTTAAAAAATTTTCGATATCTTTGACAACATTATCAATATCTTTTTCAACATCCTCAGAATGTCTTTTATCCTTTAACGTATTTTTAATAACGTCTGGATTAAAATTTGGTGATCTTATTAATAAATTGTTGAATGCTTTATCAGTTTCTGAACCAAGTTTTACACATTCGTTTATATTTGATATCATTTTTGTAGTCTAAAATAAACAGAAAATTTTTTAAAATTAAGTAAGAACAATTTTGCAATACTTTAAAAAATATATGTAAAATAAAAAACGGCCAAAGAAACAAAAAAATTCTGTTCAAGTGAACGTGAAAATTTGCATGACTTCTTCAGCTCCTAGACTTGGCAACAATATGAACAAGAAACGGAAGCATCTTATTTATACCTAGTTCAAGTGTTCGCGCAACCAAATATTTTGAATAATTTAGAAGATTTGATTAATATTTTTACAGAATTATTAATTAATTTTTGATTAAAAGCCTATAAATCAAAGTGTTTAACCGAGAATTTAGGGGAACTTCAATAGTTTTCGATTTAAGATCTTAAAAATATATTCCATCAAAATCAAAGTTACAGTAGGAGTATGAGCTCTAAGCCACTGAAGTTTGTTCTTGTGATTGGATTTATTAAAGGATGATTGATTTTATGATAAGTTTTGATTTTAATTATTCAACACAAAAAATAGAAAAACAAGATATTCTCTCGGGAAGAAATAACATATTTGGGACTTTTAACACTAACAGAGTTTCAAAATATTTTTGCTAATTTTTAAATTGCAGCGACATAGTTCAAAATTAATCGTAATGCTAAAATTATATACAAATTGCCTCTCAAACGACATTATTGTAAATTTTTGCGATGCATCATTAAAACGTTGAGAATGCAAACTTTCGGAAAACAAAATGATAAAAATATATAACTAAAGAGAACTAAACAAATATTCAACAAAAAAAAACGAAAAACATTCGAGTGGGTAATTTGGAAGATCTCATTGACGATTTATAAAATCATAAATTATCTGCCCAAATTTCATAAAAATGTGTTAGGAAGGAGGTATACTTAGTTCTGAAGTGCACAATATGAATTTTAATTGAAAATCGTAAAAAAAATTTATTACTTCTAAAAAAATTTATTACTTACTTGGAAATCATCCCCATCTTCTTGTTGAATTTTCTTTTTAATAGGATTCATATTCAATAAGTCATTTAGATCGCTTAGAAAATCTTCAGCGTATATTTCGCGTTCTTTCCATATTCGAAATATTCTAGAAATTTTTTCTCGCACTCTGTCGTCCCTGTAAAACAAAATGGTTAGCATTGAAAATAACTTTAAAGTTTTCTATTTTAGAGTCAGTGCTTTCTTCCACTTCAGACAAAAAATTAATCAAATAATCGTAGTTGTAAAAAAAATTTAATTATTGTCATTAAAAAATCTCTACATATGAATTGATTAATTTACCTGACCATCGTAGTGGCTTTTTGAAGTGCAGTTCCCCAACAATCCACAAATTCATAATGCTTTCGTTTGCTATACTGAACAACATCATTAGCTAAATAAAATAATGTTAATCTGTGTTCAACGCGGTCTGAAAATAAAAAAGAAGAAATTTTTTTTATTTATTGACAGAAAATTGAGAACATTTTTCTTTCCAGTGTAAACCTGACATTTCATGAACATGAAAATTTAACAAAACAAAATTTATCTAAACATTTTCGAAAGCTTTATCATTTAGTATTATTTACTCAGCTTGAGTTAAAAGATATTTAATAACAATTTATGAAACAACATTAATTAACACTTTTTTGCGTAAATAATTATGTTTGGTCAAGCCCCTTATCCTAAGATTTTGTACTTAAAATAACTACTTATATATAAATAAAGTACGACTTGAATTGAATTTGTTGAATCAGATAAGTTTTTTTTTTGTGAAACCGTATTCAGCTGTATAGCATCTTTATTTCCAGAAAGCTTCTACACTTTCTTCGCACTATTTCTGGTAGTTACTAAGTAAACAAGACTGAATAAACAATTTTTTAAAGACGTTTATTTTATAAAGAATATTTAATAATAAATGGCAATCGAGACAAATAAATTTAATATTTCTGTGGCCACATGACATAACCGCTTAAGTCGAGTTAGGCGGTTATGATTTTATTATTTTCAAGTGTTGGTCATATGATTCTACACCTCATATTTGGCTTTTAAAAACTTAAAATGGTTTTAAAATTCTATAATCTTCTCAAATTAGGTTCCATTTATCTTAATTATTCGATTTCAGGAAAGGATTTTAAACTTTAAACTGCTCCCCTCAAAAGTAGTAAAATCGACTTAGGCGATTATGTCATGTGGCAACAGATTTTTAAGACACAACTAAAACTGGATAATCTTTAATTGAAGGCTCACTCAATTTCATAAGACAGAAAAAATTAAATATGATCAAAAAAAGTCTGGACATGCAACGCCTATATTAGTTAATTAAATAATGTAATAAACTCACAGAAAGTGTTTAATTGACGTTTCAAAATAGAAATAATTTTTGAATTGTAATCTCAAGAAAATTAATAAAGTAGGTAGGTATTTATCCAAAAAAAAACATTGATTTGGTTTTACCAATTAAAATAGTCCTTTTATTTTAGAAATATTTTTAAATTGTAGACTTTTGCGCCATTCTAATGATAAAACAACATTAATAATTATTTTAAAAAACTATTAAATATGTTTTTTATCACCATTAGTTTATCTCAAAAATTGAGCAAACTCCTTTGATCTCTAAACATTATTATACTTAAGAAAGTTTGTTAATTCTAGGATTTGGCAAGAAAAAAACAGGTTACTTATGTGCTAAATTCTTATCACATTTTGTTAAAAAACTTTATCTAAATATTTAATTTAACACGGTCAATTCTTTTATGCTGAAAGCTTATCCTCTTATACAATTAGAAGATTGTCTTAAATATTTAAACCTAAAGGCATTTCTTCATTAAATTTTTTAACTTATAAAACCACGATTCAATTTTTATTCGTATAAAAATTTTCCTCTCTGTGTTGACTCTTGGAAGCATTTTAATTTATCCAAATAAGGGTATATTCTCAACTAATAACACTAAAAAGAACAAAAAATGAGATTAAGTGTCAAACGAGTTCTTAACTTAAGTGAATTCAGGGAAAAATGACATAAAGTTGTTCTACAACAGGGACAAATCCTACTCAAACCGTTTACGTTCAAGTTATTTTACTACATAACAAATTAATCTTATTTAAGGATAGATTAGGTTAAATTAGATCAGGTTGGGTTAGATTAGGTAATGACACTTGCAGGGTACGTGTAGCAACGGTTCTTATTCACAGCCCATGGAAAGCCTAGAAGTTGCTCTTACTTTAAGTATTATTTTAATAATTTCAAAAGCATACAACGAACAAAATAACATATTCCCAAGTCTCTGTGTGTGTAACCGATCCCCTCGCAGAAAACTTTATATAATGTGGATGCTGGAATCGAACACTATATAAATAAGTACTTTGGTTCTCTATTCCATTGAATTTTTACTGTTCAATAAGATATTATTCAATATGAACAGAGATGTATGAAAAATATATCACGCAATAATTATATGTAATATAATGTAGGTTAAGCCTTTGCACACCCAGCTTAGCATCATAAACATGTAAAATATTTCTCCTGCAGATAATAGTTATCTATGCTCTAAAGAAAAAAACAGTGTAAATTCAATTGAAACTACTAGATAAAAAAAAACACTGTAAAAGAAATACTATAAATATACCTATTTAAATATTTCAGATAACAATCATTAGAGCTATCGACTTTTAGCGAATTTATCTCCAGAAAAAGAATAAACAATTTTTTTATTTGTACAAAAGCACATCAAAATTGAAAAAAAAAAACGCAACCCATGAAAACAAAGTTTTTATTATAAATCCTTTGTATGGGATCCTTTAACGGTTTTTATTTGCTGCGTTTCAAGTTTCAATACTATTTTTACTTTGTCGCTCCCTTTTTCTATCAAAAACTTTAATTCCTTAAAAACTTACTTCTCGACATCCGATCGATATGAAATTTTTCACATCCACTCGTAGTGGGTGACAATGCATTAAAGCAAAATCTTTTATGTTGCTATGACGCTAAACTCCATACACAAAAATCTAAATCTGAATTCACAACATTACTTTATTAAGTATGAAACAGAAATAAATGTGTTTAATTTTCATCTAGTTAATTTATAATTATTAATTCATTTATTATGCATCAAAAGACCAAACATTATGATAATATATTAAATATCTCAGTTGCATTTTTTTGTTGTTTGATTTTGAGGTAACCTTATTTAATGGCTCCTTTGAAGGTTTAGATTATTTGTTTGAAACTTATTCAAATTTGTAAATAATGAAATTACTTAAGAATGTAACGAGTATGTAAGTACAAAGTTTTCAGTGTTTATTAATTGTTTTACTACACTAGTCATATAATTTTTTAAATCGGGTCAGATCGATACCCAGATTATAAATATTTTTATAATTTTCAACATTGGGTCTTTAAATGCCGAAGCAAGTATATCGAAGGAATAAAATAGATACTTAATTACTTTGGTCCTCTCTTTCTCCAGAACGCAAACGAGTCGTTCGTCAGAACGTCATCAGTTGTTTCAAAAAAGAAACGATGAAGATTGCGTATGACCCATCTTCAACTTTAAATCCCGAAATTTGTCGGCCGTCATGGTGTAGTGATATTGCCATTATCCTACGGTGTGTTCAGTCGTGGGTTCCATTCCCACCTCGGACTGGAATTTGTGTCAATTTTTCAATTTGTCTCACTGGAATTAAGTGTTTGTGTTGTTTTTTTTTTTTTTTTTACAAAAAATCAGTGCAGATTTCTTTTAAGGGCTGAATAAGCTTATTTATATTGATTCGGACTAAACTTGGTTACGTATCGATCTTATTTAGATAATTGTTTTGAGAATATTTTGCGAAAATAAAACAAAATAAGTTTTGTAAAAGGTATATTTGACGTAATGCACCCTCTAGTTCCTTTAGCACTTTAGGATCGTGAGTGGTTACTACAGAACAGCCCATTGTTTTTAAAACGAAGAAATTCTAGATATCTACTAGATAATACCATTGAGTAATAATATTTATAAGAGGGACAGAATTCATATACAAGTAAATTTTTTTCTAAATAACTCAAAAATTATGACAATATTTTCAATGTATTGAGTAAAATTTTTTAACTAAAATGTGTTTATTCTTAATTTTATTATTTTTATTATTGTATTGAGAATAAACAGATTTGAGTGTGAAATTTTTATTCAATACATTGAAAGCTTTGTCATCATTTTTGAGTTATTTGAAAAAAAAATTCTGAAATTTACTTGTATGAATTCTTCTCCTCTTATAAATATTAGTACTCAATGATAATACCTAACTTTTGAACTTAACTCCCGACTTAAGAATATTTCAAATTCTCTTTATAAACTTAGGTGTCCTCTCTTCGAGCTATTTGTAAACTAATAACTATTTAAGTAAGTACTTAGGTATTTATTCGAAAATTCGCAAATTATACATGTGTCCGAAAATTGTAATATTAATATTGAGTTATAATTGATTAAATTTAGTCTACACTTTGTTACTTTATTTATTTATTTCAAAATTCAATACATAATTACTTTAAGCTGATACGCGATCTTTTATGTACTTAAAATACATTTTTATTACTTTAAATTTTAAATAAATAATGGAGGCTTACCTCTAGGAATTCCTTAAAAAGATAAATGTATATTTAATACCTAGATTAATTCTTCTACAAATAGGTAAACTAAAATTGGCTTTTTCACTTATATTTGAATTTCTTAGTATATTGATTGATTAATTTCTTATACATCAGTAGGTAGGTATATTCAGAAAATGCTTATAGTAAATACCTACCTAATGAGTTTCATTTACTTTTCATTAATTTCTAGGCATGGTATATCTAATCTAACTAAATGTACAGGTAGAAAGGTACCTTTATTTTTGCTTATTCAGTGTATTTACCGATTCATATCAGACTTAGTACTAGGCTTAGCATACCAATGGCCATGACAATGTTAATACCGTAGAACCCTAGGGCCTAGGTAATACTTACATACATATAATAATTTTATGCCAATGTTTGTTGCTATGTGGGTACGAAGATATAGGTCCTATCTATCTTAAGCCTATCTGCAACTTTCTCCTAATAATGTAAATATTAAATGAAATCTGTTTAGGTACTTACCTTGTTTTAACACATTCAACCATGCGTTAACAATTTTCTTATGATTCTTTCGATTTTCGAGACACCAGGTTGATAATTGTTGTATTGATTCCTGTGTATCTTTTAAGCCCATTAATCTTTTTTCGAAATCTTCAATATCGATCTCGCTCATTATTAAAAACAAAAATAATTTTGTTATTGTCAATTTAAATATTCACTTTGTTTTTAATGTTTATAAAACTTAATAAATTTTATTTTATTTTAATTTTTTTGAGCATTTTTTGTATTTTTTTATTTTTTATCTGAAATTAAAATAACTTTAAGTTCAAAATTATGTAGGTACCTTGTTAAGTAAAAGAAATGTAGGTAGGTAGGTAGGTACCTACCTACTTTTCTATTCTATCGCATACTATTTACTCTGCACTATCTACTCTGCACTATATACTCTGCACTATCTACTCTTCACTATCTACCTATATTAAGGATGAAAGAAATGAAGCAATAAACCTAAGTATCAAAAACGGTTAATATGGAGTAGGAATAGGTATTATAAACGAGGTTAGGTATAATCAAAAAAGTTGAAATAAAGCTTTCGTTAGCAAACAGAAAATTTTCTAGACTATCCCCCCACCACTAGCTGCTCTTTACACGGATTATCGTCGTGTTTAGGTATCGGATATTTTCGTTGTCCTATATAGGTATTTGGCGGAAAAAATCTATATTAAATGAAAACCTAGCCAGTTCCAGTTGTCATTGGCAAAGTAATTAAAAAATTGCTTTTATTTTTTCCCTGAGAAGACGAGGCTATGCTAAATGCTACTAATAATATTTTTTTAATTATAATTTTATCAATGATTTTTAATTATTTTTAGTTATTCTTTATTTTCAGCATTTCTGTGTGTCTCTGCCTCTCTGGATATCAAATTCTAAAATTAAACATTTTTGGTAGAAAACATTTTTTTTCCCTCCGACCGACATTAAAAAAAGTTCCTAGTTATTTTAGTTTTATTAATTCACAATTTTATAAAGAAAAATATCTAAAATTATTTTTTTTTCTTTTACTTTTTGTTTTTTTTTATCAATTCAATAAAATTCAATTAACAATTTTTTTTTTGAATGAAGTTTTAATAAAAATTTTAAATTTTTATTTTATTTTTTTTATTTTTAAAATTTAGCTTCAGCAGAAAATTTTATTTTAATTTTTTTTAATTAAGCAGTGTTACCAGTTTAGATGTTTTATAGAATAGAAGAAAGGTGAAAGTTTGTGAAGGTGAGATATTATACAAGTGGATAAATTAAAAAACAAACACAAATTCCAGTCCGACGTGGAAATCGAACCAATAACGGAACATACCAGGAAAGGGCCGAGCGTAAATATCAATGCTAAATAAAATCATTGAACTATTCTTAATCGATAATAATGGAATAAATAAATAAAGCTTGAACGAGTATACGACTTTTTACTCACATTTATTGATATTGTTAACAAGTTAACATAAATAAGTTGGATTTCGGCAATAAAATGTTACTCTGTATATTTTTTATATATTCCGAGAATCCATTTCTTCTATAATAAATATTAAATCTATAATAAAGATTAATCCCTGGAAAACACTGGAACGCGACGGACCTGACACAAACGACGAGAAATATTAAAATTTATGAAAATGTTAGCCAGCAATTTCAAATAAAGCGTTAACGTTAGCAATTCACATGTACAATTTGGACATTTTCGCGCTTCAACGTCATGTCCGTCGCGTTCAGTATATTCAGTAATTCAAAAATACTTCTATAACCTGGCAACCTTTAAATTAAAAAAACATATTTGTGGAATTTATAGTGGAATTTACCAGTTAACATCGAATGTCATGTGTACAATGATAGCGTACTCTTCATATCCAATCCACCTTGTTCTTTTCGATGGTGATATTTTAAATTTTTCAAGTGTGGCAAATGACATATTTTACCTCGTTTGCAGCCAAAAAATTTTCTGAAAAAAAGAGTGGATACTTCTAAAAGTACTTTTTAAAATTGAGAAGTAGAAAGAATTTAACAGTTCTAGTTTTTCAGCTATTTTTTTTTTACACAAATTAATATTATTTTTTAGATAGTGTTTCAGTTTATTATAGTAAGCTGTTATATTCTGTTTATAAAATTTTGGGCACCGTTGCGTCGTATTATTTTTGTTTCTTGGGTGGGAAGCAGCGTTACCAACTTAGGGGTTTTCCCCCTAGATTTAGGGGTTTTTTTTGTTCACAGAGGGATTTTTAGGGGGTAATTTGTTTCAGGGATTTTTTTAGGGGTATGATGTATGATCTTAAAAGCGAAGATTTAGATGACATTTGTAATATTTTTGATTGCATTTCATAAGATACCTTATTTGCTAATTTTATTATAAATAAATAATTTTATTATTTATATAATTTACGATGTGCGTTATATATTTTTCTTCAAGCATCTATTTGAAATCCTCATAGGTATATAAGTATAGCTGTTATAATATCTATAAAAAAAAATTTAGGGGTTTTTTAGGGGGAAATTTTATTTTTTTAGGGGGAAACATTTGAAAAGGTTGGTAACCCTGGTGGGAAGTAGATCTTTTTCATTCAGAAGTAGTGATGGGAAATCTCGTTCACTTCAGTGACCTGTGTTAACTCGTTCGTTCTTTTTTACTGACCGAGTTAAAAAATATCGTTCAATTGAACGACCGAATTTCTAGTTCGCGAACGACCAAAAAAAAAAATGAACTCAAATCAATTTACTGACCGAGTTAAAAAAAATTGAACGAGTTAAAAAAATGAACGAACTATTTTTACTGACCGAGTTAAAAAAAATTGAACGGGTTAAAAAAATGAACGACCTATTTTTACTGACCGAGTTAAAAAAAATTGAACGGGTTAAAAAAATGAACGACCTATTTTTACTGACCGAGTTAAAAAAAATTGAACGGGTTAAAAAAATGAACGACCTATTTTTACTGACCGAGTTAAAAAAAATTGAACGGGTTAAAAAAAATAAACGTACTATTTTTACTGACCGAGTTAAAAATATAGCTCAATTGAACGACCGATAAAATTAACTCAAATCAAAATGAACTTTGCAAAAATAAAAAAATGCCAAATGAAATAAACTGAAAGTGAACTGTGAACTTTAGGAAGCATTAATTCATCTATTATTTTTAAAGTTAATATGATTTATTTTTATTATAAAAAAAATAAAAATATTTAGAGCATATTAATCTACTAATAATTATTCAAATATCTATATTAGCAATAACCGATTATATCAAAAAAAAAAAAATTTTTTATCTTTTTATTAATATTTTTTGTTATATTTTTTGGAATAATTTTTTAAGAAAAATAAAAAATTCCATTAAATATTTAATCTGTTTCCCGTCAGTTTTTCTTATTGTATTTTTTTCTATGGATGCCGTGTGGCATTTTCAATTAAAAAAGACGATAATTTTCAGACCAGTAAACAGGTAGCCATTGTGCACAGCCACACTCACATAACAATGTAACAACACAATTTCTCTTTCTTCCTTATAGCTGAAAAATAAGTGTACTGCTCTTTTCAAACATTTATCTCTTCTCTACACCTACAGAACTTTTTTTTTTTTAGAAAAGAACGATGAACGGTGAACGATGAACGATATATTTTTTTTTTACTGACCGATCGGTCATCGTTCACTTTAGTGATCCGTTCTTTTTAACTCGGTCGTTCACGAACGACACATCTCTATTCAGAAGCCGCTTTCGCTATTAAACGAAAAAGTATTTTTTTTTTACATGAAAATCTATTGAAAATCAATTTATTAAAAAAAAAATTAAAAATTATTAAATTTTTAAATTATGGATAACATTGATGTTTTATATAAAAATTATGAAATTTTAGCTGAAGCTGGTGATAATATCGAACAGGTAAGTTTTGTTTTTATTTGATAATTTTATTTATTTATATTTCAATTACCGACCTTAGCTTCCTTGCTATTTTATTTTTTGACATGTTGTTAATGTTAATCGTTTTATTTATTTTTTTTTAACAAAATGGAAAATATATAGAAAAACTAGGTACCTAGTAGGAAGTAGAATATCAAGAAATATTAAAAGTTTTTTATTCCAAAAATTTTAAGGTCACATATGATCAACCCAAAAAAAATGGGGGGTCCTCAATATCAATCTATAGGCTTACCACCTAAGTAGGAGCTTGATCAATTTATTTAAACCTGTTTTTACCATTAAAAATTACAAAAAATTGATATTTAATCCACAATTCACCGTAACTATCTAGGTTGGATTTAATAATAGCCAAAGATAAATGTAGGTATCCGAAGAATCAAAACACGAGCTTAAGGGTTTGAAATTAGGTGTTAAAATGAAACCATTTTTTATCAATAGTTAATCTGCAATTATAAAATACTGATTCCTTTACATTTTTACGATGTATACCCAGTGAGTAAGTAGATAGTTGTAATTGAAAATTGTTGCCAAAAGACTATCATTTTATTTATCACATACCAATACCAATCCAATAAATTGTTTTTTTCATTTCAGCATGAAGAAAAATATAAAGAAATCATAAATGCCGTTAAGGGATCCGAAAAAGATAAAGGGTTTGCAGCACAATTTATTGGGACATTTTTCAAACATTTTCCAAAATTAGCTGATGTAGCCATTGATGCTCAATTAGATTTAGTTGAAGATGAGAATATGCAGGTTAATTAGTCAATAAGAAAAAAGTTAAAGTGTCAATGTACCTAATACATTATTTTTCTCTCAGATTCGACGCCAAGCAATCAAAAATCTGCCATTATTCTGTAAGGATATAAAAGAACATACTGAAAAAATTGGCGACACATTAGCCCAGTTGTTGATTTTAGATGATCATGTGGAATTGCAGCAAGTTCATATTGCTTTGCAAACAATACTTAAAGTAAACAAAAAAGAAATATTTTAAAAACTGATAATATTAAATAATTACAATTTCTAATATTTAAGACTGATGCCAAAGGAGCTTTGAGTGGAATAATTAGCCAAATAACTACTGGCGATGAGATTACCCGAGAGAAATGCTTCAAATTTCTGGCAACAAAAGTTTTCTCTCTCGGTTCTACCATAATAACGAAAGAAGTTGAAGATTTCATCATTGAATCCATCAAAAAAATTTTACAAGTATGTTTTCTTTTTGTTCAATAGAATGATTCTTCAGTAGAAATTATTGTTGAGCTCATGTATTACATATTATCAAACAAATTGCGTATTACACAAAAACAATCTGTTTAAATTCACAAATAACGTTTGAGCAATGTGTTTAATAATATAAAGGGGCTCTTTAGAATTTATTTGTATTATTTTTTCAGGATGTAACCTCTGAGGAATTTCATTTATGTATGAACATATTGCGTTGCACAAAATTAGAAAAAATGGTTACAGGTCATGTTGAACTTGTCAAATTGGCTGTTGAGCAAGGTAGATAATAATTTAAGAAAAAAAGTATACAATTTTTTTAATATCTTTCAAAATTGATGAGGACATTACTTTAAGACTAGTTTTAAAAAAAAACATAGTTTAAACAGGTTTTTTAATCAGCTATACAAAGGATTAATTCTTTTGTTTTTTCCTGGATTGATCCATATATAGATGACTTTGTAATAATTATAATAACTGAAATGGTGAACATAAATTGAATCAAGTGTTTATAATATTTAATAATGCTGTTTAAAAATGATATCTAATATTTTTTTTTATTATCTGAACATGAAAATATAATTTTCTTTTAGCTGAACTTGGAGCCGATATTGATGCTATAACAATTGAAGACGAAATTGTTGAAAAACTAATTCAATGTGCCACTCATGCTTTGCCATATTTCTCGGTATAAAACAAATAAATTATAAAACTTTATATACATTTCTAACTTTTTTTTATTTTTTAGGCACAAATAAATTCAACCCCATTTGTTGTATTTATAATTGATAAATTATTACCATTAAGTACTTGGAATATGATTGGATCTACAGAGGGTGTGACAAACCAAATTCAGTTACGTTTGTTAAAAGTATTTGCTGAAATGTGTCCAACTTGTGGAGTACTGGAGAATCCGTTGTCAATCCAGACAATTTATTCAGTTTTATTGGTACACTTGAAAAACATTTAGTATTAAAAAAAAATTATAATAGTTTAAATTCTTCAAAAAACAAAAATTAATTATTTATTTTATTCCTATATTTTATTTGTTTAATAACTTTAATATTGTTATTATTTATAATTAAATGCTAATACAAAATTATTTTTCTAGGAATATATGCCCTTACCACAGCTTGATGATGATATTTTGCAAAATCCACCATCATTTCAATTTTCTCATGCTGAATGTTTGCTTTATGCCCTTCATACATTAGGAAAAAAAAATTCTGACAAGCTTGCTTTTTTGAATGATCCAGATACTTTGAAAGATTTTAGATCACGATTACAATTTCTTGCAAGAGGAACTCAAGGGTAAGTAATCAAATTATTCTGCAATTAATTTATTCGGCCGACATAATATCTTAAAACTCTTTTGGAAAATTATTTTTTTTTTTACAGATACATAAAAAAGCTCGAAGAAGCTGTTAAGGGTAAAAGTGAAGAGGAACTTAAATCCGAAGAAAACATGTTAAAAGTTACAGCTTTGAAGACTACATCAAATATTAATTCGTTGATAAGAGATCTTTTTCATACTCCTCCAAGTTTCAAGACAAACATTCAATTATCATGGGTAACAGGATCAATTGTAATTATAGTTTCAACATTTTTCTAATTTTCTATTTATTAAAATTTTAGTAATTTACAATTTTTAATATGTTTATTTTTTTAATTTTGATATTTTAGAGCAAAGTGGGTAATAAACGTCCAATAACTTTCAGTAATAGACCTAATGAAGAAGAATCAGGAAAAAAGTCTAAAGGTGGAAAAATTTATACTCCACCCTCTGGAAAATGGAGCAAAAATTATTCCTCGAATCAAGGCAGAGGAAAAAATATTCGCCGAAAATATTAAGTTAGATTTCCCAGTCACATTACAGGCGAATGCATTAATAACAAAATTAATAATAAAAAAAATATTATATAAGTTGTTTTAACTATATCGTGAGTTTTAAAAACAAACCGATTTTTTTCGATTGTCCAAATCATCATCAGTGAAATTTCCAACAATAAGTTACAAAAATATTCTAATAACAAAAATGTTATATAATAATTTCACTTAATGACTTCCATTTATTAGAAATTTAATTTATGGTTCGTTTCTGATATGCATAAGTAAAAAAAAATTATTTTGTTTTCGCAATTAATTAAAGGATGTCATGCAATTATTTTTCTTGGTTTAGTTTTGAGCTAATCCAAGTCCAAGATTTAGAAAAAAAAATGTAATATTAAAAGTATTTTACTAATTTTTTTTCTATAAAATCGGTTATTTCTTTACTAATTTTTTCTTCAAGGCAGTTGAAATTATATTAACTTTTTTTAAATATATTAATTATTCAACTAATAAAGATGATGATTTTTAAATCGAAAAATTGTAGCAATTGATTTCATTAAATTGTATTTTTTCCAATTCGAATAAAATATTTAAAATTCTAATATATTAATTAAAAAACATTGAATTTTTATTTTAAATACAATATTTTAAACCTATTAAAAAGTTTATTCTAACCTGATGAGTATTTAAAAAGGGTAAACAACCTTGAAAAAGCAATAATCAGCGATTTTCAAAATTTTCGTCTGATATTTTGGTATCGAATTCGTTTTTGAGTATTTATTTAATTATTTAATTATTCTAAAAGATAAGTATCATACGCTTTGTAACAACATTTAACTCATCAATAGACGACCAAATCGATTTATTAGTATGTAAAAATTTATGTTATTCCTGTTCTGAAATGTTTTCGTATTTACCTGAAATTTTTTTGTACATAAAGAAAAAATTAATCATCTTAAGTTTTTAAGATACAACGAATCTTGTTTTTATTTTTTAAATAATTATCTAGATAAAATAACAGACATGCATGCTTACAAACTTGTTTTTTTTTTAATATTCTTCTTTATGAGAACTGAAATATAATTTATTACTTAAATTGTTTAAAATTTAAGAAAATATCCAAGATGAATAAAAAGATGACAAAAATTACATAAATTTTTTTTCAATATAATACACAAAAATATTAAACTTTTGAAAACATTTTATTCTCAATAAAATAGTTTTTTACATGCTTTCCGTATTTTCAGTAAATTTTAAAGTTTCCTCATAAATTAATTCCTTCAAATGTTCTTTTGGAAGATCATCTAACTCCATGGCGATTCTAAACGGTTCTTCAGCAACGGGCTAAAAAAAATTATAGTAAAAATTGTACAAAGTGAAATGTTATGATTATTTATTTATAAAATATTAGTTGCTGAAATGGTACGGACATTATTGCAATAATTGTCTTAAGTTTTAAGTTATTGAGTGTTGTTATAAATAAATGTCTGTACAAATGACGAAAAATTAATAGATATGAAATTACATGTCACGATTAGTTAGTTAGTTAGTTTGTAGCGGATCGGAAATCCTAAGATTTCCTTGCACTTAGGCCAGTTGGCCCGTTGTACGATTAACACGATTAAC
Source organism: Hybos culiciformis (assembly GCA_964007475.1). Taxonomy (NCBI): domain Eukaryota; kingdom Metazoa; phylum Arthropoda; class Insecta; order Diptera; family Hybotidae; genus Hybos; species Hybos culiciformis. The sequence continues at coordinate 151,054,646 of OZ023273.1, read as the reverse complement.
AAGCGCAAGAAATAACAAATTTCTTGCCATAAAACTGAATATGGAAATTTAACAGATTTATATAAAGTAAATGTTAATATTACCTCATCGCCTGGATCATAATATTGTTCCAAGTACGGATGAGCAAGAGCTTCTTCCACCGAAATTCTGTTATGAGGATTGAATGTCAACATTTTATCTAATAAATCTAAAGCTTTAGCATCTGCATTTGGAAATAATCTTGTCCAAGGTACTTTAGGTTTAAATGGTAATGACTCTAAATAGTTGCGGGCCTAAAATAAAATTTTTTATCATATTGACCAATAAGGACTTTTATTTAAGTTAAACCTTTTCATTAATGATGCATTGTAAATCTTCAGCTGATGGTGAGCCCAGAACGCCTAATATGTGATTCAACTGGTCAAGATAATGCTTACCTAAACAAAAATAATAAGTACTTATTGACTAATATTATTTCTTTTTCCGAAATTATTAAAAATATTGCTTTTATTTTATTTTTTTTATGTTTCAAATTATTAAAACATCGTTTTTCTTCCATTTGTTTATTCTGTCCTTTACCTTGAAGATTAAAAGTAATATTTGAACAACGATAATGAATTTACTGCTTAATAATCAATTTGAATTTCATAATAATAGTAAGTAACGAAGTAATAAGTTTTTAAAAATATTTTTACCTGGGAATATAGGGCGATTACTTAACATTTCGGCTAATATACATCCAACAGACCAAATATCAATAGATTTGGTGTAGCCCTAAAATATAGTAATTTTTTTTTATTATTTTAAGATAACTTAATAATTATAACTTAATTAAGTAAACTGTGAAAGGTAAAATAATGGCTTCGATTAATTTATATTGTTTTATTCAAAATAAAGACCTTTGAGTTGAGCATAATTTCTGGAGCCCTGTACCACCGTGTTGCAACATATTCAGTCAGAAACCCTGTATGATCGTGTTCAGGATCTGCAACCCGTGCTAATCCAAAATCACAAATCTGAAAAATAATTTAAAAAAAATTAACTTTTATTTTTATTAAATCCTAATGAGTTTTTCTAACCTTTAAATCACATGTTGTATTTAACAGCAAATTACTCGGTTTTAAATCTCGATGTAAAACATTGGCAGAATGAATATATTTTAATCCACGCAATATTTGATACAAAAAGTAACATATGTGATCATTACTAAGTCTCTATAAAACGAAATATATAAAATATACAAAATATAATTTGTTTATGAATTTAATTAATTTTGTTTATTATAAGTTAAATTTTATATCCTTATTATTTATATTTAACATTTGACTATTATTAATTATTGTCGGTGTCCCACAGTAATAAAAATTTAAATTCAGATGGAAGCATAGCAACATCCAAGCTTTTAAAAATTATGCTTCAATAAAAAAATTTGTTCTTGGAGTTGAGGGTTAATCTGCTGAAGATTTGATTGCTGCCAGCTTGATTCGGATGTTATACAGGGCCACCAATAAGGTTTTTTATTTCATTAATTTAAAAAAAAATTAAATAAAACAATGAGGGAAAATAGAGTAATAGTAACAATATATAATAATATCTTGCTTTGTAGTCTAATGCTCTCTGAAATTATTATTTTTACTTATCTTTTATTAGAAAATATTTATTGTACTCATACTGTATTGTAAATTTGAATTGATATAAGCTAAATGAAAAAATTAATAAAAGTGATAGTCTCGATATTTCTTACTACAAAAAAATTCAACTTTTAGACTTACTTAAAATTAATTTTAATGTGCCTAATCGTCGCCTTCATGATAACAATCATAATCCCTTAAATTTTTTGTGTAGAACGCGCAATTAGTTACTAATTACTACAAATTCCTCGAAACGACGTTTAAAAATTTATACTTTGAAAAAAGTATTATTTATGACCAATAAATACTTTATGACAAATTTATTTACTTGTATTATGTAATAATATATTATGATAAATTCACAAGTATTGCCATGGTACTCTTTATTTATTTTTAATGCCTTTTGTATTTTAAGTTTTTATCGTTTTTATATAAGTCTTTATATATATGTACATTTATGATGCATTTAGATTTTTCTGATCACTTTGTTTGCTAACTTGAATTATCTAAATTTACTTGTATATACCTATTGTTATACTGACGGTTTTATATTAAGCATATGATAAATGAATAACAAAATAAAAACGCTCCTCATTCTAAGGTTTTAGAGAAAAATTTTAAAAATTTGAATCTAATTAAAATTTGTGTAATTTCTTCAGTAGTGAATTATTTATAACCTAATATTGAAAAAAAAAAACTACCTACCTGCGTTTTCAGTAATTTGTATAGATCAGTCTCCATTAAGCATTGCACAATATAAACATCTTTCATTTGATCAATGCTATCTACTCGCAGAATGTCTCGTATATCTATAATCTAAAATGAAAAACCAAAATTTTTTTTAATTTTTATTATAAAATTTTGATGAAAAATTAAATACTTACGTTTTCATGTTTAAACCTTGTTAGAATTTTAATTTCTCTCAGCGTTCTCTGACAATACGTTTGATGTTCAAATGGTGAAATCTTTTTGATTGCGACTTTTATATTGGTTTTTGTATCCAATGCAGATCTAAAAAATTAGGAAATCTTTTAGTTCAAATGATCATGATTGCAATGTGTTCTTAAGTTTTAAATTACAAAAAAATTGCTTTAATCGTAATCAAGATCACTATCTGATACTAGTTTTAAAGATAAAAAATAAAAAACCAAAATTTCATATTAAAGCCCTGATTAGAAATATGAATAATTTTTCATTCGCCTTGTTTTCTTTTATCGAGGTTTGGCTACTTGTTAATATTGGTTTATCAGGTTTGTATAATATATTCATACATATGTAGATACATATTTAACAGTAATAAAAATAATAAAAATTATGAATGTTAAATAAAAATTTAAATTAGGTAGGTACCTAAATGACAAGATTAGAAATTTTTCAATTTTTCCACGTTATGAGTATAATTTTCTTTTTTTCTTTTCATTGCTTAGATTTTTTCCTTATAATTAATAAATTTAATTTTTAGAAAGAAAATAATCTTCGTTCTACATACAATAAATTTTGTACTTGAATACATAACAAAATATTAGAATAAAAAACACCTTTGTATGTGGTAGGTAAAGAATTAGCATGACAATCATTAAATCATTTATTAAATATTCCAGCTTATTCTATGATTAGACAATTCCTAGCTATTTATACATTGTTGACTCTTAGTAGATAACCAAAACCGAGGTTAAAACTAAATATAAGGGTTTATTGTTTCATGATACTTCTCATATTATTCAGCAATTTTTAATTCACTGTAAAATTTTTCATAATTTTCTTTTAGAGAATAAAACAAGCTAATAATTTTACGCATTTTATATTTCGAATTTGATAAGCTTTAAAAGATATAGGAACGTGTCAAATGAAATAAAGCTAACAATTTTTTTTTGCATATCTTGACCTTGAATGATAAATAGTTGGCTTTATTAACAATAATAATAATAATAATTTTAATCGACGTCAAATCAACATATTTTTTTATTTATTTTTTATTTGTCTGTCTTTTAAACTTAATTGGAAAGGATCATGATATCATTTTATTTATAGGCGCCTCTTTGTTATGATTTTGACGTTTATTCATCGTTAAGATTGATTTTCTTTCCATCTTTTAATATTTTTTTTTTTAATTTTTTAATCGAAGCAAAGTAGGTAGGTAGGTATGTAGGCTCCTACCTTATCTCAATTAAAAAACTGTAAAATTACTAATTTGTATTTGGCTATTTGGGTCACATATCGAATACTAAATTAACAGCTCTACACTACTAGGTACACATTAGGTAGGTAAAATCCTATATAAATACCTATACTGCCTATTTTAATATTTTTAGTTTTTGATGAAGTCGAAACTTACACAACCATACCGTAAGCCCCTTCTCCAATGTAGGCCAAATTAACATATCTAGGGCCGACTTCAAACAGTTGACCACGAATCATTTCACCGGTTGGATGTTGTTGCTGATTTGAACTGGTATTAGTTGTTGGTTCTGTACTAGATTCATCCATTTTTTCCATGATTGTTGTCTTTAAAATTTTATTAAATTTTTTTTTGTTTTTTCTTTTTTGTCTTTTAAGGGTTTAATTATTTTTATTTGAAATAGTAAGTAAATAATTTTTTTTTAATAAAATTAAAATAAAATAATTGATTTTTTTTTTTTGTCTTAAAACATAATTTAATTGATTTAAAAAAAAAGAAATAAAAATTAATTATAAGTTGTTAAAGTAAATAAAAAATAAATATTTTTCATCAAAAAATTAAAAAAAAAAAAAGCTTTCTGGACTGGACCCTATTTTTATTTACAAATTTTTTGCATAAAAGTAAAAATGTTCAAATAAATTTAAATATTTAAATAATTTTATTTTTTTTTTTGAAGATTTCTTATTGAAATACGCCCAAATTTTTTTTCTTTTTTTTTATTTATCTACACCTGAACTTTTTTTCCTTTAAAAAAAACTGTGCGACTATAGTTTTTTTTTTGACACAAAAAAGATAAACAAAATTTTTTTTTTTTTTTCTAAATTACAGCCAAAGATTTCAGAAAAATACTATTCAAATTTTAGAATTTTAATAATCTAATTTTAAGTATAAATTTTTCATTTATTTATTTTTTTTTTATTTTATATAATTTAATTTTAGTATAATTTTTCATTTCTTAAAACAGGTAAAAGAATTTTATGTACATTCCTTTTGTACTGTGTATGAAAAGAAGAATATATGAATATGAAGAATGTAAGCAGTAGTAGTAAAATAATATTGCGCCATCTAGATTGTTGATTTTTGATGTTTTATTTGAATTTTGTTTTGTTGCGGATTGTGGAATATAAAAGCAAAGCTTACTATATAATAATATTGATTGTTTTGACAGGCCTTCTGTGATTGAACTGCGAAAAAGAGTAAAATTTTTCTTTACATAAAAATGAATAAAAATATCATTAATTTATGTTGTTATTGTAATTTAGTAAAGTATCAAAATATTTCAAGTTTATATTTTTTTAGGCGCTCCAAGGACATTCCATGGAGAATTTTTTTTGACTGCGTTTATTTTAAAAAAAAAATGAATGACCCCTGTGGCAACAATAATTTTCAGGTTTTATTTACTACATCGTTTATCGTTTCTGATTTGAAAAAGTATGCTATTAATCATGTCTTTATGACGGCATTGTGTTTGGTTGTTGTTTTTGTAATTAAATTTTTTTTTTTTTCAGAACAGAAAATCAGTCGACGAAAAACGAAATTATCAAAAAATCAGATTAATTTAATTTTTAGAAAAATTTTATGAAAAAAAAATTAAAATAATGAATTTAATAAAAAATGATAATAAAACAAATATTTTATTTATTTTTATAATATTAATCAATTTTCAAATTAGTATACAATTTTATTTGCCTGGTAAGTAAATTTGAAAAATAATTTTCATTTTGTCGGCTCATCTATTTATTTAATCTCATCTCAGTCATCATGAATAAAATGTTGAAATGAATAAAATTTAGAAAAATCTTCATTTTTTTTTTTTCCAAAATTTTAAATTTCTTTGTTAATTTTGATTGTTTTTTTTTTTTGTAGGCTTAGCACCAGTAAATTATTGTAGAAAAAGTGAGGGATCCACACAATGCAAAGTAAGTTTTAGATTATTTAAAATTATCATTCAATTTCACTATATTTACAAATTTTACATTATTTCGTTTGTTTGTTTAAAAATTTTAATTTCATTGACCTGCCTGCAATAGCCCCTGTTTTGTTTTTTTTTTTCAGTAAGCCACGTCTGTACAAATAGTAAATTACTGATTAATACCTAATAACTAATTTTTTTTTGTCAATAGTAAATAGGATAGGATAGCGCGTTTAATTTCGAAATTAGAGGAAATATAAAAACGCTAGCTGATTTTTCTTTACGGTAGCTCTGTTGAAAGAAAAAAAATGAGTACATTTTCTTTATCTACATTCAATACACTACTATCTTATTTTTAGTTAAAACCGTCAATAATTATATTTAAAGTTATAGTTAAAATTTTTAGTAGGTACCTACCTGCTTTACCTATGATATTTTCCATATATTTTGTTCCTATATGTAGGATTTTATTAGGTATTATCTCTTATCTACATAATATACACAATTATTAAAATTCAATCGATGTCGTCTCTACTGCAGTAAAATAAGACATTAGGTACCTTAATAATTATTGTTAATATTATCATGTTAAAATTTGTTGTTATAGGTAGATAAGTACACTTATATTTATAAAGCAGTGTTAGCAAAACAAGCATTCTGACTTAAATCCAAAAAAGTTGTTATCTCGCAAAATACTTATTTAACAGAATTTTTATTACAAATATTAACATAGGTATATAATATAGGTTTTAATAATAAAAAAAGTAAGTATTGCAGGAGAAAATTTGTAGAATAACTAGTCCGAAAATATTTTTCCTTAAAAAAAAAAGAGTACCTAGTATATTAAGAAATAGGAAGCTGATATTGTTAAGAAACAAATTTGTGGTCTATACAATAATATGGTTGGGATTGGAGAGTGCTCGCAAAAACATTAGGAGGTGGATTAATGGACAGAACAGAATGTTGTTGTATAAAGCAAATATTTTTTTTTTTTTTATTTATTGAACAAAGATACATCTAATGAACAGCTTCACGCACTGTTTTATCGTACCTGGCTTGCAACCTTACTATTTTAAAATGATTATTTCCAATTTGAAAATGATTATTTCCGTTTTGAAAATAATTATTTCCGAATTGAAAATGATTATTTCCATTTTGAAAATGATTATTTTCAATTTGAAGTTGAAACGGTATAGAAAATTCTAATTTGAAATAATCAATTCACTAGATAATTATCATTTTAAATATGAATTATTTACTAAAATAGTTATACATAAACATTTTTTTGTGGATTTAATGCGGCTTTTTTCAGTTGCATTTTTCCAGTGATTATTTTAAAAATTCCATGAATATTAACTCTTCGATTATTTTAATGATATAAATATTCATTGTTAAATGAAACAACGTAATATATTTTTAATTTTTAATTTATTTAAGTTATATTATATATTTTTTTCAATAAATTTTATTAAAATAAATTTTTTTCTTAAATTCTAGTCTGACGTACCGCTTTTTGTAAATCGACTGAATACTGAGGTAAAAAATTCAGATTTATCCTTATATTATATTTTTTTAAATATTACATTTTATTTTAGGAATCAATAATTCCTTATGAGTATCATCATTTTGATTTTTGTTTAACAGACGAACACAATTCACCGGTAAGAAAAAATAAATAATTTGTAAAATAAACATTAACCCCTCATCTGATACGAATCAAATTTTAATGTCACACGCATTTTGACGCATTTTATCTATAGAATATTGAAGTTAAGCTACGTGATATGGCTTCTGTTTGAATTAATATTTTTAAAACTATTTATTTTTAACTAAAAATGGTAGAAATGAGGAATGAAAATCTATTGGTATGTTCAATCTCGAAGTTTTCTTTTGATATTGCATTTTTTCATTTAATAAAATCTTATTGATAATTTAAAGGAAATTGTGATTTATAATAACTTTAAAATTAAAAAAAAAACCCTTCAGTTTTGGTTTTTTATGGAATAAAATTTATTTAGCGAAAAAAATGAATCGAAAAACGTAGCCGTAGCCTTTTTTTTTACATATTTTGTTAAATGTAATTGTTAAATGTATATTGTTAAATGAATAGTATTTACGGCTTTGATTTTGAAAGTTGGCAAAAAAATTTTGTTGTTATAAATCCTTTACAAATTAAAAAAAAAAAAAAAAAGTAATAGCACAGAATGGATTTGCTCAACTTTCAAAGTCAACGGCAATTATTGAAAATAAGTTGTAAGTCCAAGAAATCAAAGCTAAAAAATATATGTAAATGCAATATATTACATGATATATTGGTAGTATATCAGTAACACCTACATAGTATTTTGTCAATCGATAAAGGAAAAGAATAATTTCCACATTTCTAGTTTTAATCAACAAAACTTTTTTTTTCAAGGTCGAAAATTTGGGACAAGTAGTTTTTGGAGAAAGAATTCGGCCTTCGCCTTACAAAATTTCATTTTTGGAAGAAGTAAATTGTAAGAAGGTAAATAAAAACATTGTTATTCAAAAAGAATATATTTTTACTTATAAATTTAATTTAATTTTTCTCTTTTTATTTTTCTTTTAAATATTAATTCAATTGATTAAATTAAGAAAAAAGTAAAGTTTCTTAAAATTTTAGCTCTGTCACAAAGAATACAAATTAAATGGTGATAATGCCGAAAGACGCTTAATGATTCTAAAAAAGGGAATCAGTCTTAATTATCAACATCATTGGATTGTGGATAATATGCCAGTGACATATTGCGTCAATTATAATCCATCTGAAAATGAAAAAACTTATTGTAGTACCGGTTTTCCAATGGGTTGTCTGATTCGAGAAAGAAATTCAGATGATGAAATTGGGTGCATAGTTAACCCGGCTTATAATAAACCTGGAGTATATTACTTATTTAATCATGTTGAATTGACCATCACTTATCACAGCGGTGCCTCAGAAGAGTGGGGTGTTGGCTTCAAAGAAAATGGCGGTAGAATAATTTCAGTAAAAGTTCAACCTTTTGCTATTAATCACAAAAACGTTGATAATCCTGATTGCAAATTGAAAGAACCATTAGAAATTCCATCAAGCTCGATACAATCTCCTTTTAATATTACGTATACGTATTCCGTTAAATTTGTTGAAAATAACACAGTAAAATGGTCATCACGTTGGGATTATATTTTAGAATCAATGCCTCATACAAATATTCAATGGTTTAGTATTTTAAATTCTTTGGTTATTGTTTTATTTTTATCTGGAATGGTTGCGATGATTTTGTTACGCACACTGCACAAAGATATTGCACGTTATAATCAAATTGAATGTGGTGAAGATGCACAAGAAGAATTTGGTTGGAAGTTGGTAAGCTACTTTTAAAAGTATAAAATTAAAATGTTGAATTATTTTATTTTTATCTGATTTCAGGTTCATGGAGATGTGTTCCGTCCACCTCGTAAGGGTATGTTATTGGCTGTATTCTTAGGTTCTGGAGTTCAAGTTTTTTGGATGACTTTAATAACATTAGCTTTTGCTTGTTTGGGATTTTTATCACCAGCAAACCGAGGAGCTTTAATGACTTGCTCTATGGTTTTATTCGTTTCTTTAGGGACCCCAGCGGGTTATGTTTCTGCAAGAATATATAAAAGTTTTGGTGGAATCAAATGGAAAAGTAATGTCATATTAACTTCAATGCTTTGTCCTGGGTATTTTCTTTTTTGTTGTTTATCAGTTTGTGATAATTTAAATAACAATTTTTTAATATTTTTAGGGTTGTTTTCGGATTATTTTTCGTAATGAATTTAGTTTTGTGGGGTGAAGGAAGTTCTGGTGCAATTCCTTTCAGTACATTGATTGCACTTTTAGCATTATGGTATTGGTTTGACAAAAAAAAATTAATATTTGGATGAATAATATTTAGTTTTACATAATTTTCAGGTTTGGAGTCTCAGTTCCATTAACTTTTATAGGAGCTTATTTTGGTTTCCAGAAAAGGGTAATTACTTTTTATTTAAAAATATTCTTATTGCTTAAGAAATTTAAAATAAAAAAAAAATGTTTTTTTTAGTCATTGGAACATCCTGTTCGAACAAATCAAATCCCGCGGCAAATTCCAGATCAATCGATTTACACAAAATCAATTCCTGGAATCATAATGGGAGGCGTACTACCATTTGGTGTTATATTTATACAATTATTTTTCATCCTGAATTCAATTTGGTCTAGTCAAATGTATTACATGTTCGGATTTTTATTTTTGGTTTTCATTATTTTGGTTATAACTTGTTCAGAGACAACTATTTTATTATGTTATTTCCATTTGTGTGCCGAAGATTATCATTGGTGGTGGAGATCATTTTTGACATCAGGGTTTACCGCAATTTATTTATTCATTTATTGCATACATTATTTTGTTACAAAGCTTTCTATCAAAGACGCTGCATCAACATTCTTATATTTCGGCTATACTGCGATTGTGGTATTTTTGTTCTTTTTATTAACTGGATCTATCGGATTTTTTGCTTGCTTTTGGTTCATACGGCAAATTTACAGTGTTGTAAAAGTGGATTAGTTTTAAAATAATTTGACGTAAATTTTTTCTCTTTTTTCAACAACAAATTTATATTAAAATGCATATTTTTGCATATTTTTAAGAAAGTATTTAAAATATATAAATAAAAAACCACAAAAAATGATAAAAGTATAATAAAAAAAAATAATGTATTTTTAAAAACTATTTTTTTTTTCATTTCCTATTATTTAATATTAACTATTCTAATTAATGTCGATTATAAAATTAGATATTAATGAAAAACAATAAAAAAAATTTAATAAGTGATTTAAATCATTGTTTTTATTTAAAAAAAATTAAATCTCAGTGACAATAAATAAATTATAAGTAAAAATACGCTGAGTTATAAGATATTAAACCAAGATCTTTTCTCATTGCAGAAATGTTACACACCTCTGTATTCGCATCGCATTTAGCAATATAAAAGCGAAACGTTTTGTGTATAAGAAAGCGAACCGCTTCTTTCCTACGGTTTTATTTGACATGAAAATAAAATTTTGTTTTATTCATTCAAAAAAGACTAAAATTTTAAAAAATCGTAAGTATTAATAATTTAAATTCTAAAAAATGGATAGAAAAGGATATTGTGTGTCTCGCGAGATAAAAAGTATCAGATTTTATTTTCTACTAGCCGCCAACCCGTGCTCAGCTACAGATAGTCAATTATAGGAGCAGTTATTTTATAAATTTGGGGAAAGTATCTAAGGGGAATTAAGATTTATCAATTCTGTTCATTCAACATATAAATTGTATGAATCGAATATCCTTCCCTTAAACAGGTTGTCAAACCAAACCAAATTTGTGTTTTTAATCATTTCCTCTTTTTACGAACCAAATTTGAATGAATGAAATTGGAAGAACTTTTGCTGTCCGCCCCCCTCCCCGGGGATATGTTTCTGAGTAGGTTCATTGCATAAAAATTTTCGTTGTTCCTAGTTACTCTACTATAGAAATATGTTTACTCTGCATCATACTTGAGGTGCATAGCTTATTTATAATGGCAAAAAATTTATCATTTATATATATTTTTCTTTGAATAGAAACAGTAGGTAGAAGCATCGGTAGAATTGATTTCATTTCATGGTCATTTCATTTCATGGCGTTTCGGAATAGGAACTCCCAATTTTGAAAAAAAAAATGATTAAAATAAAATACCTACCACAATAATATGAGGTACCGCACCGGTTATTCTATTTGTAAATTTTTATAATACTTTAAATTTTAAAAAATGTATGTTTTGAATGTATGCAAAGGCAAAGGCCGTTAATCAAAAAATGAAACAGAAATTATTCTGATTTGAAAAAAAAAAAAAAGCAAGCAGTTCATAGCATAATCATAGAAACATCTTGTAAATCATCTTGTTTTGTTGTTTATTTTAAGAAGGGGACGTCATGTTTTTGTGTCCGCTTAAATAAAATGTTGTGTTGTTATTTAAGAAAATGAAAGAGTTTTTTTTGGATATTTAAAAGTAATTATTTTTTATAGAACTCCAGTAAAGAAACATTCCCAACTTATTCCTTCAGTTGAATTTAACTTTGCAGTACAATGCATTCCATTTGAAGATTTGAAGGTAATTTATTTATTTCTACAGCCAAAGTACTTAAATGTTTAAAAATGTGTGAATTTAAATATTTTCATTATTTGCGTTTGGGCCGTATTTTATTAAATCCTTTTGGGCCGCACTTTAGACAAGCATGAAGTAAACTAAAAAAAAAAATTATTTTATTTCTGTTCAAAACAACAAAAAAACTTCCAGTCTCAGGCGAAATCTCAAAATGTTATAAAATTTTTACGGCATTAACGACTTGAAGTTTGAGAATTGAGCAAGTTCGAAATTGTCAAGTATATGGAATAATTTTTATAGTTCATTGGATTTCTCTCGTGGCTTCTGTTTCTAGATCTAAAGAGTACGCTATGCCTTTTTCGTAATAAAGAAAAATGACATCGCTTTATGAAATTAAACGTTTTTTTTTCGGCGGCTTTCAGGCAGCGCTTTTTGGAAGACATAAGAAAAAAAAAATTAATACAAATTTAAAATTTAATAAAAAAAGAAGCGTGTTTGCTCTGGGATTTTTTTTTTTAATTTAATTTAATTAAAATAAAATATTGTCTGTAGGAATAAAAGAAAAAATAATCAAAATTTTAATTTTAAATAAAAATTTAACAAAAAAAAAAAAAATAAAACAATTCCATTTTGATTGAAAAATTGTGAAAAAAAATTTAGTAAAAAATTTGAGAAAAAAATGTTCGAAATTAATCTCCAATTAGTTGAAATTTTAGAAAAAACTGTATCTCCAAGTGAGTAATTTAAAAAAAAAATTCAAATTTATTGACAAAACAATTCGATAATTTATTTTAAAAATTCCTAATTTCTTATTTATTTTTTTTTTTTTTTAGATAAAAATGAATTATTGGCTGCAAAGGAATTTCTGGAACAGGCGGCTGCAACAAATTTACCCGAATTCCTGAAACAATTGTCAGATGTCTTAGCAGGAACTAATAATTCACCGGTTGCCCGAATGGCAGCCGGTCTACAATTAAAAAATCATTTAACCAGTAAAGATCCTTCAATAAATCAGCAATATCAAATGCGATGGCATTCATTTGTAGACGAAATTCGTGAATATATTAAAAGAAATGTAAGTTTTCTGTTTATTGGGGGGAAATAAGTTAGGTAGTAGGTAGTCGGAATGTTTAAATTTTATGTTGACCTTTTTAAGACAGTTTGAGACCATAAGGGTTTGAAACGTTCTAAAAAAAAAAAAAAATTGCGCCATTAAAAGTGCAATCAACAAGATGAATAAATTTTCCAATCTGATTGTTGTTCTCCAACTTATGATTAAGACAATATGCTTTCGTAAAATTGGAAATTGTTTTTCAAGATTAGGAAAAATTAAAAAACAAATTTTGTAGAAACATTTTTTTTCAATTTATTTTAAAGCAATTAAAAATTCAAGCGCTGCAAAGTCAGTAGGTAGATAGATACCTATGTATTACAAATTTGTGAATGGTGTAATCGTAAGGAATATTTAAAATTTTCACATTTAAGTACCTAACATATTTATTTATTTATTTATATAGCTTAGATCAAGCTCGATTCAAAATACAATCAAAATAATTTTTCAAATATACAATGCAGTAATTAAAATAAATCTTATTTTACTATTAAAATTAATATAAAGGTGTACCTACCTATAATACAATACAATTCACTATAAAAACAAAAAATATCGCAATCTGAAAGCAGCACGACTTTTCCTTATACTTCTGTTTTCATTTAATTTACTATTACCATTATTATGAAATATCATCCTTTTCTCTTCATCTTTCTTCCTTCTGTTTTCCCTTCTCTTCTTTCATCAATTAAATCAAGTACCGTCTGTATCAAGGAGGCAGCACCCAATTCTAAACATCTAGAGCATAAAGCAACTTTTTTAGAAAGTTTTTATTAAGATTTAGATCAAAAGTAGCATTTACTTCTATTAAAATTATAGAGCCGTAGACTGTTCAGTGCTTTCCGATATGAAATATTTCTACTTCTCTAAGCGAGTAATTCACAATGCGGAAGCCAATTTTACTAAGAAAGTATTTGGATTGACCATATTGTACGTTGATGGAGCTGGTACACAAAAACAATATCTGCACATAAACGATGTCTGTTACTCTAGGTTCATCAAATTCTTTTGCCCATCTTTTGATGAAGCCTAGCATAGAATTTTCTCCATTCCCAATGGATATGAGGTTGGAAATTTAACTTTGAATTGCACAGCACTTCCAGATCCTTAACTACTTCACATCCACACATATAATACAAAATATAAATAAAATAAATTCATGAAAAAATTCAACAAACTTCAAAACTTCCTTTTTATTGATGGGAAAAAAGTTTTCATATTGCTTCTTTGGAGTTCCTCAAGGTTCCGTTTTGAGTTCAATTTTTTGTCTTTTTTTTTTTCTTTCTTCGCTTTGACTAATTTTAGTATGTACTTAATCATATAACATTTCTTTTTTTTTTCTTCGTTTTAACTAATTTTAGTATGTACTTAATCATATAATATTGATGCTATTGAAGTATATTAATTTTGAATCAGGGATTATAATTTTATTGTCTTATTATTATAATTTTACATATATTAGAATAAGATTATTACTAGTTTGATTATTTCATATTGTAATTATTCCATAAGATCATAATGGAATATATGCCTGATCAATGTACGAATTAAATAAAAATAAAATTGTATTACATAACTAGTTTTAGCATTGATAGCTTAGTAAATATTTATCAACCTTTTTTTTTTTGTACAGATTTTAGAAACTTTGGGAACTGAAAATACTCGTCCATCAGTGGCTGCTCAATGTGTTGCTTATGTTGCAGTTGCCGAACTCCCGAGTGGACGGTGGAATTACTTAATACAAACATTACATGATAAAGTTTGCAAAGCAGACACAACCGAAATGGGCAAAGAAGCAGCCCTGGAAGCGATTGGTAAGTTTATCATTTTTATTATTTAAAATAATTATTACTTAAACTGAATATTTTAGGATACATTTGTCAAGATATTGGTGCAGGGGTGCTTGAAAAACAATCCAATTTGATATTAACAGCAATTATTCATGGCATGCGTAAACAAGAACCAAGTAATCATGTTCGGCTAGCGGCGACAACAGCACTTTTAAATTCTTTGGAATTTACAAAAGCTAATTTTGATAAAGACACTGAGCGTAATTATATTATGGAAGTCGTATGCGAGGCAACACAATCATCTGATACTCAAATTTGTGTTGCTGCTTTACAATGTTTGGTCAAAATTTTATCACTTTATTATCAGTACATGGAGCCTTACATGGCACAAGCTCTTTTCCCTATAACCATGGAAGCAATGAAATCGGATAATGAACAAATTGCTCTTCAAGGAATCGAGTTTTGGTCAAATGTGAGCGATGAAGAAGTTGATTTATCCATTGAAAATCAGGAAGCTGTTGATGCTGGTCGAACACCAACTAGAGTTTCAAAGCATTACGCTCGAGGTGCTCTTCAGTATCTGACACCAGTTTTAATGGAGAAACTGACTAAACAAGAAGAACAAGATGATGATGACAATTGGAATCCAGCTAAGGCTGCTAGTGTTTGTTTGATGTTATTAGCAACATGTTGCGAAGATGAAATAGTGCCGTACGTAATTCCATTTATTAAAGATAATATTAAATCAGTTAATTGGCGTTTCCGTGACGCTGCTGTCATGGTATTCGGTTCAATTCTAAGTGGATTAGAAACTAACACATTGAAACCTTTAGTTGAACAAGCGATGCCAACATTAATTGAATTAATGTATGATTCAAATGTTATTGTACGTGATACAACAGCGTGGACATTTGGTAGAATTTGTGAAATCATACCTGAAGCTGCGATAAATCCAACTTATCTGAATCCACTACTTGAAGCATTCTTGCAAGGTTTGAAAGCTGAACCAAGGGTGGCAGCTAATGTATGCTGGGCATTCATTGGCTTATCAGATGCAGCTTACGAAAGTGCTGATAGCGTTGATGAAAAGACTCCTGATACTTACTGTTTATCACCTTATTTCGAATTTATTATAACTCAGTTATTGGAAGCAACCGATAGACCAGATGGAGCACAAGCAAATTTAAGAGCTGCGGCATATGAAGCCCTCATGGATATGATAAAAAATTCACCATTAGACTGTTATATTGTAGTACAAAAAACTACAATGGTGATTTTAGAACGATTGAATCAAGTTTTACAAATGGAATCGCATATATCGAATCATAATGATCGACATCAATTTAATGATTTGCAATCTCTTTTATGCGCTACATTGCAATCGGTTTTACGAAAAGTTAATTCTCAAGATGCTCCTAAAATATCAGATGCCATAATGTCTGCTCTTTTGACAATGTTTAGTTCGAGTTCAGGTAAAGTTGGTGGCGTCCAAGAAGATGCGTTAATTGCTGTCTCCACACTAGTTGATTTATTGGGTGAACAATTTTTAAAATATATGGATGCATTCAAACCATATTTGTATATGGGCTTAAAAAATCATCAGGAATATCAAGTTTGTTGTGCTGCGGTTGGTTTAACTGGCGATATATGTCGAGGATTAAAAGCTAGAATTTTACCTTATTGCGATGAAATTATGTCATTGTTGTTAGATAATTTGGGAAATCCAAATTTACATAGAAGTGTTAAGCCACAAATTTTATCAGCCTTTGGCGATATGGCATTAAGTATTGGATCAGCTTTCTTAAATTATTTACCAGTTGTTTTACAAATGCTTTTACATGCATCACAAGTTCAAATTGATCCCAATGACTTTGACATGGTCGAGTATTTAAATGAACTCCGAGAGAGTGTATTGGAAGCCTACACGGGTAAGTTAGAATTTTTTATTTTTTTTTTAATTTTTGTTAGATTAATTTTAATATAATTGTAGGTATCATACAAGGTTTGAAAGGAGTTGATAGGACGCCACATCCTGATGTATTTCGTATGGAGTCACATGTATCTCAGATTATTAATTTTATTAAAAGTATTTCAAATGATGGGGATTTGTCAGATTCAATGATTGCTATAACGGCTGGATTACTGGGCGATTTATGTTTAGCATTTGGGCCCAAATTATATCCTCTTTTAGAGGATATACTGATAAATCAGTTGCTAGCTGAGGGCAAGCGCTCAAAAGTAACACGCACAAAACAATTATCAAATTGGGCCTCAAAAGAAATTAGAAAACTTCGAGAAAGCCAAGTAGTTTCATAAATTGTAAGTAAATAAAATTAAAAAATAAAAGAAAATGCTTGAAAATTTGAAGCAGGTATGGAAGATGCACTTTTTTTTAATATAAAAATGTAGATAAAAAGTTTTCATATAATGTCCATATCCTTAGGTTTTGGGTAGTAACTATTTGTAGTTCAGTCGCAAAGTTACTTCGAAATAAGACAGAACTTCACATCTCAATAATTTATAACGATGAACCAAAAAGTCTTCAAGAAACCCTTAAGTTCTTTGTTCTTGACTATATTACTATAAATTCGTGAAATTGATTTCGGTAATTTTTTATGCGATGTTGATCGAATTTATAGTTCACTTTAATTTAATTTTAATAATATTAAAAACATAACATTTTTATTCATATTCCTCATTCCAACTTTCAATCATAAGAAAAGTTTTTATTTCCCTATAGCATTTAATTTCTTGGTCACAGAGTATTAGGTCTGAAAGTAAATATTATCTTAATCAAATAAATCAATGTTCGGAACTAAAAATATTGTATCTATTCAGATATTCTGGATTGAAATCACCAATTTTTTTTGATAATTTTTGTTGTTTATTTCGCTTCTTATTTATAAAACAAACCAAATACAAAACGCGAAAGAATCAGAACAATAATTTCAGGTTTGAAATCAAAAAAATTGCATTTTTTAGTATAATGGAGTTGATTTAACTTTTTTATTAAATATAAATTTGTTTATTGCAGATTTTATTGTTTATTTTGCTGCAGATTAAGAGGAAACAGAATAATTTTCATTTAAAAAGCAAAAAAAAAATAAAAATAAAAAATAAATCATTAATATTATTTTTATTTTATAATAATTAAATCAAAAATAAAAATTTTCAAAATCCATCATTTATTTTTATTTTGCATCGTTAGGATTATGTGTTACTTTAATATTAACAATAAATTTATATTATTTTCAAAAAAAAAATCTGTCTTTTACTTAGTGATGTGATACCTAGTGATAAAGAGAAGAATTAAAAAGTGATGAAAAAATTCATTTATTAAATATTAAATTAAAGTTTTTTTTTGTAATCAAAGTTGAATTGCGATCGATCTTAAAAATCTAACAAAAATCTTATTCTCTTTCCGAGATAATTTTATGTAACGTCTCTAGGT
This sequence comes from Hybos culiciformis, assembly GCA_964007475.1. Classification (NCBI taxonomy): domain Eukaryota; kingdom Metazoa; phylum Arthropoda; class Insecta; order Diptera; family Hybotidae; genus Hybos; species Hybos culiciformis. The sequence goes on along the minus strand of OZ023273.1, from coordinate 151,036,455 downwards.
TTTTAGATTTTAGTTTAAGGCAATTTTAACATGTAGTTTTCGTCAATTTATTAACTTATGAATTTAATATAAAATAATTTATTGAATTAAATTTATGTTTCTTTTTATTATGATAAATTTAAAGAAATTACATCTTATTTTTTATCAGTTTGAAATTATTTACAGGGATCTGTTCAAATATTGAGCTCATTATTTTCATGTTCTATTTTCATTTTAATTACATTTTTCTCATTTAGGGATTTGTATTCAAAATTAAGTTTTTTTACGTAATACTTGGAGGGAAAAAACTATCAATTTTTTCTTTTGACAAATCATTCAAATAAAAAAAACGATTTTAAACCCCAACCCAAAAATAATATTTTTAGGCTTGATTTTTTTAAAGACAATAATTTTATACTAATTGTCGTTTATTTTCGGTTTAAAAGAAAACCGAACATCAAAATGAAAAACTATGAAATTATAATAAAATTTTCTCACAGGAAATAAAAATCTTATACCTACTTACCACCAAATTCATCCTGTATTTTTCATGAATTTATACAAGAGAAAATTTATGAGTTTGCGTATTCTTAATTTTGGAAAAGATTTTTTATGGTGAGTTTACACTGAATCTTTAGCGTGTATATGTTGATATTTGGTAAGGATATACATAATACAAAAAAAAATAAAAAATTTTCGTTTTAGTTAGAAAAAAACAATAGTTATTAACCAGGAAACATAATACTGCACATGTACCATTTTCATTTAATAAGTCAATTTCTATTCATCCTAATTTAAAAAAAGTTAAGAAATTTTTTTTTTTTTTTTCATTTCAAATAAAAAAATATTTTTTTTTGTACATTTTATAATATTAACAAAAAAAAAAAATTTAAAAATTAAATTTTTAATATTAAATAAACTTAAAAAAATTAGTATATTTGTTTTTTTGTTTTTTTTTTTTTTTTAAACATAATTTTAATGCAATTATAATAGTTATATATAATAGTAATATAAAAGAAATAAAAATAATAAATTATTAAATTCTAAAAAATAATAATAGTATGAATGACGACTAAATTTATTTATATTGAGGTAAAACAAAAAAAAATAAAAACTAATAATAATATTGATTTTATTTTATTTTCTTTAAATGCGTATACCACGAATATTTTTAATTGAATGTTATATTTTATATAAAATAATCTAAAAAAAAAAAAAAATACGATTTTGAAGTTTTGGGCTAAACGAAAAAAAAATCCTACGAAAATTTAAATTGCTTCAAAAAAAAAAATCAATGAAATTTTCTCCAAAAATAAGATTATTATTTTGACATTTAATAAACTATTGAGATTTTAATCTATATATTATTATATAAAGTTATTACAAAACTGTCTAAAAAATACATTTATAATATTACACACATATGAATGAAAGTACTATTACAAATAAAATTTTGATTTGTTATTTTAACAAAAACACCCTAAACTAAACTAATCTAATTTCATTCTTTCGCGGATTTGATTTCAGTACATTATGGTCTTAAAAAAAATTAAACAAGTTTCATTAAGTTTCAATATCCTTCCTAAAATTTCTTCTTTCTAAGTATTATAATTATCAATTATTAGTTAGTTTATTTAATTATTATTTATTAAGAAATTTATTACAAAATTAAGACATTTCCTATTATTAAATATGGAATCAAACGTTTAGTTAGCGTAGTAGCAAATTTTACTTTTATACACGACAAATAGTATCCTTTTTTTTCTTCTTTTAATAAATTTAATTTCGTATAATACTAACATATAAAAAAAAAAAGAAAATTATAATTGATCCCATTTAATTGTGAAAATTTATGCAAATCTGATTCAATTCAGCAATTTGTTTGCGTGTTGTTAAATCAACTTTAATATTAGAAAAATAAAAAGGATGTCAAAGTTGTTACTGGGAAATAGGGTTATAGCATAATAATAATAATAATAATCAAAATATTTAATAAAAATGTGGCATTTTTAAAAATTTTTTTTTTATATTTTTTTATTTTAATTTGCTTTTGAATGGGTTGTGAAAAAATTAAGTTAAAAAAAAATTCTTGATTTCAGTATTAATACTTTTAAATTGCATTCAGATCACGGATAAAAATTGATTTTTTTTATGAGATACTTTAGACTAGGTTGAGAAACACTGCTTTAAAGTTTAATGTGTTTTAAGAATTTAATTATATTTTGAAAATTGTATAACTTTTTTTTTCATCGATTCGGATTTTTAAAATTTTTTGTTTTTTTATTCGAGATTCTCGAAACTCGGAACTCAGAATTAACTATTCTCCTGTACCTATATGTCAAGCCCTTAAATTAAAGGCATTAATTTTCCTTCAAGTATAACTCTAATAATAACTTTACGACTTAATAACGTCAAAACAATGGCAATCAGAAATTTCTTTAATTTTTCTTTTAATCGCATGTAAAAATGAATGGTCTGGTCAGCATACAGAATTATGTTTTTAATATGTATTATGTATAATATATATACATACTTAGAATTTTACATAATAAATTGAATTTTTGATTTCATAATTTTTTTTAATGATTAAAAAAATCTAATAATATCATCATTATTATGGTTCTTCTTGAGAATGAGTACACACAAGAAAACGTAAGAGTCTACTTTAATTTTTTCCTTTGAAAAATTATATGTTGGTGCGGGAAATCGAAAAAAAAATCAATAATCATGTAAATTAATATGTTAAAAATGTGCTATGCTAATAAAAACCATAAAAATACGAATATAGGCACAGAATGGAATTTTAAAGATTGTCTTCGTTGTGAGTTTGTGGATTAGATTTCCACCCTTCAAAGAAATCCCAATAATATACCAAATATTACATAGGTACCTAGTAAGGACTATCTGCAGGTAAAATTTTTTCTCCGCAAATCTCTATAAATTTCAAATAAGTGCAAACGAAATTACTTAAATACCCTTGACATACACTTAAAGTAATTATATAAGGATGGCATGGTTAATTTTATAATGGTTTCAGAATCATTTTTTCCTCTAAATTAAATATTATGAAATATATTATGATAATTATAATTTTTTTTAATTCATTAAAACGATTAATAATATAATGTATAACTTCAGTTTATGTTATTATGAGTATTAATCATGAAATGTTTTAAATTTCCAATTGAAACCACTTTATTAATTTCATACGCTAATGATATAATATGTATGTGGAATACATATATACTATAAAAATATATTATATACTTATGAATGTATATAATAGGTATGTACATAAACCGTACATATTAATTGTAATTTGTAATGTTATTGTTTGAACTTTAACCTTCAAATAACAGATTATATTACAAATAAAAATTTAATTGTGTATATAGCATAAGATACTATTATATATCTTATTTTGATTCATATAAAGTGAAATCTTTCTTTTATTGGGTAATATCTCATAAGAATTCCATAATCCTGCATCGAATACAGTCAGTATTTTCAAACGCATTTGTTCTGAAGGATTTAATCTATTCTAAATATTTCAAAATTTAATTCAAGATTCTATTATTTGTTTGTGACTTGACTATTGATGATAGAATTTTTAGAAGTTTACATAAAGTTTAAATATAACAAAATATTATTTTGTTAGACAAACTATTTGTATAAACTTATAAAACCAAAAGTTTTAAATAAATTAATGTAGACATAGGCTTATTATCGTGATTCGATTGCATGTTAGATTGTAATGGTATTTCCCGTAAGAATACAATTTGTTTATTGAACGTGTTCACAAAATTAAAAAAAAAAGTATATTTTTCTTTCAAATTAAGAGGATGTACGTAAAAGAGCCTAGTTTCTACTTAGCATTATGTTTTTGTTTATTATTTTTATTTACATTACAACTATGTACATATATTAATTTTTTCCACCTTTATTGTATTTCAATGTGTACCTGAAAATATACATTCTCTTAATAATAAGGCTTCCAATTCAATGCAGAAAATTTAAAACCTTTCATTAACTAAATAGTCCCTGAAACAAAACATTATTAACTTTCTTAACAATTTGAATCAATTTCTTCAACAATATGGAACTTGGTACATAGTTTATAAAATCATTTAAATATCATTGTTCCTATACTTAGTTTTTTGAAATCATATTATGTATTAGGAAATATTTTCGAATATCTTTTATCTTATTATAGGCCTAAACAAAGAATTTTCGATCGCTTTTGTTTCTCTTAATAAATTCACTATTAAATATAATAATATAAATGTTATGATTAATAATTATTCGAAACGGCTAACAAACATTTCAGTATTAACTCAACACCTGCTTGACTATAGAATAATAAAAAAGTAGTATTTCATAGAATAGAACAGTATAGTATTAAACAATAGTCAGAATGATTATTAAACTAAATTAAAACCATATAAAACCACAATATTTATTAGGGAAAATATGATTTTCGGTTTAAAATTTAAAGTTTTTAATTACATCCTGTGATAATCCCAATGTTATGTTAATGTTAACAAAAATATTTTATAGTTCTATTTATTTATTTTTTTTATATTTATTTAATGTATATTTATTTCCTTTATTTTTACTTTCAGCTAATTATATTCATAATTTTATTGTCATTGGAATGGAAACATTCGAATATAAAACGAACAAAATGTTCAAAAGATAAAAGTCGTTTAGTGAGAAAAATTATTTTATCGAAATGGAATCCAATTTTAGATAAATATAATGTAAGTTTAAATTTAGATTCAGCATAATTTATGTTATTTAATGGATTATTTTTTTTTTTTATTATAGGCAAAATTTCCCTTAGAATGTCCTTTCAATTATTTACGTGATTATTTTTTACCTGGAGAGTTAAGTAAAAATCGAAATAGACCATCACAATGGACTTGTAAATTGTGTGGAAAGAGTTTTTTTAAAGAGAAACATATAGATGAACATATGGAAAGACGACATTATCATTTAAAAAATTGGGTAAAATGTTAATAATTGCATTAAAAATACATGTGTGTATTGGATATATTAATTTTTAGGCTGAAGATGCGACTTGTTTAGCAAATTATTGCGATATTATGAGATGTGATGTCTTCGAAACAAAAGAGTCATTAATTAAGGTAGAAAAAAATGAAATAATTACTGACATAGAAGTTTGGGAAGATATTTCATTTCAGAAAGCTTTAATTCCATCAACTACTGACACTAATGCTAAATCAGCTCCAATTGAGTATAATTCGATATAAATTATTAGGTTTTGTTAAAAATTAAGGTGTTTAATTTTTTTCAGCACTAAAAAATCTTTTTCCATGAATACTGAACATGCTTCCCGAATACCTACTACCACAGAATTGCCATATCATACTAGAAAGCTTTGCCTTGCCACATCAACTACTAGTAATATTAATCAGAACCAAAATTTAGATAATAAAGGTGAGAATAATATTCCGAATATAAATGATTGATTAAATTTTAAATTTTGTCTGATTAAATACTACTTAAAGAGATTTTTGGATTATTTTCTAATTTTTTTGTAGGAAACATTAATTATAAAAATGCACAAAAGTCTTCTATGAGCGAAGAGAAATCAACTCCAAGTCCAAAACTAACCAATAGTAATAATAATACTAATGAAAATATGACAATGCAACAAAAAATTAGGAATAATTGTAAATCAGATGAATTAGAAAAATTGAAACTAAAATGCCAATCATTAGTTAGATCTTGTACAATTGGATTACTTTTACAAATGTCAGATTTTTCTTACAAAGCAATGGAAGGTATATACTAATTATTGATATGTAATTTGCATAAATTAAAGAAATTTTTATTAAATTTTGTGAAATCTAATACGTACAAAGTATATAGTTATACGGTTATACCGATTTTTGGCCTGTTGACGTCAGATAAAAGAAGAAAAAGAAGATATTGTAAATCGTTAAGAGTCACCTGAAATTAAAGAATAATTTTTATAAAAAGATCAATTGAATCTTAATTAACTATTTTTCTAGATGAATTAAATAATGCAGTATGTTGGTATTTAACATGTGATCGCTATTGGGAAGATGGGCCAATGTCCGTTCAGTCATTACCATGGATATTAATTATTATAGTGATAATAATATTTTCATTGGGAATATGCTTTTGTTATTACATAATTTGGATATTATTTGAGTAAAGTCTTATATTACTATTACACAATTATGTTGACCTAAATTTTTAATAATCTATTTAATATATTTAAATCATTCTCTTTTTTTTTACTTTTTAGCTTAGATGAAAAAGATAATTTTAATCATTTAAAATCATCGACAAATAATTATAATGAAATTTATTCTCAACGTAAAATTGATAATCAATTTCTTGATTCTAGATCGTATACAGATCCAAGAGATTTAGCCAATAATGATAATTATATTTACGTTACTTATCCAGATCTAAAAAAAAGATTACTTGAAACCAAATATTAATGAATTAATTATATAATAAAAATACAACTACCGTAAATATAAACAAGATTTTAATATATGAATTATTTAAAACATAATAAAAAGTAAGCAAGTATCAGAAATTAAGGAAACAAATAAAAGAATTTTCATAATCTAATTTTCTTTATTTAAATCAATTTACACATACATAATTATACTTAATATATATTTTGTCAGACTTTATTGCATAAAAAATAATAATACTTTTTGACAAAATTTTCTACATATAATTTAACAAATCAAACGATGATAATTGCAAGATGAGATAGAACTTGAGAGAAGAAGATTAAATTAAAAGATAGATTATTTCTTTCTTGTTTAAACTTTTGTTTGTTCAATCAAAACTGTGATCTTGTGTCAATCAGTTATATTTATTTAAAAAAAAAACCACATTATTATATTCAGAATACAAGTAGCAAAATAAAAGCAACATTTTATGGCAACATTCTATTCCTATTTTTTTACTGTACCTAAGCTTAAATTTTCCACATTGAACAATTTAAATAAGTTTTAATGTTTACTTGTCATTTATAACGCTCACTTAGAAAATGTTCTATCAATCTTAAATTTATAACTAACTGGTGTTAAAAAAGGAACACTTTATCTTAGAAGGATATCACAAATATTTATTTAGCTGAGTATTAAGGATTACTTAATTTAAAAACAATTATTAAGTTCTTCAATAATATTTAACATATTTAACTGTTCTTTTAAAACCAATAAGTTAACTGCATATGACCATCTGAACGTTTTTGCGTATTCACAACACTTTGTTGTCTAACCAAATATTTCATTGATGATCTTCGAGGGCGGGCATTCAATGCTGTTGTTTCAGTGACTTCAAATCTACTTGATCCTGGCTGCGAAGTAGTTAAATCATATTCTTCATTGATTAAGCTTTCAAGATTTTCATAAGATGTTGGTATTGAAGTTTCGGCGCTGAAATTAAGGAAAATTTATGAACATTTTTTATTCATTGAAATTAACACTTTATAATATTTAATACTTAATTGCTGTGCATTTGAAACAATCTTCAACTTTCCAATTTTTTCCAATCAATTCACCTTCCTCTAATGTCATTGGAAGACGTGAGTTTAAAGTTTCTGGAAGTCTTAATCCGGCAATTCCACCAAAAACTGCTACAAAACCCATAATCACCAGTGGTAATTTCAAATTATCTTTACCCTGTAAATTAAAAATTTTTCAAAAGGACGAGCAAACCAAAACCCGAATTGTTTTCACCATACCAAATATGTAATAAATGGAATTACTATTAATCCTAATCCACCAATGTAACTTGAAGTTCCAATACCTATTCCTCTTACTTGAGTTGGATATAATTCCCCAGCAAAAGGATAAATTATTAAAAATGAAGCTGATAACATTGATTTAGAAACTAAGAATAAAATGAGTGTCTCAAATACAGCATCATCTGGTAATAGGACTGTTATAATACAACTTATGCCTCTAAAAAAGTATATTAAGATACATATTAAAATTAAATCATACAAATTTTGGCAGAAATTAAGTTAACCGAAAAAAATGATTTTTAGTTTTAATTTCGTGCTGTAAAATAAAAAAGCAAAACTATAATTTGTTCAAAACTAGAACTGCGACCGATTAACCTATTTATATTGTAATTTTTTAATTTACCCAAGCATCATTAATGAACACATTGGCCATTTTCTACCCCAGTGATCCATTAAAAACCAACAAAACAAATAGCTTGGAATTTCAACTAATGAAGACAAGAAAAAACTTAAATATTGATCGCTTCCAAGAGATGGTCCATAATAACTTAATCCCAAGTAGACAGTTTCTGTGGCAAACCAATCCAAAGTGATAAGTATTGTTTTTAAGCGCATATTTGGTGTTCTGCAAAGATATTAATCTAAGTGATTTATTTGTTTACAGAATAAGAAAGATTTGATAAAAATAATTAAATTTGTTATTAAACTTTTTTTTAAGAAAATCGTCATATTGATGGAAAATCTAAAAAATAATAAGATTTAACCTGTCATCTTTTCGATTTTTTTTTTTTTTTTTCATTATTAATTACTAATGCTGAGAAGACTCACCTACATAAATCTAACGTTCCAAGGGTTTGAACTTTCTTTTTTACTTTGTGTTTTTCTAACTCAACTCTGGCCTCTAGTTTTTCTTTAAACGAAGCTGGAAAAACTTTGCCATTAACTCTTGCCATTCGTTCTAAAATGGTTAAGGCTGGTTCTAATTTTCCCTTCATCAATAGCCATCTGGGAGACTCTGGCATAATAAATATGTACAGGAAGTACACAACAAATGGAGCAGATGTATAAATACTCATTTTGACCCAATCTCTAATCATATATGTAACACCGGATAACATTAGTATACCAAATGTGTAAAAAGTGCATGTCATTACTGTCACAAATGAACGATAAGTGGGTCCAACTAGTTCTAGAGCTTAAAAAAATTTGTAACATTAAAAATATATTAAATAAAAAATTATTAGTGTAAGAAATTTATGAATTTGTCAAGATAAATTGGTCTTACTTAATGAAAACTTTACTTGGGAAATTTGTCATTATATTTTTGTTCAATTATTTTAAACCCTATGATTTTTTTTTCTGAGAAGCTAGGTGAAGTTTTAATTTTTATTTAACTTATCAGTCTCATCACACTTCAAATAAATTTCTGGAAGGTTAATCAAAGGATTCGAAATGATATGTGATGATTAATCATTATATTTACCAATTATAAAAGGGATTTGATAAACTGCTGGTATCGTCAGTCCAACAATCACTCTACTAAAAGCCCACATCCAAAAATTAAAGCTGAGGGACGTCATAAAACTTCCAATTAATAAAGTTGCTAAGCATGTAAAGTATGATATTCTTCTACCCGCTCTGTCATTAAGAATTCCAAACACATAAACACCAATTGGACCGCCTACATTTAAAGCTGCCAATCCGATAGTCGGATAAATATCTCGATCACAAACTAAATCGAACTGAAAATGGGAATTAAAACTTAATTTTATATAGATACATACATACGATCATAATAAAAAAATATTAATATGTTATGTTATGTAAGATTAATGTTAATAAACTAATTTTTAACTTAATTTAATTTTTTTTGAATTTGATGTTATATTTTTGTTTGAATTAGAACAAAATCAGTGGATCTGGATCAGCTGAGAGCATTAAGTTTCCATATTGAATCAGTAAAGCAATTCCAAGGTGAAAAAAATTAATTATATCTCTACAGCATGCCTTTATCTCTCATTCTATATCATATTATAAAATAAACTTTATTAACTATATGATTAATACTTGATTTAATGATTAATGATAATAATTTACATGATTAATTACCAATCAAGTCTATCTCAAGTGTTCTTTTCTATAACTTTAAAATTATATTTACATAAATGTACAATAAACTCTCAATTAATAGTTTTTCATGCTTAAAATAGAATATTTAGAATCAAAGTTTAAGAAATAATTGCACAAAATCTCTGATATTCCTCTGATTTACCTGAGGCAGAATAAAATTATTATCAATTTAGTTATACATTTAGTAAGATCATTGACTTATTTTATTAGTTTGAAATTGTAATTTTTGGTTATGGACCATTCGAAAAAATATTTTGTATTAAGGTTTAAAATCAATATCGTTAATGAATTGATCAAAAAAAAAGTTTAATAAACTTTTCATATCAAAATATATTTTTGCAGTGTAGTGTTTTGTTAGAAATTTAGAAATTATCCAGAGTTTAATGTGAGAAAAAAAATACTTATGATGACAGCTTAACATCATTTCGAATACGAGGATATGTTATGAATGAAAAACTGGATGTTATTTGAATAATTAAAAAGTAACAACTAACATAAATAAAAAAGTAACTACTAACATCTATAACTGTTGATGATTTAACAGTTGTTGTATTATACTCCCATCCATTATTACAATATTCAATTGGCCACGAAGTGTCTGGTACTTTTTGTGTAAAATTTTCTTCTTTAAGAATTTCTTTCCAATTGACTGCATATCTTGAGCATTTGCTATATTCACCAATATTATTATCCTAAAAAGAAGCAATTCAAAATATTTTGTATCTTTTTATTGAGCATAAACATCTGAAAGCATATCCCTAGCTTACTTGAAACATGTTCTAAAATGTTTTTGTTCTTAAGAGCAATTCAAGAAAAATTCTCCGGTAAAATTTTATATGAAAAAACCTATTTTACCCAATCTGTATCTGTACTACAGATACAGATTTTTTTTCTGTGAAAAAAAAGGAGAAAGCTTCCCTTGATAGTACTTCTGTCGAATATATAATAGTCATTTATATATTTTATTTATTAATTTAACATTAAATTAAGATGCAATATCTTTTGAACACATAAGATATGTTTAGATCAAAGCAAAAAAAAAAAGCTACCAACTATATGTATGTAATGTCTTTTGTGTGGTTTTTAAAGACCTTGCTTGATGATCCTTTTTTTGTGGGATTTTTTTAGCATCGCTTTTCTTTTTTTTTGTAGAATTGGTTTTCAAAAAAGCATAAACCGGAATATCTATATAATAATCTACAATAATAAACAATTATGTATAATGTGTAGTATATGTGTTTACTCTTAGTAGAGTACTATGATGTTTATATGTTGACTTTTTTAAATATACATAATGTATCTAAGTATATTAAGTAGTTCTATTGGATATTATATTTATGTATGATTATTGTTTATTGAATTTCACAAAATTAAAGCGCGCAAAACCGAAAAAACTATAACGTCCAGAATATATGTAACTTCGCTATGCTTACTTTTCATAGAATTTTCTTCGTAGTTTTTTTTAAATTTAAACATTTTGAAAACGTAAAAGCTTTTATTGAGCTTTTTTTTTTAATTTATCCTGGAGAATTATATATTATTTTATAATACAATGCTTATGCTTGTGATGAAAATGCGAAGAATTTTTTTTAATAAATATAATTTGTTTCAAAAAACTTCTAAATTCTAATGTTTTCTTATTTGCACAATACAACACACTTACAAAAGGAATTGCCCACAATTTTTGTTGTTCAATTGAATATTGTGCGAGATCAGGTATTTTACACCAATAATCATCTGGCATATCTGTCATAAATAATTGATTAAATGCACAAAATCCACATGGTATGCATGCTGGTAAACATATACCAAATACCAAAAGTTTTTGATATTTTCCAAACTCACCAATATCTGGCAAAATTTCGTCCAAATCAAATGGTTCCTACAATTTAACAAAATAAAAAAGAAGAAGAGATTTTATTAATAACACACGCTACTGTCAAACATAAGTCTAAGTATAGCATTATTATAAGCTGTAAATTACATCATCATCTTTATCATTATCAGAATTACAATTAATATCCGGTTGTTGATTATTATTATTATTATTTTTATTATTCATAATTTCAAAAAGAAATCCGTAAAAATAGAATAGAAATTTTCACAATTTAATTCGATATAATTTAAAAGTCAACTAGCTTTTAATTTCGATTGCATTTTTGTGCATTTTATAGAGAAGCCATAGGTATGCAAGTTGCAACTTTTTATATACATATATTTATTGAAAAAAGCCTTCATTTTTATACATTCACCTAGATAGGGTAAAAAAAAAAAAAATTAATAACCTGAAAGAAAGTTCTGTTTAAGCGTTCAAAAACATTTTACACATAAAAGAAATATCTAATGAATTTAGTTCTTGGAGATCTTGACGATGATCAATATCTATAATATATTATCAACAAAAATAAATACTTACGTAAGTTTTAATTGAAAATTTCGATAAATCATTGAATTTATGAATACCTGTAAGTTACATAATTTCCAAATTACTATGCATTTTTATGGTCATTCAAACAATCTCTCGAAACAAACTCTTGTTTGCTTCTCTTATTTTATTAATTTTCAGTTTTATAGATTAAAGTCTTTAAAATTGTATTATCTTTAGAATCTTTCGAACGATACAGAATAAAATTTCAAATTAAAACTTATTTTTACATAGAAATACAGACTGAATTCAAATAGTGGGAAGATATAGAAAATTCATTAAAAGATTGTGATATTATTTACGTTTGAAACATTAATTAACTTTCCGATATTTGGAAAAGTCTCAAAAATTCAGATTTAACTTGAGTTTTAGTTTCAATTAGAATAAGGAACAAATTAATCTTTTCGTTAAAAGAAATTATTTACACTTATTTCCAACACTAAAATATATTTCGTTTCAGTTAATTACTATTAAACTGAACCTAATGAATAATTGAAAAATTTAAGCTATAACTTCATAACTAATTTAAAATGCAATTTAAAATAATACCTAAAATGCTTTAAGAATTAGTAATACCAAAAATGAACGAGATCGAAACAATATTCCTCATTTGAAAATAACGTGAGGACAAATAAAATGCTTAGTTTTCAAAAATTATTTGTTTTTTTTTAATTCTGCATTGGAGAACTTTACTACATGAACATGTATGTGGAAAAATCTAAAACAGAAAAATTTTCTAATAGTTTTTAATTTCTATTTAACTCACTTAATTCATCGGGGAACACGATTTTAAAGATACTTATTTCAAAAAAAATATTTATTTTTAAATTACGCGCTCTCTCTTTTCATTAAAGGACAATCTTTAACAGATTTAGGAATTTTGGTAAAACACCAAAACTTAGTTATACGAAGAATTGTTTTATTTTTCTTTTGCTTTCGTGAAGTTTATTTAAATAATTGCTTAATGATGTTAAGAAATAAATCATTTGAAAATAACTAGAATCCTTCAATATTGTTATTTTTATATGAATTGAACATTTTTCTTATACGATATTGTTAAGAGTATATTAATTTTTGAACGTATATTATAAAATAATAAATTTGATATAAATGACGTATGTTATGTTAAGATTTTATTTTATGCTTTATGCTTTAAACATGAATGAATTAATAGTTATTTTAGATGTCAAAGAACAGAGAATGGTGCAGATGCAAAAAGGTTGGAATTATTGATGGAATTTGTTAAGGAATTATTGAATCAACGGTCCAAGATTTTTTTTACGTGCTGCTGTTGCTCTTAATAAAATTAGTTTGAAGAGATCTTTTCAGTTTGTGAATTTGAATCACGGAAAAAAATTTACAAATATTTTATATGGGAATTTTCAGTTGCGAAATAAAAAAAAAGTCTCCACAGAAAATCTTCATACAAATTCAACTATTACCTAATTATCTATAACTATGAACTGTATATGATATGTTAATGAGATATTTAAAAAAATGTATGAATCAAAATGATGCTGTCTGCAGAAAAGTAAAAAAGGATTAAAACGCGTTCGAAGTAACTATGTATAATAAAAAGAGAAAGCTCTTAAAAACAAAAAGGTTAAGTAAATAAGTCATTCTCTATAAAATAGAGGAAATGTGTGATACAATTAAACTATGCATACATATATCATGTTAGTCTATTTTATTTTATTGATATAAGAAACTACACTGTTACCTTATAATAACTTTTTTTCGACCTTCATTCACATTCCTTTAAAATTTAAATAAAATTAAAACCAATAAAATTCTTGGGGGAAAAAAATGGGAACGAAAAATGTCTCTATTATTGGAAGGGAAAATAATTGTTAAATTGGCTTTTTGATTTTTCATATTAAAAATTCTAATAATAAAATCCACGATCAATTACTAAGTTGTAATTTTTTTTTTTAATTTGTGTTTCTTCATATAATAATGTGTACTATAATATTTAAATATGTTTTAGGTATTATAAGTGTATAAAGTATATCGATTTGAAATATTTTATGCCAAAAAGGTTAAAATCGAATAAAAATAAATTAAATCAATAGAAAAGTATAGAAATAGAAATAGAAATAATAAAATGTGGATTGGATACTAAGTTTGTTTTTTGCTATGACTAATTATGAATGTCCACTGCCACCACAAACATTTATCAATAACCCTTTCACCAAATGAAGGTGGGCATACCATTTTTTCATAAAAAAAATTAAAAGTTTTTTTATTATATACACTTAGCGGCATCTTATACTTTATTACCTCTGATACATATAATATAAAATTGACTTTTCAAATCTTCTATACATATTATGTTTATGAAATTTAATATTATTATATTCATGTTGAATTGACAACTATTTTACTGGATTAAGTAAACTTTAAGAATTTATGTCTACAAAAAAAAAAAAATGTTCATTCTAATGTACTTTATAATACTTTAAATTACATCGATCTATAAATAAAACTTCATAAATTTAAAATATGTATTTTATTTATAAATAAAATATACCTACCTATCTATTTTTTTTATTTATTTTTTTTTAAACCATCTTAAATAGAATTTTATTTTTAAGCTTTAATTTCAAGTTTGAAATCAAAATAACATCAGCAAAATAAAAACGAAAAAATGCGAATCGTTTTTTTTTATTTCTTTTATATCTTTGGATAAATTTTGAATTAGCATACATTATGTGTTTTTTTTTTTACATACATATAAATATGTAAAATTATCGTTATTTATTTATTTACATATACCTATATGTGTATATTTTATAAACCACTTTTTGGTCAAAAGAAAAAAAAAAGTTTTCTTTTTAAAATAGATATAACAAAAAGTTTAATTTCAAAATATTTGAATTTTCTGATTAATTTTACCTATATATGTATAGAAAAAAAAAGTCTTTATTTTTACCTGTTACGCATTTTTTCTATTATTATTATTATTAAATTAATTTCTTCTGTCATTATCATGTTTTTCAATAAAATTTACATAAAAGTTATAACGATTTTATTTGTATTAATTTTTTTTTTCATAATGTTTCGCATTACCTTTACACAATAAAATTTTAAATTTTCGAAAATTAGATAAATAAAAATAAAAAAAAAATTAAATTTTTTTTTTTATGTAAAATAAATATTATAACTAAATGTATTTATTTATTTTTTTATATATACATACTACGAAAATTTATGATATTGCATTATATATATATATAGTTTTTTTTTATTTTAATTTTTTATATAAACGCGTGATAAACAAATTTGCCTTTATAATATATATATAGGTATGTATATCTTTTTTGTGTTAATGATAATATTCTTTTATTTTATCGACATATAAAAAAAAATTTATTTTTTTTTTGTATCTAATTAAATTGTAAATAAAAATGTATGTTAATTCGAAATTCGTTGATGCGCGAAAAACTAAAAAAAATAATAATATAAATAAATATATGTATATATTTATGTATGTATGTATTTTATAAATTCGAAAAGAAAATAAAAAATTTTTACACAAATTTATGTATATTTTTTTTTTCTTCTTTTTCTTGATAGCCTCTATGTAGTAATTTTTTTTATTTTTTTTTAATTGTTACAGGGTGTCTTTGATTGTAAAAAAAAAAGCTTTGCTTTTTAAAGATCGTTGCATAACTTTTATAAGATATTTCTTTTAGATACAATTTAAGTATTTAGTGTTTTACAAATAACGTAAAGGTACATATTTTTAAATTTATTTTTTAACTTATCTTATTATTTTTTAACTTAATAATTCCTTAATTCACTAAAGTGATTCTTGTTATATTTTTGAATGAAAAAAGTTAATTAAAAAAAATACCCTGGAATAATTAATAGGGCCTCCAAATTGTATAATTTTTGTAAATTATTAAATTTAATAATAATGAAGAGACTACCTACATAGTACAAATTTGTACAAAATTGTGTAAAATTGTAGTTTTTAATGCGTCAAAAGTTTAAATAAACATATATTTATAAATTAAAAAAAAAATATATTAAAAAATCATAATTTTATAATTTAAATTAAAACACTATATTAAAGAAAGTATTTTCATGGAATCCCCTTGTATTTGACATTGCACATTAAAAGCCTGAAAAAAAAGTTTAGAATAAAATAGTTTTTTTTTTTTTTTTTTCATAAATACATATAAAAAAATTGTTTTTTTCTGTTCATCATTAAGCTTTTTTTTTATTTTTTTTTTTATTATTTTCGTCGTTCGTATATCGTTTTGTGTAAATAACATCATAACAATAACAATAATAAAAAAAAAAAAAAAAATATTATTATTTTTTTTTAAGTTATATATTTTTAGTAAATGTTGAACTTTCGTCCGTTATACACGGTTTCAGTGTGTAGTACGGAATTTTTTTTTTTTCAAAATTATAAAATAAAAAAAAGAAAAATTTTGATTTTATTCTCATTTACACAAAAAATAAATTAAAAAAAAAAAATTTTTTTACAAAAAAAAAATAAAATAAATTAAAACTTATTTCAAAGTAGATAAAAAATAATAATGTTGATTTTCTTAATTTTTTTTTTCGGTGAATATAAAATTAAATTAATTTTGAATTTAAATTAGTACATAATATTGTATTTTTTTTTTCCATATTTAAATTTAAATTTAATTTTTTTTTTTTTTTTTTTTTTAATTTTGAACTAAAAAGTTTAAAAATAAAGATAAAAATATAAATAAGAAACGTGTATCTTTTTTTTTTTATTATTATTTTTTTTTATTGTGTAATAAATATAAAGTAAATTAATAAAATATAAAAAAAAAAATAAAAAGAGTAAATAATAAATATAAAAAAAATAAAAAAATAAATTATAACATATATATTAATATATATAAATAATATTTTTATTATTATTTTCAATAAAACCATATTGTGCTCTTATCACGACCAACAACAACTACAACAATACAACTATAACAACAAATATAATAATAATAATAATAAGAATAATAATAATAACAACAATACCATAGCACTAGCAGAAAAAGAAAACAACAACAAAACTTTTTTTTAGTTCAAAATAGTATGTAATTTTTTTTTTTTTTTTTGACAGTAATTATTTTGTTTTGTTTATGTTTTTTTATTCAATAATATAAAATTTCATCATCATGTTTATATACACATATATTTATATATATGCATGCTTGCCTATATCTTTTTTTTTTCTTATGTTTATGTCATGTCAAAATAAATGACGAGAAAAATGAAAAAAAAAAAATATATATATATATATATATTATTTTTTAAATAAATAGATACAATTTTTTATAGGAAAAAACAAAAAAAAAAAATTAATAAATTAAATTATAAAAAAAAGTGTAAAAATGGAATAAAAATTTACAGGTGAACCACGTATGCATAAATATATATACGTCATTTATTTGTCGTTAAAAATATTAAATATTTTGAAATAAATAACAAAAACAAAAAATTAAAAAATTTAAATAAAAACTATATTAGTTTTATAAATTTTAATTTGTTTTTTAGTTTTAACTTCTCTCTATCGAAATTATTATAAGAAGTTGAATATAGCAAATGAAATAACGTCTTTTTTTTTCTCCGATTAGTACCTAGGTACCTACTTAAAATTTTTGTAATTTATATAAAATATATTTCGAGAAAACATACCTATAAAATATATTAAAAAATAATATAAATATAAATTTCTAAAAGCTTTATTTTTTTTTTGTATACCTAAATAAAATTGATAGGAATAGAATTATTAAAATTATTGTAAAAAAAAAAAATAAATAAAAAAATAACTAGCAAAAAAAATAATTTAAGCTTATTGTTTTTTTTTTTTTTATAAAATTAATTTTTTTTCGCATGTTGTTTATTTTAACAACAACAACAGCAGACTGATAGCTGTATTTATATTGAAAATAATAAATATATATAATTAAAAATGGAATAAAAAATAATTATTAAATTTTTATATCAAAATTAATGAATTCTATTATTACTAAGAAATAAAGAGAAATTATTCTTAGAATCTGAAAAGAAAAAAAAAAATAAAATACATATATTAATATATTACTATATATATAGTCGGCAAATAAAAAAAAAATGATAACAATCCTTTATTAACTTTGTTTGTGAAGCTGTGTTGAATGGCGCGAAATTATATTTAATTTTTTTTTTTTTTTTTTTTTTTTTGAGGTCATAACCTTGATATAAATTTTTATTTTATTTATTTTTTTATATTGAGATTGAGAGTTTTTCAAAAAAAAAAATGTAATTTTAAATTTAGGATTAAATTATTATTAATTTTTTTTTTTAAAGTAAATAGGTAATTATTATATTTTTTTATAAGTCATAAAAGTTATTTCATTTTTTTTTTTTTTTTAATATTTTGCCCTTCTTGCGTCTTTATAACTTTGCAGTACATTTATGTGTATATTGTGTAATGTATAAATAAATAGAAATAAAAATATAATGTGAGGGTGAAAATGAAAGTTAAAACAGAGAAACGAAAGTTAAAAAAAAAAAAAAAAGTTCTTAACAAAAAAAATTATGAATATTAGATACTGAACTATATGTATAATTACTTATATACATATTATGGCTATTGTATATGATGCGTTATATTAGTAGTTTATTATTATGTATGCAGGTAATACAGGAAACAATAAATAATAAACCATTTTGAAGGTTTTTTGTAAATTGTATTTAAATAAAAAGTTTCCTATTCTGAGAAATTTCTAATACATAAGGTCTAGGTATATTAAATCAAGTCATTTTCTGTTGATAAAAAAAAATTAAAAATTTAAATTTAAATTAAAGCTACATTAAATATCAATATGCCGATTAAGGATTTATTTTAATTTATTTTTAGTTTTTTTATTAATTTAATTAAAACAAATAAAATCAGGCGTAAAATCCCATTTGATTGCTAGTTGCAAAAATTATATAAATTAAGCTTAAAAAATAAAATTCTATTTACATTTTAAAAAATCAATTGATAAATACATAAAATTCAAATTTCTACAAATATTACTGATTCCAGAAACAAAAAAGAAATTCCTTTCGACCTCTAATACCATCTTGAAATTATTCAACAATGACATTTTAGGACATTTTAGCCACTATAGGTAAAAATTGTCGTCTTAAAACTCAAATGCGATACGAATAATTTAAGTAATAACTTAGGATAATTCCATATAGAAGTTTTTGATAATTTTAAGATAATTACAACAAAAAAAACAATATACATATATTAAATTTATCATTGATTTTTTATGTTTATTATTTATTATATTGTAATTATATATTTTTTTTATTACATTATAACATTTCCTAGTCTTAAGTAGTTTAATATCTGTTAAGGTTTTCCTTATATAGATATACATTTATGAAATAAACATATAAAAATATATAATATACAGTAGGTTATTATGTTGATTTAGATACAGTATTTATTTAAATTAAATTTTAATGTATAATGATTTAAAAAAAGAACTTTCGTTGATGTCTTTTATACAAAAATATAACTACACATACATTTATGCAATAAAATAATTGAATAATGGACATGCATTTTTTGTCAATATAAACGGATCACTGAATTATTATGAACACATGATTATATAAATTAAAGCATAATAAAAAGTTTATTTAATAATTCAGCCAAAAAAAAAATCTAACTTAATTTTGATAAGATTTTGGTTTGTTTGTTTTCGAGATCAATAACCAATTTTGTCTATAAAGACTTTTTAGGGTTTTTTAATGGATTCCTGCATTATATTATTGATGTTTAAGAATTTTTTTTTTCTCTATTTACAACAAATTGTGTGTATTTTTTTCTTTTTATTCATATTTTTTGTTGATGTCCTTCATAAAAAAATATTTATGAAGTTTTGGAAAATTTTTATATATATAGATAATATTCATATTTATATAAAAAATAATAATATTTCGATTCATCATTTTATAAGCTCCATTGAATATATTTTGTCATTGAAATTAAAATGCTGTATTTGTTAAATTTTTTGATATAATATAAAACTTTCTCTCCTATAAGAAGTATTATATATAAATGTACCTATATGTATGTTTTAATATAGTGATTTATGTTAAATTTTGTATTAATATCTATATATAGGTAAAAATAAAACAAATGATAGGATTTTGTTCACAAATAAAATGACAAGTTATATAAAAAAAAAAAAATTTACAATTTTAATAGTAGGTTATTTTTATTACAAATGTTGTAGGAAGATATTGAATGTGACTGAAAATAAAATATGAATATTAAATATTTTTTTATACAAATTACAATATTCACAATTTATGCACCTATATATATAGATGAGTTTATCTACATTTACATTATATATATTTTCCTATTGATACATAAATTTCTATATATTATGAAAGAAAATTTATTTTAATCTACATTCGTATTCGTATATTAAAATAGTAATATTAGCATTGTTGAGGAGAAAATATTAACAAAACCTTTTTTATTTTAATATTTTAAATATCTTTCTCGTTTTCTTTACATTATGGTTATTGACGTTACTTTAAATATAATATTGTAATAAGTTTTATCAAAAGAATATAGCTATAGTTTTGAGAAAAAGTTACATTATATTTTTAAAAACATTTATAATGAATATTTTTTTTATATTTTTTTTTTGATTAACTAGCTATTCTTTTCTTTTTGAAAAAGAAAATTATTTTGCTAATCATTAGATAATGCAATTCCGACTATTTTCTCAAATGAGATATATTAAGAAATATTCTAGAATTAGGCTGACAATATAGACATACCTATTTGGGATAAAAAATTTAGTAGCTTAAGGCACACTATTTGTATTTGATAAAACAAATATATTTAGCTATTGCTACGCTATCAAATATAAAATTTTCCATTCTCAAAAATATATTCTTATCCAATGCAAGGTCTTAAAATATTCTTTAACAAAAAAAAAACTTAAACGAATAACAATTTTGAATTTATAATTATAACATAATTTCATATATATTGTTCTGGTACATAATTCACATGTACATCCATAAGTACAGTTCTTTATTTCAATGGTCTTTGATATCCTAGCAAAGTATATATTACTTTCTCTGTATGCTGTTGCCATCCTCTCTAAAATTACTGAGACTTCAACAATTAATAGGAAACATATCTATGTGCACATATGTACGACGTACGTGTTATTTAAGCTTTTAGCTTCTAAATCAATTAAAAATTATTAGTTAACCCAGCGGGAAACATAACCAAATACCAAATATAAAAATAAATAAAAAGAATTATAATAATTTTTTTAACATATGAAGAATCAAAATTTGCACTTTGTTATGTCTTTTTAAATGTACATATACATATAAATGTATATATATATTTAATATGAGCATGAAAATATAATAATTTTATCAATTTTGTCAAAATGTTCAACATGATAATTATTCTTTATAACTTAGACGTAAAATTATATAAATGTATATAACTAAAAAAAAAAAAATAAAATTATTCGACAATAATCAAAAAATTTATTAAAATTAAAATTCATTGACTCGCAAACAGCAATTTATATAATTAAATAAACAAAAATATTAATTCTTGTTTAAAATAAAAAATAAATAAATATTAATCTCTGGTGTATATAAACAAAAAGAAAACAATAATATATATGATAAAAATATATGTATATACCTAATATAATAAGGAAACCTGTTATTTTAAAGACTTTTATTTATAAGTTATTTTTATCATTTTTTTTATGTGAAAAAAAAAAACAAATTGATATGAAATAAAAAAAATATATATATTATATGTATATATATTTTTTGAGATAAAAAAGGATCCTTTAATAATATTGCAAATAATGTTATGTACATGTAATTTGTTTGATAAACATATTCAGAATAAAATTAAAATAAACCTCAATTATATAATTTTTTTTTTTTTGTTGGATTTTTACAAAAAAAAAAAAATTATCAAAATAAATTCAAAATAGACCTGCTGAGTTAGTTTTATCGAGGGTAAATATTATAGTCAAATTAGTTTTCTATTTAGAGAAGTTCTTATAATTTTATTTTATATATTTTCATTTAAACCTTGAAGAAGGAAATTGTATTTAAAATATTCCATTTTTAGAATAAAAAAAAAAAAAATCGTTGTTTTCGTTGTTATTTATATGTTATGAATAAAATATCGATTAAAGACTAAACTTGTTTTTTTATTTTTTATTTTTTTTTAATTATAACACAACTTCAATTAACATAAAACAGTAGTACAAAGTCATACAAAGTCATATGTATATATGTATATAGAAAAATTTTGCGCTTCAACTCACATATGGTAGTGATAATATTTTGCGTTAAATTTTACTTTGCCGGTCAGACAAAAAAAAAAAAAATCTAAGTTTTCAAGAATTTGTAGGTACTACTATTTATCAATTACACAAAATTAATCTGCAAGAAAGCAATGAACCGGCGGTACAAATTATGTGAACGGATTGATCATTCAAAGCGAAGGCTCAAAACCAGATCGGCTAAGTGTACTTATATGGTACGTCATAAATAAGGCAATAAAGGCATAGAGGCAATTAATAAATAGGCAATTTCAAAATAGCATCAAAATTTAAATTTCATTCAGTTTAAGTATAAACTGTGTAATTCGCTTAAGAACCAGTGCCCCGGAAAAAATTAAAAAAAAATGGGCAAAATTCTAACCCTGTTACTATCTACTAATAATACATATTATATAATTTTTGTAAATAATGAACTTAGATAAAAGTGTGTTAATTTTTATCAAAATTATTCGTCTTCATTTTGAGAATGGTTTCATTATTTTCTCTTTTTTTTTTTGTTTTTTTTTTGCATATTTGATTTTATTTTATATGAAAACCTATACATTATTATCTAGATACCTACTTGTTGCTCTCACTTCTTTTGGATATAATTTTCTATTTTTTTTTTTTTTCAATATTTAAAATTAAAAAAAAAAAACAATATTAAAGTGTGCTTCAGTTTTGTTAATGCAGTCTCATAATAAACATATAGATATTGTAACAATATAAAGAACCATTTTTTTTTTGTTTTGATTACAATATTTATGATAAACTTTTAGTGAAATTAATAAATAAATAAATTATTTATAATAATAACAATTTAAAAAAGTAATTTATATATAAATTTTTTTTTATTAAACTCAATGAACTTAAAAAAAAAAAAAAATAAATAAATATTTTTCAAACATTAAATTTAAATTAATGTGTAAGGTACACCTATATATAACATATAATTTAATTATTTATTATTAAAATTTCGCTTAAAATAATGTGTGTTTTTATTTTTTTGTTTGGCAATATACACAAATTTAATGGTTTCTATATTGAAATATTATTATTTTAACGACATATAGGACATTTAAATACATACTAAAACGTAATAGGTATCTAATAATAATTGCTTATAAAAATAATATAAATTTATTAATGTATGAATTTTAAAATGAGTAACGAAAAAAAAAATATAATTTATATATTGAATTTTATTAATTATTATTGATTTTTTTTTTTTAATGTTTACAATGTTTGAATAATAACAAAAATGAATTTAAAAAAATTATATAATATAGACTATCGTTGGAATTTTTTATTTGTCACAATGTAATTTTTATTTCTAATTTCTAATTTACATTTTATTATCGTTTTAATTATCACACTATGTATTGTATACCCTTATATTAATTAATATTTACTGAAAAAAAGTTAAATACGAAAAAAAAAAAAAACTCGTCAAAGAAACAGAAATAAAATATTTCATAAGAAAAATTTCAAATTGTAGAAAATTAATTAATAATATAAATATGTTATTACTATTATTCACTATTATATATATTACACAATTTTAATTGACTAGCATTATTAGTACAACCAAAACAAACGCTTATCACATATATGCTTATCAGAATATTTGCATAATATTGCATTCTACATATATGTATAGTTAACTTAGGTACAATGTAAATTATAGTAAGTTTAATAGTAAATTAATCAAGAGTTAATTTAGAACACATTATAACACATTATTACTATATCAACTTATAAATAACTAAAAGAAATATGATAATATGTAGTTTAATAATTTTTCAGAGAAAAAAAAATTCGTTAAGACTTTTATATTATAATAAAAAATATTTCTGACACGACAAATCTATCTAAAATTAAGTTCAATCCAATGAGATATATATAATTTTTAATGAATAAATTAAATTTTATATTCCATTTAGTATAGGTATATATATACTTATACAATATTTTAAAAATTTAATATTTTTTCGATAATATGAATATACAATCGTCATAAATTATATTGATTGAATTATTATTTTAATAAATATATAAGGTTTCAATATTATAGATATGTACATATACCACAGATAATATCTATCTATATAAAAAAAATAAAATACTGACAAATAATAATAATAATAATAATAAAATGAAAATTTATAAATAAACATAATTTGAATAAATAAAAAGTTTGATGAGTATTAAGTAAGACAAAAAAAAAATATTCATATATAGTCAAGTTTTGTTTTAATTAATTATAATAATGTTGAAAAAAAAAAAACAAAAAAAAAATTAACGTATATTAAGTATTTGGTTTAAGTTTTTATATTTGAAACAAAATATAACTTATTGAACTTTGATTTGCCATTTAAAAAACATTAAAATGGTACAAAAGACAATGCGCCCAAAGGGAAATTTATTTATTTACTTTTTTTCTTTTTTTTTTTTTTTAAATAAAAAATTCATTAGCAACATACTTATACATATATTTTCATTTTCATTTATGAACATTGGACTTAGATTTGTAATTTCTTTTTTTTTTTTTTTGTATTATTTTTACTCTTTTCGTTATTATTTGCTAAGGGATTGATAAATTTTTTAATTGAAAAGTTTATTTAAGAATTGGTATTTTTTAATTTATTTTTATTTTACTTACTTTAACGTTTACACAAATTACGTCAGTTTACAGGGAATGTCTTTCTAATTAGCACCTCATTAAATTTTAAGTTAAATTTATTTACCTAAATCATATTAAGATGCTGCTTCGTCGAATTTCGAATGTGTTATGAAAATTATGAGCCAGTTATTTATCGGCTTTGGGTTTATTTTTTATCACAAATATACATTGGTTATGAAATGTGATCTAGGCTAGATCTATAAATTAAATGAAATCATTAAATTAAAAAAAAAAAATTATTAAAATAAAACAATATTTTAATTTACATTTATGTTTTTTTCTTTTTTTTTTCAATACATTTGTTTGGCGGCATACCTAATTCTTTATTTTATATAATATTTGAAACAATATCCAAATTAAAATAAGTTCATTTCGTAATGAATATACTTATACATATATATATATTTTTTTTTTTTTAAGTATAAGCAAATATATAAATAAACTCCTGCTGCGCATATGTTTCTATTATAAAAAATAATAATAAATTATTAAAATTTCAATACTATTATATCCTAATAAGCTTTTTTTGACTGTTTTCCAAGAATAACTAATTTTAAAATTAATTTAAAATCAATTTTTATATAGTAGCATAAATTGAATACAATATGAATATTTGTAAATTTTTGTTGAAACTAAGAACAGACTACCATCTTATGATAAACATCCTTGTGGAACTATCACCGATCATAATATCTTATATCTTATCTTATACATATTCCAAAACGATAAGCTACTTTTGGAGAACATAAAAATTTAGTTTGATATGAATAAATGCACCCAAAACCAAGTAATGACACTTTTTATTTAATTTAATAATACGTTGAGACCAGACGGTGATTTGGATTAAACATTTTCACTTGTTAAAAGTTAAAATCAGTTAGTTATTTTATGACATAATCCCATACATTCTAGAATAAAAATTTCAGAAATCTTGAGGTTCATCTTCTTAAATATTATATTTATTAAATAGTTAATTATAAGTGCCTATAGTGACTAAAGTACATATAATGTATAGTTTTTCTTATGATTTAGGATATCTTACAAGGATAAATATTATCTTTAGTTAACTTCGCTTAACATACATTTTTTAAATTAACATAATTCTTTAATATTTGAATATTCCTGAAAATTAGATATCTTTATTGGTTTATAATATAATACGATCTTGGAAAAATAAAATAAATACAATAATTCAATCTTAATTTTCTTTGAAAATTCTCTTTGGTAAACTTTAGAATCTTTACGTCACTTTTTAAACACTAAAGCAATAAGCTTAAAATTTCAGGAAATTACGTTTATGCTGTAAAAGACACAAAATGAAGTACATTTCATTATCACCCTAATTAATGGCCTAAAGTACATATAACATTTTATTTTACATATATGTACTTAACATTCTATTTTTTATTTTGTATTAAATTGCTCAGGTCATCCATTTTTGAATCATTCATTCAGATTCAGAAAATATTCGTAGATATTAGAAAATGATTAATACACTATACACTATACTAAACCTAATTATATAATATTAAATTAAAAAATCTAGAAAATTATCTTAAATAAATTAGTATTTTGATTTCTTGTCACAGAAAGAAAGGACAATAAACTATACCTCTATCTACATACATTGATTATAATTATGTATCTTCTTCATTATGTGTATATTTGATTCAACAAAAAATTATCATATTCTAAGTATAAAAAATAAAAATCACAAGCTTTTTTTTAATTCTTTTTTTTGTTATTGAAATACATATATATTTCAATATTTTTGAACACATAATTAATGGTTCCTTATAATAAAATGTGTGGTTTTTTTATTGACTATTTATTCATTTTTATATGTTTTTTTTTTTTGCCCTATACATTTCTTCCATCACATTAATGACGGCCACTTCTTGTAAACGTGCTTTTGCAAAAAAAAAATTTTTTTTGCTCAATAAAACTACAATAGTTATAAATTCCGTTGAATTATACAAACATCAATTCTTATGAAAGGTTTGAAAAAGTTTTCAAAAAATAAGAAATACAGTGACAAGGTTAGAAATTTCGAAAATCTAAGCATTTTGTTTATAACCCAGTTCGAAATAAATTTAATTTTTGATTTGCATAAAAAGGACGCAGGAAAAGTATACAAGTATGTTCAAATTCAAATTCGTAAATCTCCAACGTTGGCTGATCAAAAATATAATATAGTAAATATAATAATGCTATTTACTTACTTAGTAAGCTTGAAATTCTCTTGATGCATTCCTTTCTTTTTCTTAAGATTACTATAGATTGAGGCGGGTTTAAGGTCTGCTACACACTCTGCATCCGTTACCTGTGCTACAATGTCCAATATTTTTATTAAGTTTCGGCATAATTTTTCTTATTTTTTTGCCACAGAAATTAAAAGTACCTACTTATATATTAAAAATTTTAAAGAAAGAAGGTTATTAAGAAGATTATGAATTCAGTTTTAACGGAAAATTTATATAATATATGAGTTCAATGTATTAATTTATATCTTTATAAGAAATATGCACACTTTTATTATAACCCTAGATATACTAACTAAAGTATCGAAAAAAAAAATCATAAAAAAATATGCTCCGATCTTTTATTATAATGCTAATGCTAATAATCTTAACTGATTTATTTATAAAATATTTATTATCATCATAGTCTGATGAAATTGTTTTTTGCCTATTTTAGAAAAATGTTTTTTTTTTATTTAAAATTCAAAAGATCAAAAAAAAGAAATATGAAAAATTTAACAAAAAATAAAATTTTAATAAAAACTATAATAATATAATTTTATGTACATATATGTAGGTAAATATATAAACTTAATAAATCATAATTTATTTATTTTATTGTTTTTTATTTTTCATTATTCTTAACTTATTAATTAAATCTTTATGGGAATATAGTTAATGATATTATTGTATGATTAACTTATCAAACTTAAATTTTGCAATTTGACAACCACTCATTGAATCATAATCACGAAGAGTTCAGTGATATAATTAGTAATTTGATGTATACCTAAATTGAGTAGGAGTAGGTAGCAACTGTAAGAAACCTAGAATTAAATAAAGAAAATTAAAATGTTTATGAAATGAAAATAAAGCAAAAAATATATAAAAGGAGAACATAAAGTTCGAAGCTAAACTTTGGATGTTAAACTTCTCTATTTTTGGTACTTAAAGTAAAGCTATAAGGTTGAATGAGGCATTTTCTAGAGTCGATTATTTTTTCCCAATGGCAAAACTAGTTCAAGATTAGAACGGATCACATTACTTTTACAGAAAAGAAATGAATTAAGCCGGATACAGTATGTTTGTATTAAGTATCTCTCCCAAATTTTTTTAAAATATTTAAGAAAATTATTTCTATAATTATATTTGAAATATATGAATTAATTATTCTTAAAATATTTCTATAATCTTATTTTTATTTCGCTTAAAGTTTTTAATACTTTTTTATTTATATATTTAAATTCTAGACATATTTTAATGTAAATTTTATGCGGCAGCGCACAATTGTTATATTATTATTTTTAATTTCACCAAAAACAAACTTTCCAACCGAGTAATCTTATCAGTAAAGCTACTAATAAACATAGATCAAGAGATCCTCTCTTACGAAAATATAGATGTTTACAAAATATGTTTTGTAGAAATAATTTATGCTTAGATTATACTTCCTCATTCTAACTTCCATTAAATAATGTATAAATGTTAAAATTAAGATTAAAATTTAATTATTTGCTAAACCTTCAATGATGAATTACTTAGAATTAGAAATATATAAAAAGTTAGTTGATCAATACCGTGTAGTTTGTAGTATGTATTATAAATATACAATATACATGTGTTATTGACGTATATTATTTCTCTAATATTTACAATCTGAAATTTTAGAAGGAAAAAAAAAAACAACAAACATTTATGTATGTATGCAAATATTAAAAGCATACAGACTATTTGTATTTCTTTCATGTACCTCTAGTTTATATATTTAATTAAAATAATAAATTATGGATCACGAAAGTAACTGAAGTTTTCTTATAAGAATTTTTTTTTTTTTGTCAAAATATTTTTAGAATTTTATGATGAGCAACAGATGACAAAAATAACATTAGATCTTTTTTTTTTAATGATAATAATTATTATACTATTATTTTTTTCTCAATTAACATAGTAGTGAATTATATTTCTAAATATAAATATTATAAATGTACATACATAATAATATTATATGTACATTGTACAGTACATATTAGTACTTTATCATTTTATCGAAATCAAATTATTTCCAGCTAAAAAATATTATATTTTTTTAAATTAAAAAAAAAAAAAAAATTATTCAACGGAACTAATAATTAAATTTGAAGGTTCATTTATAAAAATATAATAATGTTGTCAACTTCACAGTGTCTAACATAAAAAATTAATATGGGCAGGAGAAATTATATTATCTAAGTACCTACATTCAAATTTTTTTTTTTAAATATAGTTACGAAATATAGTTAATTGATGGTCACAAGTGTCTCAAGTTTTTATTATTTATTACTTATATAATTCCAAAAAGTTCTAGGAATATAATTTTCAATAATAATTTTTAATTGAAGAATTTATAATCATCGCTGCTGCGCCCGCGTTAGCCGTCATTATACATATCCTCGGGCTGAAATTTGATTCAATACAAGTTTCAAAATCACTCAAAAAATAAATTAAAAATAATTATGAAAAAAAATTTCAGCTTATTATATTTAAAAAGTTTTTCTGAGTCTAACTATTATAGTCCAGCAAAGTTGTTAACGCGAGATGGAATACCTACCAGAGTTTCAATCGATCGTATTAACAATTATATGTATATGTTTTTTTTTTTTTTATTAAGATATTGTAAAGTTTTCATGGAAATTTGACATTTTTACCTTGTAAGAGAGAGAGAGAGAGAGAAATTCTTCGACGTTCTTCACTTGCCTTATAAATTATTAACAAATTAAAAGCTTCTGTAACTTTTACATTCATATTAACTTTTTTATATTAATTTTAACCTTAACTTTGTTGTATAAAAAAAAAATGTTTATGGTTAATTTATATGAAAAGACACATTAAAATTATATTGAATAAAAATCTAGATAACAGTTATAATAAAATAACATAATAATGTGAAAAAAAAATCGCACGTGTCTGACAAATTAGCACATTCATAGTGCATTTTGTTTTCTTATTTATAAACATACATATAATATGTACCTACCAAATACCAAAGATAATTATTATGGGTTTTAAAAAAACACATGAAACCACTAAGCTTGATAATATTTTGTATTGTTATTTTTAATTTTTTTATTTTTACATGAAAAAAAAAAGTAATAATAAAAAATCATATCATTTTATCACATTTTTTATAGTGATTTAAAAATAAAAATTATGCATTTTATATTTTTTTAAATAAAAATAATGACATTTATTTAATAATTTAAAATGTTTTGTTTTTTTATTGTTACCATAGTATCTATATTTGTTTTTTATTTATTTTTTTTTTATTTGTTACATAATAATAAATATATGTACATAGTGTATATATTATATTTATTGTATTTAAGATTTTTAACTATGACGTTTTTCCGATAAGCTAAAGAGTAAAATTGATAAGAAAATGGCAAATAAACTAAAATTTTTTATTTTCTTTTTTGTTTTTAAAATTTTATGAGCCGAAAAAGATAAAATTTTGTTTGGTAAAGAGAACATATATATTTGTTTTTTTTTTATACAAATAAAATTATGTGTTTTAAAATAAATTAATATTTTGCTCAGTTGTCAAAGCAACAAAAATTTAAATAATTTGTATATTTCATATTTAACATATTTAATTCAAATTAGTTCAAAAAATATTTAATCGTAGAGATGTTATGTTTGCATTATTAAAAAATCTCAAAACTTAGAATTTACGTAGAAATTTACAAAAGCTAAAAAATATACCTATACCTAAATTTCAAAAATAAATCAAAATAATCATCATCGATAAATAATTGTTATTATTATATAATTTACCGCAGAATAAATTTTTATAGACCTTAACCTGAAATTTTTCTTAAAAATAATAGTTAAAACTATAATATCTTTTTATATTTAAAATTCAGATATTCAGAATTTTTAACTGCTAACGTTATTCTTACACGGTCCAAAATTTCAGTTTTTTTTTTAAACTTAAAAGTTTCTATATAGTTCCACACCAATATAAGTTTAAGTTTTAAACTTTTTAGTCTATAATAAATAATTTAAACAAAAAAGAATAAATTTTAAACTGAAGATGTTTAACATAATGTGTTAAACGAAATAGTTTAAATTTTAAACTGAAGATTAAAAAATTAAAAAATTTATTTAATTTTTTTTTTCTTTTTTTTTCTTTTTTCTATATAGTTCCACACCAATATAAGTTTAAGTTTTAAACTTTTTAGTCTATAATAAATAATTTAAACTGAAGATTAAAAAATTAAAAAATTTATTTAATTTTTTTTTTCTTTTTTTTTCTTTTTTTTTCCTTTTTTTTCTTTTTTTTTCTTTTTTTTTCTTTTTTTTTCTTTTTTTTTCTTTTTTTTTCTTTTTTTTTCTTTTTTTTTTTTGTCTTAACCCTTTCTTCGGGATTCGAACCTCGGTCTTTAGCATTTCATTCTACCACTCTACCTCTCGGCTACAGTATTAAAACTATAAACGTGTACAAAATAGAAAATATAAATTATGTGTACCTGTGAAAGTTATTGACAAGTAAAAACCTTACATCGTCATACAAAAAATGCAAGAATAGTAAAACCTTACATCGTTATACAAAAATACAAAAGAAAAATGTAAACTTTAGGGTTTTAAATTAAACATGTAAACTAAAATAGTTAAGTTTTAAACTAAAAATGTTTAGAAACCGAAGCTAAATTTTAATTTAAAACTTTAAAGTTTTAAAATATAAACTTTGATGTTTTAGATCAAAATGTAAACTAAAATATTTAAGTTTTAAACTGAAAATGTTTAGAAACCGGAGCTAAATTTTGATTTAAAACTTTAAAGTTTTAAAATATAAACTTTGATGTTTTAAATCAAAATGTAAACTAAAATAGTTTAGTTTTTAACTAAAAAAGTATAGAAATTTGAATTAAACTTTAGCAAGTTTTAAATACTGAATTTTTTGTTTAAAATATTCTTTTAAACCATGTTTTTATGAATTAAGTTTAAAAAAAAAACTGAAATTTTGGACCGTGTAGGTAAATTGAAGCTTTATTGAAGTTAATAACTCCATGTAGTGAAGAATAAAAACTTGTAAACAAATTAATTAAAAGTAAAAGTTCGTGCAGTGATAATAAGAAATATATACATTAACAAAACTTTTGTAGATATAGAAGTAACAGATGCAGTATTATTCGGCAACGAATTAATATTGGTTTTAAGAATATTTGATTTTATATATAAGTTATAAAATTATATTAAAATGCGGTATCATTTCACAATTTTATTTTCAACAAAAATCTGATCTTTTTGAGAAAATTAAAATTTTTCTAAGGTTACAATTAATTGCCACAAAAATAAAATTTTTTTTCTTTTGATATGATTATAACTAGGTAAATTGAATCATTTTTTTGTTTCTTAGTTATTTTTATTTTTTATTGAATCAAAATACAATTTTCAAGCCTTATTTATTTAACTTATATAGTTCAGAATAACATTTTACTGTCATATTCTTTTGGAATAGTATAGTTTCAAATTTTAATAAAATTATAAAATTCAATCAAATTTTGGAGCTGAAAATTATAATAAATTATCGCTAATTGAAACGTCATAACAAATATAAAAGTTATTAATTAAATTAATTATAATTTATAAGAAAAGTTCAAAGTTTTTATTATATTATGTATATTCTTTTTTCAAGGTGATTTATTTATGTGCGTTGCATTTTCAAATCATGTAAAACGTAATAACCGAAAATTGTGGAAAAAATAAAAATCAATAATTAATTTTATCAAAGAGACAATTTTTCATGAAAAATTAATTAACCTTTAATTTTTATTTTTATGAATATAATTTTTCCTCAATTAATAATTATAAATGTAGCAAAATGTGTAAATATAAATAATGAATAATTTAATTATTTTAACTAGAAATATTTAGGTATATCTACTTATTTTAAAAATATTATAATTATGTGTTACTGTATCTCTATTAGTCCATAATCCATAAATGAATTATTATAACTTATAAAAGCAGCTGTTATACTATATGTTTTTTTATTTTTATAAATTATAAGTATGAGAAAAAGAAGCATAAAGCCAGCGCCTTACCGTTGCATGTGCAACAAGAGCAAACGCTTTGGCAATGTTAAATACAATAGAAAAATTTATCCACTAGCGAAAAAAACCACGAATTTTTTTTCTTTAGTTTTCTCCACAGGTTCAGTATAGATATAGACAACATATTTATGTATCCAAAGTTAGTGTCGTTAATGTTTGTGAGGGCTCGATTGAGACAACTAGGCCCTCATTATCAGAACACTCAACCTAATCTAACCTTAAATAGTGTTGTCCTTTGTCATATGAAATTCATGTGATTTAATTTATCTGAAAAATAATAATTAAAATATTTTTTTTTTTTAAATAAATTTGTTGTGCCATTTTTTTTTTTTTTTAGAAATTTGTTTAAGGTGTTCGTTCATCAAAATCAATAAAAACTATTTTCATTCGAATCACTAATAAATTTTATTTGCTGTGACAATAATATTATTATAATATACATAGAACATATAGGTATAGTATAAATGTAGAATATTTGGGCCAGTCTGATTAAATAAATTAAATTACTGTAATGAGATCTACGATTGCTAAAATTAAACCATCTATGAAGTTGATAATCTTAAAAATTTGAGTATTATAAAAATTAGACATTTCATCGTATACATTATGTACGTATGTATGTTTAATCGGTTTACTCATAAATTTCATAAAATTTTAATTTAATTTCGTATTTTTTATCTGTATAAGACTTAAAAAACAATTTCCACATAATAGTAGTTAGTGGAAAATTTTAAAAAGATGAAATAATTAGTTCTTATAAAAAAAATATCTATAATTTTATTTTAATAAACTACTTTTTTGAATTTACAAATGTTTCTCGAATATTATAAACTACTTATTATTTATTTGAAACTTTTTTAAATACATTTTAAATTATTTAACAATAATAAAAAAAATTATAATTATTATTACTTGGAATTTTTACTTATGTACAAATGTACATATTTTCATATAGCAGCATAATACATAAACTACACGTTTAATATATATATAATTTTCAATGACATTATTATTTTTGTTTTAATATGTAAAACATATAAGGTTAAGCTTGTTTTATTTTTTTTATTATTATTATTATTATTATTTTTTTTGGATTTTTCATTCAACCGAATATGACATATGAGATACTATAACTTTATAAAAATAATAATAATAATAATAAATAAAAAAAATTACATTATATGTACAATGCTTTTTTTTATTACAAAATATATAGTACAAAGTTTATAAAAAAAAAAGAGATACTAAAAAAAAAATACAGAAATAAAACCAATAACTTTAGTAACCCAATTTCATTAAAAATAAAGTTAAAATGGAACAAAAAGTAAATATTAAATGAAAATAATATATGAAGTATAATATGTACATCGCAGCTAACGTATAATAATAATAAAAAATTATATATTTGTAAAAAAAAAAAAAAACTTTGAAAATCAATATTATTGAATTAATGTCTAATTTCTGTAATAAATTGTTGATTGAAATTTTTATTTTTTTTTTTTCTTTATATACTCTACCTATATTGTAACTTCATATTACAATATAATAGGTTTATGTATATATATATACATTATAAATATTTGTTTACATATTATACATAAATGAATGTTTGTATTGCACATTCGATTTTCTTTTCAAAAATTTTCATTTCATATAGAATTACACACTGTATACTATATGTAATATTTTTTTATAATTATAGTAGTTGTCGTAATTTGATATTTTCATTACAACCATTGTCAATTATTTAATATTCATATATCTTATAACTCTTTTTATAACATTTTTTTTTTAAGAAATTGAATTAAATATCTTAAATTAAGGGAAGATAAAATTAAAGAACCCAGCAACGTAAAGCATTTGAATATTTTTCTCGATTCACACTTTCCAAAATTATTTTTTTAAATGGTAAAAAACTTAAGAATCTAATATGCAACTAATAAGCACGTAGGTTAGCCAGCTATATTTTAATAATATTTTTTATTACAGCAAGCAGTAAGTACGTAATTCAAAAGTATTTCCATGATATAATTTCTTATTACAGTATTAAGTATTTAGATTATTGTCATTCTTAAATCATAATAAAAAAAAAATATTTTATTTGAATCTTAACTTAATTTTAAAGACAAATAGATTAATGTCAAAAATTAGATTATAAATATTTTATCGAAATTCTTGGAAATTAAGAATATATTATGTATTATTAATATAAGTATGGCAATCACCAGCCCTTCGTTTTTATTATGATTTGTTCTTCATTTAATATTCAATTTATTATATTTTGAAAGAAAATTTGTGTACATACAGTGCATACAGTATACATACAGTACATTACATATAAAAATCATAAAAATATATCTTCATACATATAAAACGATAATAATATATAATATAATAACTATAATAAAAATAAAACATTATTAACTGGGAATTTCCTATATCAAAATGAAAAATATATTTTCTGTTTCTGTATATGTGTACCTGTACTGTATGCACATATGTAAAATTTTCTTTTAAAATAAATAATTTATACAGTTTAGCACGAAGTGTATATTTGTGATAAAATAAAAATATTGTTTACATTCACGTAAAGAATAAATGATTTGACGTTGACAATATTTGTATGTATATAAATATAACTATATTATATTAACTTGCATGTTATACATTAAAATAAGTGTACATTTTTAAATGAAGAATTTAATTTAATATAATTTTCAATACTTAACTAAATCCAAATATTTACTCTTAAAATGCATTTACAATACACAAATTTGTTTTTGAAAACATAAAATATTCAGAATCACCCATTTCTTTTAAAATATTCTCTATAGTTGGTCACATTATCTTCAATTTCATATGTGTTACACTATATGTAACTATAGTCTAAATAATAATATCATATAATACAGATACGTATTATATTTTATTTCGAACTAAATTTTTAAAGAATTTACAATTGCTGCACACGAGGATACACAATTAATTTTTGAAAATATATGTAGGTAAGCAACATAAACCTGTTGCTATCATACATTTTTTAAACAAAATATAATACATATGTATCTAATTAATTATATTGACTACATATATATTATAAATATAAATAATTCAAAATAAAAATTCAATTTAATTTAATTTTTTATCAGACAGTTTAAAACAATTATATATATATATATATATGCAATGCAGAAAAAAAAATTAAATGTCAATAGTTTATTGCCATTTTAACTTAACAATCATAATGTAAATTATTATAACACCGAAACAAAAATATGTATTTTTTTATAATCATATTCTTACACTATCCCATAAAATCGTTCAAAATCACACATCTTCATAATATAAAAATGATGATTATTATTTAAATAAGTAATAGGCTCTGGGCTTCTTAAATTTAATTAAAGTGATTGAACTTCTTTTATTACTTTCTAATTTGAAAATAAATTTAAAATTTACATTATAATTTAAATGATTAAAGTTTTAAATAAATTTTTGAAAACGATAAAACATTTTTGAATCTAGAACACAATATTGACTTTATTTCACATAATTATGTTTTTATTTCGTTTTTATTATTTAAACTTTCTAATATACAAATTCGAATCAATATTCGAAATTATTTTCTATTTTTTATAAGCCCAATTTAATTCTATTTTTTATTCTGTATTCTTAATTATTATACTTATAAAATTCACATGCTAAAAATAATATTTTTATTATTTACATAAATTAATATTTCAAAATTATTACGATTACGAGGTCAATTTTGCAATTAATCTCTTAAGAATGTTATATGTACATAATATTATTTACTAAATACAATACGAAATTTGTTGTCTGGTGTAAATTTTTCAACTCAATTAAATTTATTATTTAGCGTAAGAGTTGTACTTTATAGTTAATGATAGTATGTTTGCTGAACTAAATGTCTCGCTGACTTAATTTTATTCTTGTGGAAAAAATAAATAAAAATTTTATAGTTTAAATGTTTTAGAAAATAATATATAATTTCCCTAATATATAGAGCATACACATACATAATATATAACAATTATAAAATTATTAGGTTAATTAAACTATAACTTACATACTTATATACATTATGTACAATGTATGAACGTACATAATAGTTTTACTCAATTCATTCACAAGAAATTCTAAAATTGACAATGAAATGAATAATTTAAGAAGCTTTAACCCTAATATAAGTATAATGCATATATATTCATATAATGTACATATAAGCAATTAAGATAATTAAATTTGAGACTTAATAAAAGGAAATCATATTGTTGTTAAGTTTTCGAAAAGTTAATAAAAATAATTACCTATATTTTATATTTTATTAAACGTTTTAATACGCATTATTAATAAATGGAAATATAGTTACAGAGACTAGAAGCACATGTAATTTTAATGAATATTCTCGCTTTTCAATGTTATTGATTGAAACAAAAATGCATACTGGCAAATAAACGTAGTTATGGGAGATATAACTTATTTCATTTATATTATTCTAAATTTTATTTCAAATTTCGTTTACTTTTTTAATTAATTTTATTTATTTATAATTTGTACACAATAATTTAAGAATCTACAAATTCTATATAATTTTCTTGTAAAAATAAATGAAAAAAAAAACTAATGTAAATAATTAAAAAATCTCGATTTTATTAACTTTTATTTTTAATTGCCATGTCAAGGTAAAGGTAACTATAATTCTTGATCATTGTTTGACTAATTGAAGTAAATTATCGGACTCGGACCCAATCAGTTATTTGTAAAAAGAATTATTGGAAAATTTTGTACGCAGTTATTGCTAAAATTAAATTTAGTGGCTAATGTTTTCACCTTTATACGGCAGAAAAATACCTGAGCATGGATAACGAATACTTGAAATTGACCAGCAACATAACCTTCGGATTAATGTTTTAAAGCTAAAGCTCTGACCCACTATCATCAATTATCAAATGATCTATGTGCATTACATTTTTCTTCATAATTGTCCAAGAGCGTATCTCATAAATTTCCTTTGAATTAAACTAAATTAAAGCTAGACTATTTCCTTTACAAGTGGAAAATAAATTACACTGGCCTACACTCATTTTGGTGCCTAAGATTTTAGATCTGATTTTGGGTATATTTTGTGAGCTGATACAAGAAAACTAGTCACATTTTTCATATCAGCTCTTTATCTTGATTGCCAATTTCAATACCAAAGTATACAGAATACAAGCGAATTACCGTGTCATTAATCGGTTTCCGTTGATCTTTCATTATATACTCACCGCATATGTAACAAAACATATCAGGATCGTTAATGCAATTTCTTGACTTACTTGCCATCATAAATTTATACGATTAATGTCATAAAAGTAGTTATAACATGAACTGATTTTGAATAAAACCGTAAAAA
Source organism: Hybos culiciformis (assembly GCA_964007475.1). Classification (NCBI taxonomy): domain Eukaryota; kingdom Metazoa; phylum Arthropoda; class Insecta; order Diptera; family Hybotidae; genus Hybos; species Hybos culiciformis. Next base: position 150,997,364 of record OZ023273.1, on the reverse strand, counting down.
ATTTGAAATAAGAATTGTAGGTAAACCAGAGCTGTCAGCTGACATCTAGTAGTAGCAATGTACTTTATATAAACTACTTTACCGTCTACAGATGCGAACAGAGCTGCACCAATACAAAACATTTTTTTTTGTAGGCCAGTGTTATTAGATAAAAGACCAATGAAGAAAAATTAAAAAAATTAATAACAATCAAATATAGCAATATAAAAAAAATATCGTAATTATAAAAAGGATGGTTATTGTAAAAACAAGGGTTCAAATTTTGGTTGAGTTTGAGCTAAAATTTTGTAAAAAATATAAATTTTTTTTTGACATAATTAACAATAATAATCATCTTTTGCAATTCCAAAGTCAATAAATAGTTTTTACTTTAAACATTATTTTAGCTTAGAAATAATTTCAATGATGACAAAAGCTGTTAAAATAAAAGGAAGATTGAACTTAATGATAATAAAAGTTACGCATACAATTATTCCTCAAAAATTATTTTATATGATCGTATTTAAAAGGTATTTAAACAGCTTTGCGGTCTATAGGTTCTAAATTTGAGACGCAAAAAAAATTTGTATTCAAAAAATAAAAATTGAAGTTTCAAAAAAAAAAAATAATAATAAAAAATTGAAAAGTTTATTTAATCAAGTGATCAAGTGTAATTATTATAACCATTTAGGCATTAACTTTTCGGTAAATTTATTTTTATTTTGATAAATAAACTGTGGCTCACAACAATTTAAAGGACCAAAGATCAACAAAAATTATTGTCCAGCAAATTTTAAATAAAATAACAAAATGTAGATATATTAAGTTAAGTATGTAATTATGTACATGTGGTCTACATTTTTCAACCTCGATTTTTTAGATTAAAAATAAAATACATTAGGCGATATAATCTTGTTTAAAATATCTATTGATTTTAATAAATTCTAATAATTAAAAATTACATTCATTTCAAGAAAATTGAGACATCGCAAAATATAAAATATATGTTGTTCAGACATTAGGATTAGAGAATCTATAACTTATCTTTCTTATTATTCAACCTAATCATGTTAATACTTTAAGGATAGCGAAAAGACTGAATAATTACTAAATTATTATAATAGTTAACATAAGCTAAAAATTAAGTATTATATTGTAATAATCAAAAATTGTGAGATTGATTAAAATAAAAATATTTCAAAAAATGTAGTCCTTTAAAAAATTTAAATTATGTATCATTAAATATTAAATAACAATAGTTATCAAACTATTCAAATTTGATAAAAATCAATTTTAAATTACATAATTAATCTTTGAGAAAATCTTAAATATTTTAAATTATTATTTTTGTATTGAATTTATTATATTAATTAATTACCAATAATAATTTATTAATGCAAATCTTTTTTTATTACTTTCTAATTTTAGATTTCGGATTAGAACGATGAATCCAACTAGTAATTGGCCTTATCGAAATTATCCGCCATATCTCCAAAATTCACCAATAGAAGTAGATTATTTCTCAAATTACAAATCTAATCCAAAGTATCCACCGCAATATAATGATGTTAATTCAAATAACTCGTATAATTATGTTCCTCAACAAGCTCATAAAACTTACACAAACAATAATGGAGTAAATAATGGTTTTGACAAATATTGCTCAAACTACGAGCAACCAGTCAATAATGCCTATTTAGACAAGTCTGAGTCATATGATTCTCTTAATCTTATGGACTTTTCCCAAAATAGAGTACCACAGTATCCAGCAAATGTTTGGGATAAACAAAAAGACGTTCCAAATGGAACTTATTCGGGAGCATGGAATTCAAATTATTTTAATCAAAATGGCTATCTAAACGGTTACTCGAATAATAATTTATCACCAAATGGTAATCAACAAATAAATTATTCAACATTTTCAGGGAAACCGGTTGAGAATTGTATATCGTACAAAAATACTTTGCCGCAAGCTGCAAATCAATATTACAGTCAGACTTCATCGGCTCCAAATTCTCAAGTCCCAAGAAATTGTTTTTATCAAGACTGCAACGGTGTTAACTGTCCCCAGTATGACTCAAGATGTATGGAAAAAGTTCGATATCCACCTTATGCAAACCCAGATTACATTGATACACCAGTAAATTTTTATCAAAGAACGAATCCACCTAGTTATTATTCAAACAGTAACCATTATTATCCCACTAAACCACAAAATTGTACGACATATCAGCAACCGTTAAATCTACCTCAACAATATCAACAGCAGAGATCGCAGGGTCCAACATTTTATGAATCTCGTCCTAACAATGTTCCTACACAACAACATACCCAACCATCACTTTATACGAATATAGAAGATCAATGTTTAAATAATAGCCAACAGAATCAACTGCATCAACAACAAACACAACACAATCGTCAATCATTAACGCATCCACAACTTCATACTCAAGGCCAAATACAACAACAGTCCCATCACCAAAAACAACAACATTCTCAACAACAGCAACAACAACAACAGCATCAACAACAGCATCAACTACAACAACAACTGCAACACCAACAACAACAACAGCAACAACCACAGCAACAACCACTACACCAACAGCAACAACCACTACACCAACAGCAACAACCACTACACCAACAACAACAACCACTACTTCAACAACAACAACAACCACTACATCAGCAACAGCAACAACCACTACAACAACAACAACAACAACAGCAACAACAACAACAACAACAACAGCAACAACAACGACAACAACAACAACAACATCATCATCAGCAACAACCACAACAACAACAGCAACATCAATCACAGCATCAACATTATCAATCTCAACAACCTCAACAGTATTCGAAAGCGGATAATTGCTTTCAATTTCAACAAAATTATGAAAAATTCATTAGCCAAAATTTTATTAAGCAAAACCCAGAAAATCCTAGCTGTCGAAATAGTTTAAATATTCGTGATTTTATTTCATCATGGAATGAATGGATGGACGAAGATGGAGCACCTGTCAGTTATGTTGAAAATCCAAAACAAATAAAAATAGAGAATTATATTGAAAATGAAAGGCATTTTGAACAAAAAATTCATGTCGGCATTATGCTAGACAATTCAGAGCGTATTAATTTACCAGATATTGTAATTGATATAGAAAATTCTTATAATAAGCAACCAACAGAAACATTTAGTAGTTATAAACAAACTCCAACCGTTAACCAGGATGATCTCAAGTTAGCTTCTAAATTAAACGATGGATTTAAAGAAGCTGCCCTGAATATTGATTCTAATGAGATAAATACATCTTTTGAAACAGGTTTCAATGGTTTGAATTCAAATGATCGAAACTTAAGTTTAAATATTAATAACAATACTGATTATTGTTCAGATCCATATTTAAATAAATTGGAAAATAATTCAGATGAAATATCGAATTTAAATTCATTTTTAAATAATAGTTTTAATAATTTTAATGATAATATCAATTCTTTAAATTTGGAAAATGGTGACAAAAATTTTCTTAATTCAAATAACTCATTGAATAAATCCTTAGAACCAAAAAAAGTTGATGATTTGCGATCTTATAGATTTTTCAAAGTTAAAGATAAAGAAAATGACAATTCAAATGTTATAGATAAAAAATTGAATAATACAAAAACTAAAATCAATAATATCAATAAAAATAAAAAAAAATTTCTTAAATTTTATAAAAAATATAAAAAATTGAATCAAAATATAAAATCATTATTATTAAAAAGGTCCAAAAAATATTTAAAAAAAAAATTATTTTTGAAAAAATCAAATAAAATAAATTCTAAAAATTTAAATCAAATTAAAAAAAATAGATGTAAAAGAATAATAAAAAATAATAAATGTGTAAAATCATTAAAGTCACTATGTTTAGATGAAATAAATTCTGATGAATTTAGAGAAATGGCCTTAAATGAAATCAAACTAAGTCTAGAAAATATTTATTTTAATGAAACATTAGAAGATAATGTAAATAATAATAGTAATAGTAATATTGTACCAAAATTAAGTGCACTTTGTGAAAATGTATTAATTTTAAATAGTAATAGTATTATAATAGACGATGATATATTTTATTTAAATAATATCGATAATAATTCAATATTAGAATCGAATGAAAATTATGTTGATACTATTAATAATGATAATGATAGTAGTTGCAGTAATAATAATAATAATAAATTAGAACCAATTATTGAAGAATTAATACATCATGAAGAAGTTATTCCATATAATATTAAGAAATTTAAGTTAGAAAATCGTATAAAATGTCTGAGAAAAAAATATTTTGAAAAAAATAAATTATACAATATTAGTATAAGAAAAATTTTCAAGAAATATCGAAATTATGATTTGAGTAAAAGAAATCTTTGAAGTTAAAAAATTGACCAAATTATACTGTAATTAATGTAAAATAGCTAAAAAAAAAATTTAGAATCTCTCAGACCTTGTCGACCTTTTATTTCCATTCCTTGCAGATAATTAATATATTTTGTTTAAAAAATAAATTCCACGATATAATACATAAATAATTTGATTAATTAAATTTGGAGTGTTATCAATAAAAAATAGAAAATGTTTAATTGTTAGCAATCTAAGAGGTAATAAGTAGGTAAATTCAAAATAACTTTATCATTCAAACATTCCATTTGATTACAACATTTTTCGGTTATTATATATTATATGTTGATAATTCAGTGAAAATTTTTTTTAGATATACCTAAGAGTCATATTTATTGTCAACTTTTTTTTTTAATTTCAAAATCCAAAAATTAATTTTGCTAATTACATTTAAATTATAATAAATTTACATTTTTCTCAATTTTAAAAATTTAAAATTATTTTAATAATATGTAGGCACCATAATAATAACATAACTAAATATACAAAATATGTATAGAGGTGTTTCTGGACCTTATTTTTATAAATATAGTTAGTTATCTTTCTATTAACATAAATTTACATTAAATGAAAAAATTATTATTTTTAATTTTAACAGAAATTAGAGAATAGAAAATAGAGTTTATTAAATTTTTACTCCAATTTTTTTTTTAATTTTTGAAATATTATGATGAAAAAATTCTTTCTTTAGAAGTTATTGAAAATTTTGAATTTTTGTTGAATTTCTTGTCAATGCAAATAGTAAAGTAATTATCAGAAAATTTATTGTTAGAAATTGTATTAAGAGCTCATCCTAATTCTAAATTTAATTGTTTGAATCAGATGTAACATTGTAATATGTTTTAATATATAACCAATTTCTCTTAAAAATATCGTTTTTAAAATAATAAAGAAGTACATTACGTTAAAGGCCTTACATTTATGAATTTGATGTGATATTTTAAGTCATATAAATCGAAATAGCCGCAGCTTGTTTTTAACGGAAATTCCTCAATTTTTTTGTGTGACCTTAAGTGTATGTTTTGCAAAAAAAAACTAATCGTTATTAGTGAATGACTTGGTTGACTTTTCGTTACTATTCTTTTATTTTCAATATATACGTATACCTACTCCTACTGGCTACTGTACTACTAACAATAAAAGTTAGATTATTAATGCTAGAGCTGCGACGCCGAATTAAGGTACATTTTTTGTAATAACTAAATATTCTAAATATATTTGCAGACTTTAGCTTGGAAATGATTAATCTTTTATATTTATAGGGACAGTTTAAAATTTTTTGAGTGATTATATGGGGGATGGAAATAAGGCCGCGGGAAATAAGACCGCGACGTTTTTTTGTTGCGGTCTTATTTCATTTTGCAAAATGAAATAAGGCCGCGAAAATTATTTCGCGGCCTTATTTCGTTTTTCAAAATGAAATAAGGCCGCGAAAAAATCCTCGCGGTCTTATTTCATTTTGAAAAATGAAATAAGACCGCAAAAAATTCCTCGCGGCCTTATTTCGTTTTGAAAAATGAAATAAGACCGCGACAAAAAAAACAATTATTCGGAGGGCTAATTTCATTTTTATAAATGAAATAAGGCCGCGTAATCTTGTGAGGTGAGCACACAGGGCAGGGGGCAGCAGGGCGGCGGGCGGGCGGTTGGTCAGTGGGATTTGCGGCGCTAGCGGCAAAGCCCACTGACCAACCGCCCGCCCGCCGCCCTGCTGCCCCCTGCCCTGTGTGCTCACCTCACAAGATTACGCGGCCTTATTTCGTTTTTCAAAATGAAATAAGGCCGCGAAAAAATCCTCGCGGCCTTATTTCATTTTTCAAAATGAAATTAGGCCTCCGAATAATTTTTTTTTTTTGTCGCGGTCTTATTTCATTTTTCAAAACGAAATAAGGCCGCGAGGAATTTTATGCGGTCTTATTTCATTTTTCAAAATGAAATAAGACCGCGAGGATTTTTCGCGGCCTTATTTCATTTTTCAAAATGAAATAAGACCGCAACAAAAAACCTATCGCGGCCTTATTTCCCGCAGCCTTATTTCACTGCGCCAGTATATATAAATATAATTTGTTATTTATAATGTTAATTCTTTTCCCGAAAGGCGCATTTATAAATAATAGGCTTAGAGATTTTTTTTTTTTGAAATATTAGAACATAATAATTCAGAGCTTAAAATATTTAGATTCTAAATTTCTCTGTGCAACTATCATAATTTTTAAATTTTAGAGCTCAAAATAATATTCTCAGCCTACGTACGGTTACTTCAATCAACTATATGTATATATATATAATTACCTACATAAATATACTTTTCGATCAGAATGTATTTAAAATTTGATATTAATGTGTCTAAGGTTTGAATATCGTTAGGTAGATTTTTTTTAGATAAATTTTTGCACAAGGCACTTGAATATTTTTTTTTTTTTGATTTTTTTTTTAATGAAATTGTGTGATATTAATATTAAAAATAAATTAATGAATAAAACAATTTTTGCATTTAAGCCACCGAAAAAAGATATGTAAAATATTTTTTTTTTATTGTGGGGTTATATTATAGTCATTATATTATTAAATAAACAGTAAACAAAACGTAAACTTTTTTTCTTACCATTAAAATTAAAAAAAAAAGAAGAAAACTAAAATAAAAGTTAAATATTATAAAAAAAAACCAAAGAAAAAAAAAATAAAACTTTAAATTTGAAATTTACATCCATTATATTATAAAATAGATTTTTAATTAAAAATACTTATACATTATTAATTATACATAAAATTGTGAAAATTTTACAAAACATATAAATTGTAAAATTGTAAATTTTAATGAAAATGTTGGATATTTTGTTGTGTTTTGTTATTATAAGTAAATATTATAAAATAAAGATAATATAAATGTTTTGAGAAATGATTATTATGATTTTTAATAGAATAAGAGAAAAAAAAAAGGAGAATTCGGCTTTTGTGGGCCATAGAGCTCACCGAAGTCAAAGAGAAGATGCATTTAAGAAAGTGGAAAGAACTTTCAGGGACAACCCATACTACGGTTCTATCTTTAAATAATTGGAATCCCCAATGATTGAAAAAAATAAACAGTAGATAGAACAATGAACCAACATCGAAAGCGAACAAAATTTTTGGGGATCAAAAGAAAACCAAAAAACTTCTGAAATTCAAACGATCCGTAATCGGCTCCTTAAAAGCTACAATAACTAGGTATTGTTCATCAGACTGTAGATTAAATTCCTCGACATGATAAAAGTAGGAAATAAGACGAACCTAACTAGGTAGAAAGTGTTCAGCATCTAATGTCATTGTCCAGCCCTAGCAAAAGGTAGGATGAACATATCGTTGCCTTTAGCCTCAAACAAAAAAAAAACCCTACTTACATTTTCGAGAAAGATAGTTTCCTATCTGGTAAAATATAGTCCACAACCTTGTACGCTCCATGGAGACTTTTTAGTGGTACCGTCGGAACCTTTAGGTCTATGTAGGCAAGTGAAAGTTGCTACTCCAACTTTACCTGGTCTAAGCTTACTAATTTACAATAAAAAGATTTTAGAATATTTTTAAATAGGCATAACACATATTTAGAATAAAGATAAAAATTAAGATAATGATGTTTGGTTTGTAAAATATGTTTTTTGGTTATTTATTTAAAACATTAATTCACATGAAGGCTTATTTATTGTTATTATAATCACATGTAAGCGTAATGCCAAATTTTTCCGAATTTTATTATTAAAATATTAGTAAAATAAAAATTAGATAATTTAAAAGTAAAAAACACCGGTATTTAAATTTCAAATGTAACGATTATAGAAAATTATTTTTTCGAAAATATCCATAGTAGAATGTGCCTAAGTATTGCCGTAGGTGAATAATTCCAATAATATTAATGTAGCTTTTTCCCGCGAATCACATGCATTGAGTTCAAGTGTAAAACGCCCAATGAGAAAATTCGACCATGAATTTCATGATTGCGAAATAGGTTGATGAAAAGGCTGAGACACACACACTTTATAAAAGATGGTTCGGTTTGTGGTTTTCTTTCTAAAAATATTTTGAATTGTTCGTGTTGCTTGTGTTTACTTTTAGGCACCGTCTATTTAATTTTTTTTTTTTTACTGAAGCACTTTAAATTTTTTCTGCAAATCGACAAGTTACATCCTTTTTTTTTTTCAATTGCAATAAAACTATGTAGTGATATTTCTGCACCTAATTTTATTTTTCAAATTATTGAAATGAAAAAGCGAATTGTGTAATTTCTAATTAAAACGTATGTTGTATTTTGAATAATATTATTTCAAAAAAAATTTGGAGCTGTTATTGTAATTTTATGGTTTTTTAAATATTAGTTCATAATCTTGCTTGGTGAAAATTCTGTCAATTCCAAATATTCAATCATCAAGAAGGTTTCTAATATGCTCACCCAATTGTGATGTTCCCTAGATAACGATATTTTTAATAAACAAAAATAATGTTAGTAGAAAAAAATAAAATAAAAATTGAACATTATTTAAAGGAGCTTATTATAATATATTATTAAGTACCTACAATTGATTATTTCACAAAAAAAAGAAAATTTCAAAAAGTATTAACTTTAAAACTCAACACATCTACTATTAAAACACTCCTAGTTTGTATTTGCGAAATATTCTTAGATACTTTTTGCAAGACCCTTCATTATTATAAGTTACCAATACTTTTTATATAATTTTTAATATAAAAGGCATAAGATTATTATTTTAAAAGTAACACTTGGTTGTGTTTACACGGGAGTTAGACGTACTAAACAATAATCATGATGATCAATATTTTTAATGTACGCTTGAAAGTTTGTATGAAATAAAAATATCAAATAATCATGATAAAACACCATGCCTAAAAATATGTAATCAGAATGCAAAGTATTTTGTCAAAATAAAAATGTTTGTGTTTGTTTTTTTGCACAAAAAATAAATAATCATTTTTCGTTACGTCTAATAGGGTAATTGCGGGAATTAATTCACTGATGTTCTTCCAAAAATCTAATTTAAAAATACTGGTATGGTAAACAGTAATGTTGCACCAGTATAGTATTAAGTCGGTATTGACTATGTACATAGATTAAGAATACAGAAAGATTTATAGCTTCATACAACATTTTTTCAGCCTTTTTTGGTGTTTTTATGTGAATGTGTTAGTAAAACTAAATAAAATTCTTTTCATATATTGATAATTATCACGTATTTTATTTTGTTTTACTAACACATTCACATAAAAATACCAAAAATAATGTCGTATGAAGCTAACAATCTATTTGTATTCTTAATCTATGCTATGTATTAGCAAAAAGCATGTATATAAAGAGGAATCAGTCCCATCTTATGAATAAAAATCAAAATTCATTGTTTCTCTGTTTTTCTGTTTTTCTGTTTTTCTGTTTTTCTGTTTTTCTGTTTTTCTGTTTTTCTGTTTTTCTGTTTTTCTGTTTTTCTGTTTTTCTGTTTTTCTGTTTTTCTGTTTTTCTGTTTTTCTGTTTTTCTGTTTTTCTGTTTTTCTGTTTTCTGTTTTCTGTTTTCTGTTTTCTGTCCTCTGTCCTCTGTCCTCTGTCCTCTGTCCTCTGTCCTCTGTCCTCAATCATGCCTAAACCGCTTAACCGATTTGGCTGAAATTTTGAACTTAAGTTGCATTGGGCCTCGAGATGGTTATAGGGTACTAGAAATTTTGATTCGAGGCTCCGACGGGGGGCTACCTTAGAAGCCGGTTTTGAAGTTTAGGTATATTCCAATAAAATATAGTAGAGTTGGGCTCGAAAAGCATATTTAAAAAACTGGATGTCGAGAGGCTCCCAACCGTTTTGGAATTTTGAAAATATGGAGCCTAGAGACCCAAGATGCTTATAGGGTACTAGAAATTTTTGATCCGAGGCACCGACGGGAGTCTATCCGAGGATCCGAGGCTCCGACGGAAGGCGGTTTTGCAAATTAGGTATATTCCGATAAAATATTATAGCGTTGGACCCGAATCGACTATTTAGAAGACTGGATGTGTTAAGGCACCGGGGAAGTAGCTTTTTAACAAATTTTGAAATTCTGTTTTTTTAGTGCACAAAATCTGAATTAAAGTGTTTTGATATTAATATAAGTTCGGTACTACCGTGCGCAGCCGGGTATTTCGACTAGTACAAAAAAAAAAGAATAAAAATAGTGAAACAAAAAATCCATATCACAACCCTATGAGCTTCTTTTTGAAATTAACACTTCTTTAGGGACGTTGTTATTCTGTAGAGGGTAAAAATTTTTTTTCGGACTCATTCGAGTTCGAAACGACATAGTTTTTTGACGTTTCAATACTCAAAAAAATGAGTGGTCCACTCAATAATCATTTGTCATTTATAAAAACAAAATAATTTGGCGTGAAAAATTTAAATTCAAATTATTTTTTAAAAATCTTTCGTTTACAATTATTTAAAATTAAAAAATTTTTTTTCATAATAGGTAGCTCCGGTGAAATAAAGTTACCTGCCGAAAAATTTTTGTGCAGGGAGCTACGGTTAGGTCATGCCGGCTCAAAATATCCAAAAAAAAATATTTTTTCAAAATAAGTAGCTCCGGTGAAATAAAAATTATCTGGCGAAAAATTTTTGGGCAGGGAGCTACGGTTAGGTCGTGGCGGCCCAAAATATGTTAAAATTTTTTTTTTCCAAAATAGGTAGCTTCGGTGAAATAATTAGATTACCTGACCAAAAATTTTGGGTACGGAGCTACAGTTAGGGTCTTCCCAGCTCAAAATATACCAAAAAAAATCTTTTTCAAAATAGGTAGCTCGGGTGAAATAAAGATTACCTGTCCAAAAAAAAAGGAAGGAAGTGAGGGCGGCAGTAAGGGCTGAATAGAGGTCGGAAGTGGGGGGCGGAAGGGAGGACGGAAGTGAGGGCGGAAGTGGGGGGCGGAAGGACGGACGGAAGTGAGGGCGGAAGTGAGGGCTGAATAGAGGTCGGAAGTGGGGGCGGAAGGGAGGACGGAAGTGAGGGCGGAAGTGAGGGCTGAATAGAGGTCGGAAGTGGGGGCGGAAGGTAGGACGGAAGTGAGAGTGGAAGTGAGGGCGGAAGTGAGGGCTGAAGTAAGGGCGGAAGTGAGGGCGGAAGTGAGGGCGGAAGTGAGGGCGGAAGTGAGAGTGGAAGTGAGGGCTGAAAAGAGGTAGGACGGAAGTGAGGACGGAAGTGAGAGTGGAAGTGAGGGTGGAAGTGAGGGCGGAAGTGAGGGCGGAAGTGAGGGCGGAAGTGAGGGCTGAAGTAAGGGCGGAAGTGAGGGCGGAAGTGAGGGCAGAAGTGAGGGCGGAAGTGAGGGCGGAAGTGAGGGCGGAGGTGAGAGTGGAAGTGAGGGCTGAAGTGAGGGCGGAAGTGAGGGCGGAAGTGAGAGTGGAAGTGAGAGTGGAAGTGCGGGCGGATGTGAGGGCGAAAGTGAGGGCTGAAGTGAGGGCGGGAGTGAAGGCAGAAGTGGGGGCGGAAGTAAGGGCGGAAATGAGGGCGGAAGTAAGGGCGGAAGTGAGGGCGGAAGTGAGGGCGGAAGTGAGGGCGGAAGAGAGGGCGGAAGTGAGAGTGGAAGTGAGGGCGGAAGTGAGGGCGGAAGTGAGGGCTGAAGTGAGGTCGGAAATGAGGGCGGAAGTGAGGGTGGAAGTGAGGGCGGAAATGAGGGCGTAAGTGAGGGCGGAAGTGAGGGCGGAAGTGGGGCTTAGGAGCGATGCAAATGTGGCAAATGCATAGGGCGCCATAATTTAGGGGCGGCAAATTGACACATTTTTTTACGTTTTTTTTAATTTTATTTAAATAATTTAAAAAAATATTAAAAATTATAAAAGTTTGTAATATATATTAATAATTTGGCTAATTTTAATACAAAATATACAGAAGGGTAGTATCTACATAATAATAAATATTTTGCATATCTTTAGCTGTTTACAAGTTTTTTCATCCATATGGTTTGAGTTCGATCTAAATTCATTTGGTTTGAGTTTGTATAAATAACTCTTAAATATTAAATAAATATATTCATACATTTTTCCCAGAAGTTTTATTATTAAAAAGTTTAAGAAATAATATGGGGGCGGAAAAATGTATATGTCTACAAGGCGCCTTAACAGTTGAGCCGGCCCTGGGTAGGGAGCTACGGTTATGGCCTTCCGGACTCAAAATACACAAAAAAAATTTTTTTTTTCAAAATAGGCAGGTCCGGTGAAATAAGGATTACCTGACCAAAAATTTTGGGTAATGAGCTACGGTTAGGGCCTTCCGGGCTCAAAATATTAAAAAAAAAAAATTTTTTTCAAAATAGGTAGCTCCGGTAAAATAAAGATTACCTGACCAAAAATTTTGGGTAGGGAGCTACGGTTAGGGTCTTCTGGCCTCAAAATATACAAAAAAAAATTATTTTTTTCAAAATAGGCAGCTCCGGTGAAATAAACATTACCTGACCGAAAATTTTGGGTAGGGAGCTACGGTTAGGGTCTTCCCGACTCAAAATATGAAAAAAAAAAAAAAAAAAAACACGAAGCAGTCATAGATTGCTGACAGAAGTTAATACTTAAAAGATTTAAACTATGAAATAACAGTGGTTACAAATGGGCTGCTCAGTACAAAATGTAAATTAAAATAAAATGTAACAATACAAAATCTTGCCTTCAATAAAATTGATTTTTAATTTAATTTTGTACTGAACAGCCCATCATTTGTAGCCACTGTTATTTCATATTTTAAAGCTTTTAAGTATTAACTTCTTTCGGCAGTTCCTATGACTGCTTCGTGTTTTTTTTTTGAGAATTCCACTCTCACAAAAGCTTTTAAAAAACTTCAAAAATAACAACAGTTCTATACAATTTTTAAAGTTTTAAAAGCTTTTGTGAGTGGGATTCTCAAAAAAAAAAAAAAGCTCATGATATGGATTTTTTGTTTCACTATTTTTATTCTTTTTTTTGTATGGGACTGATTCCTCTTTATATACATGCTTTTTGGTATATTAGTCGAATCATCATTTTTCATAAATCTAGATTAGGATAGAAATGTAAGTTGTATAAACGTTAATAAATAATTTTGGAAATAAAAATGAAAAACATTTGATTATTAAATTTTCGAAATTGATATAAAATAAAAATTTTGTAGGTATATAAAAAGAATTTTTGGTAAACTCAATTTTTTCGTTGCAATTTGACCGAAACAGTTTACACAACTGTTTTTTGTTTTTGTTGTTCATCACACAAATCATGCACACAAATATGGCATGCAATCAAATTGTATAAGTCAAATTCACAAGATTCAGACAATTCTTATGTGTAGTCTTTTAAATAAAGACATATGTCGTTGACGAAACTGTCAGAATCAGTAAGTCTATTTTTATCGATTTTGGAGTGTAAGGATCTGAAAAAATCTATTTAGTTTTGTCTTTTTTCGTTCTTGAAATATAACGATATTTCGTTTCTGTGAACCGAACAAACAGTTTCCTAACATTAAAAAAAAAACTTTACTTACTGGTACGTTGAATATTTGATAAGGTTTAATGCTGCGCACACAAATCACTAGTTTATTCTTTATTTCATCGACAGCTTTTATTCGCTCCTCTTCACATTGCTTTCGAATTTCGCTAATTTCTCGATTTTTTTCTACCTCCATTTCATTGACAGCTTTTATTCGCTCCTCTTCACATTGGTTTTGAATTTCGCTAATTTCTCGATTTTTTTCTAGCTCCATTTCATTGACAGCTTTTATTCGCTCCTCTTCACATTGCTTTCGAATTTCGCTAATTTCTCGATTTTTTTCTATCTCCATATTTTTCTTCAACTCATCTATTTCCTCTTGGACTGTGCTAAGTTTATTTATTAGTCCATTCATTAGTTGTTTCAGTTCATCGTTTTTAAGTTGATTAACTGAACTTGGTATTATTCTTGGATCTAAACTATTTATATTCCCGTTTGTTTCATTAATCTTTGGCTTTGATGTGTTTTCTAAACTTTTATTTGAGTTGTTAATATTAAAATTTTGGCAATTAGATTTATTAATGTTTTGTTTGTCCGAATTTATTTTGTAAATTTTTCTTTGTTTTGCAGAACGTGATGAATATAAATCATTCTTTTCGTGACTTCGTTTAATGGTAAAATTTTGTGTTACCGTAAACTCACTATGACTATTATTTTCATTTGCTACGGTATCAGTTTTATAAGTTTCCATTTTTTTTCTCTCATTTCTGACCTTAACTACGACCGATGATTTGATATTTTCTTTTTTATTTTTGATATTTTCTATTTTATTTTTGATATTTTCTTTTTTATTGTTTTCAATGATATCTTGTTTTCTTGAACTTTGAGCAATTCCTAAAAAATTAAAATTTTTAAAGATCTAACATTTTGATCTATAAATATTCAGTTTGCTTTAAATATTTGTTTTTTCAACATATTTACTAAAATTTGGTTTTATATTTACTTTTGGGGTTTGGAGCTCTAGCTCGAATGAAAAAATCTCGAAAAATAACCCTTAAAAAAACGTCGAAATTAAAGACGAAACAATTCAACAATCTTTCAGTAATTTCAAGTAAAAATAATTCTCAAATAATAATCAATACTTTTCTTAAGGACACGAAATAATCTTCCAGTAATTGTAAGTAAAAATAATTCTCAAATAATAAACAATAAGTTTCCTGTGTGAATATAAATAATTGCTTTTAATATATTAAAAATAAAATATTAATATATAAAAGTTAGCATAAAAAAAATGTCCAGATTAGGCAAGAACAAAATATTATTTACTAAAATTGTTCTTAAGCAATAGAGCAAATCGTTTACATCTAAATTTTTTGCAGGCAACATGAGTCTAATTTTTTTTGTTTCAAATTTTTGATTAATAATGAATTCAATTTTTTTTTTTATTTTCATTGTAATTAAATAAACTAATTTTTAATGTTATATTTCAAGTGAAATAAAATCTGAAATCATAAAATTTGTTTTTACCAGACAATTCCAACTCTAAAACCCAGATTTCTGGCTTTTCGAGGATTTTTGAATTAATTCGATTTTTTTTTTTTGTCGAAATTTATTCATTCCGAAATTTTTTTTTCACAACATCACTCCTTAATTTTTGTATTGATTAGGCTCGTTGATAGAATATTTTTGGTTCGTTGACATTTATGAAAAATGTTAGCCAACCCAAAAAAATTTGGATTAAGATCGTCGACAAATTTTATTTTTTGTGACATTTTTGAAAAATGTTAGGTATATACTCAGCCTAAAATCTAAAAAAATCTAGATTCTGGTTTGATGACATTGGTTCTGTGACATTTCAGCTAATTTTAAAAAAATATACAAAATTTGGATTGGGCTCGTTGACAAAATATTTTTTGGTTCGGTCACATTTTTTAAAAATGTTACTCAGCCTGAGAATTCTTTTGTTGAATGTCTAAAATCCGATTAAGTTAAATGACATTAGGTGCAATGTCATGGAACCATAGAAAGTAGTTATAATAAAGTCTAAAATTCAAGAATTTATAAATTATAAAAATATTAATGAAATAATTGGTGACGAATTTATTACCAATACAATTGTTGATACCAGGAATCATTTGCTGCAATTGGTCTACCGTTTGATTGTAGGGTGTTTTGAATGAATCGTAATGAAAATTTCCGAATTTCATTTTTAAGTTTTCTATATGAACATTCACTTCGTTGACGGCTGTTTGCACCAAATTTCTGTGTTTTTTTCCTATTTGTTTGTAAGGATGTTCTTTTGAATACAAAAATACTGATTTTATGTTCACTGTACTACGAGAATGATCTCCAAAAAATACCACATTTACCATTGAGGGTGGATTAAATTGCATTACTTTTGCTGGCCAATACGGAAAGCCTCTAAGTTTGGCCCACACAATGAGATGAGGTTTTGAACATATTTCAACAAACCATTTTGCTTTCGTATTAGAATTCAAATAACATTCATGACAAAGTTTTATTTCATAACATTCTTTTCGAAGTATTTCAACTAGTTTTTTTGCAATTTCGGAAAATTTTGATCGACCTACGATATAAATAAAAATAATAATTGATTCATCTTAGTTTTATTCAATTAATTTAATCTACTTCCGAAATAGCATAATGCATTATGAGAAATCCATTGCGCTTCATTAATAAACTCTTTGCTGTGTTTGTATTCATTGTTTGTAACTTTTTTTTGTAAATAATTAATCGTTACAATCTTAATTATGTATTTGCTGTAATCAGGGAATTCATTATCGGACGGAATTTCGACAAAAGCGTCAACCTAAAATAAATCAAATATTGCAATATGTAGTCGTATTAATATTTTCTTTCTTATGGAAAAGCTGGTTTGTAGTTTGAAAGACAAATTCAAAATTTTTTCTCCGAAATCGTTAATTCTACGATAGTGGGGAAATCATTTCAGAAGAAGAATATCATTACCCCTTCTAATTGTTTAGCTTTATTTAAAACATATTGTAGTAACTGATTTAAAAGCTGTTGTGATATTGATATTTTCCCATTTCTAAAAAAGAAAAAAAAAAAATGCTTTGAAAAAAAATAAAATAAAAATATTCCAAAACTCTACTCAGATAAATTTTGCAATGATCTACATTCTTGACAAATCCATTCATCTTTAGAATCAATATTATACAACTTAACACATTTATAATGATATGATCGTGGACATTTTATACAAAAAATTAATTTGTATCCACAAGTGTGACACTTGGAGCAAAATCCATCTGATCCAAGCTGAAACATTTTTAAAAATTAATGCTCATATTTTATTTGAATAAGGAATAAGTGTCACAATATCCCCACAATTGATCTCTACAAAGTAATGAATGAGTTATGTATTAATCTAATAAGTAACGAATGAGTTATGTATTAGACTGAACATTCAAAGTCTTTAAGATACAGACATCATTGATTCAGATTATAGGAACTATGTTCATATAAAATTATACAATTTTTATTTACCCTAATTGGTGTTTTTTCCCACAATTTTTTAATTGAACTCAAATTTGGAGAAGGAACTTCAGATGTTAAACTTAAGTTCTTAGTTTTTCCTTCAGTTTCCTTACGTAAGTTTAAATTTTCACATGATCGCCATTTTTTTGACAAATTAATATCTTTTTCTTCAGTAATAGAATGTGGATCTCTATTGCTTAAACTTGATGAACGTAAAATTCTCCGCGACAAATTTGGTTTGCTTGATTCATCACCTAAAAAATTATAATGTAAAATGTATATTTAAACTAATTTAGTTTTAATTTATGCCATTTTTTTGTTTATTTTGAGCCGAGACGACCCTAACCGTAGCTCCCTACCCAAAATTTTTGAGCAGGTAGTCTTTATTTCACCGGAGTTACATATTTTGAAAAAAAAAAAAAAAATTGTTTCGTATATTTTGAGCCGGGAAGACTCTAACAGTAGCTCCCTATCCAAAATTTTTGGTCAGGTAGGAGAGCTACCTATTTTGAAAAAAAATTTTTGGTTGCATTTTATCTAAAGAATTTGGTATAAATATAAAAGTAATAGTTTCATTTATATATAGATTTCAATTCATACTAGATTTTTTGCCTTCTTTGAGATTCGAACCTGGGGGGTTATTATGCAATTCGATTCTAACATAATTTTTATCGAATAATGCTTCGATGCATTATGCAATTCGATTTTCGAACGACATTCGAATTTTTTTTTTTTCATTCGGATTTTTATGTCATTCGGAATTTTTTTAAAGTAGGATGTAAATCTATTTTCCTAAGCATTATGGAAATCGAAAACATAAAAAAAAATATTCCATTTTCGAAAAATTTATTAGTTATCTTTTATGTTATCGGAAAAGAAGCTAACAATAAATTTTGAAATGTAAGTACCTATTAATTGTGAAATCAAATAAAAAGAAATAAAAATATTAATTTATTGATATTATAAAATTATTATATCTCGTTTTTAAATTAAATAATTTAAATTCAGGGAGAAAAAAAAATGCGCCAACACAAAAAGTGAACAATTCGCAATTATTGTGGACTACATGAAAAATTATCCGGATTTCGCCAAGGGTTTTCTCAAATCGCCGGATGCAAGAATTAAAACCAAAAACATGTAGAACGAGTTATCCTCCGAATTAAATGCCCAAGGCCCTCCTATACGCAACGGAAATGAGTGGAAAAAAGTTAGTATGGAATAAACAAAAAATTAAAAATTCATGTTCATTATTTACTCTTTTTAGGTATGGGCAGATTATAAAAATCATATTAAAAAAAAATTAAGAATGAACAAAATAAATATTTCAGGAACTGGAGGTGGCCAAAGTCGTCAGCATTCTTTTTTGCAGGTGGAATCAAAAGTTGTGCAGCTGCTCGACTTCAATACTCCAATTGACGGAATCGATGATGCAGAAGATTGTGGATTGCGGGAAAAAGAAAACGTGACCGTGATCTCTATGGAAACAATATAAAAATGTATATTTTATGTTTTATTTTAAAATTTCTTATTTTTTATTATTATTTTTTATTTCAACAACAAAATTTAAAAAAAATTAAGATAACTTTGACGTTTTTTCTTTTGAACAAAATTTCTTCTTTCGAACAAAATCTCTTCTTTCGAACAAAATCTCTTATAAAGTAAGCTATAATCCGCTTGCACCTGATTATTATTCGAACGTTTTACATAATGCTAATAAATAAAAGAATCGAAAATAACTTTCGAACGGATCCTCATTCGAACGCGAAATACATAATAACCCCCCAGCGTTCTCAGCATTGTTGGGGAGATTGCAACGTTAAGAACGCAGGTTCGAAACCGGATGAAAGCATAATAGAATTTAATAAAAATTCTAATAAATAACCAATCTTTTTTTTGTGTACATTTTTCAAATTCGAGTCGAGTCGTATTTTGAGTATTCTTATTCTTTTTTTTCTGAGAAAAAATCTCACGCGTTTTCGAGACTCGAATTTGAAAATAGATTTTTACCCTCTACAACGCGCCTAAAGCAGTATTAACTTCAAAAAAATTTGTATGAAGCTTTTTAATTTTGTAATAAATTAAAGCTTAATTAAATTGTTTAATACCTACCTTTTTTTAACGGTAATGTTTTTTTTAATACGATTCTTGGTCTGTTGATAGGATTAGAATCATTTAAATTTGATTTTACAGTATTTTCTGAATCCGTTTCCATGTTTTGACCTAAAATTATTACAATTTGAGTTTTAAATTTTAAATAATATTTTTTAATTGCGAACATAGATACAAACTTTCTAAAATCTAAATATCTAATGTTTGAAATTTTTAAGATTTATCACTAAATAAAAAAAAATCTTTTACATGTAGAATTTTCCCGTAGAAGAATTGCGTTAGCAGAGCTTTCTAAACTTCTATCACCACAAAGCTGTCTTTTCAGAAACCACTTTTCTTTGATATTAATATTTTTATGTTTGCTTCTGAAATCATAGTCAAGCATCACAAGCAAAAGCAAGTTTGTCTACATCAAAAAGCTTTTGATATTTCCATGTTTCTTAAAAATAAAGGGGTTTATTTATTATAAATTATGATCAAAACTAAAAATGCTATTCTCCTATCCATTCGAGTAAAACTAGAAATGTATAGTCATTGAATTTTTTGAAAATAGTATTTATTTTGGTAAGTTTGATCAAAATTCATAAATTTTATTACTCGAAAGTCGTGAATAACTGGCATGGGTACCCATAATAAATTTTAATGTGCATGTGATCGATAAGTTGTATTTAAGATCGTAAATTTAGCTCGGTAAATGGTATATTAAATGCGTTAATTATTTATTTAAGAAAATTTTTATTTACCTACACACTTCAATTTTATTTACCACACTTCAATTTTATTTACTTTCTTCATTTTGAACTTTTCTTTATTTTTTGCATTGCAAATGTATTGATTGCAACTACCTATCACATGCACATTAAAACAGTATACAAAACATAAAATATAATAAAATTTGTTATACAGCTCGTTGTGTTATATACACAAAAACAAATGGACACGTCAATATTATATCACTCGACCTAACGATCTCGTGATATAAGTATTGACAAGTGTCTATGTGTTTTTGTGTATACACAACTCGTTGTAATAACAAATTTTCTTAACATGTGTTGTAATCTACTATTATTGTATTATACAAATAGTTAAATATGTATTTTAATGTAAATTCCACAAAAAACGAACCTGAATTTTCTGATGGAAATATTTTTTCCTTTACTTTCACTCTCATATTGAATTATTTAACTTCTGTTTTCAAAATTTTCTTTTGATGAACCATCTTAAAAGATATTTTAATAGGTAGTTACATTAAGATATTTGTACATTTTTTTTTGACTTCGAATGGTTTTTATATATTATTCTTTCACAAACTATTGAATAATTCTTAAGCAAGATTCAGATGGTTTGAGTGTTTGTTCAACTGGTCTTTCAACATGTTATACTAATAGAAGAGTTAATTTTAAGTAGAATAAACATTCAACTTATCTGAGTAGGTAACTACCTTATCTTTTAAAATTTCTAGAATGAAATGAAAACGAATTCAGTTAGAGCAACTGTTCTTAACCTTTTTGAAATCGTGGAGCACATTTAATTAAATGAAATTTTCCAGGAGCATCAAAAACTGATTTATATTGATTCCAGTAATTTTGATTAAATATTCACAAAACATATCAAATTTTTCATTTATTCAAATCAAAATAATAATTATATACATATGTAGATACATTATATGAAATAAAACTACCAAGAAAAATTGTAACAAATCAACAATTCAATGGGGTAGGTATTCAAGCCTGGCGAGGCTTACATATTACTAGTACTTATATGAGACATAGACAACCCTCATTTTATCTTCTAGCATTTTTTATTGATTAGATTTTTTTTAAATATTTTCTTGAATACCTAAGTAGGTACCTAGTTAATTTTTTCATGTAAAATTAAAATACCAAAATCTTCTAGAACTATAATTTTTCGTACAATTTTGTACAATCCTAATAAGAGCTCAAATGTGTGTTCAATGTTAATTGACCCTCGTGTGTATGACAGACACAGAGAGCTAATTAACATTGAACACACATTTGAACTCTGGATTAAAAGAAAATGATATAATTATATGAAAAACATGGAAGCCGGTCATGAATTTCATCTAAATATACCCAGGGCTTTTTTTGTACCGGAGCTCACCGGAGCACAGCTCCGGTAAATATAAATAAAATAAAAAATAAAAAAACAATTTTTATTAGATTTAAAAAATTGTCGTTATTTTTTTCATGAGAAAAATTCGTAATTAACGATAATTTTTATCTAATAAAAATTTTAAATCATAGATTTGCCTAGGTTTCCGATTGCTATTTATTGGTTTCTATTTTTTTTTTTTCTAGTGATTTTTTGTCTAGTTATTTTGCGATTGCTATTATTCGACGTTACTTTAAAGATTTCAGGAAGTTAAGAATTTTACATTTATTTTTCAAAGTGTCACTTATAATATAGTAAATTTGCGCCGCAAAAAGCGCCCGGCTAACGGAAAAGTACCCATAGTTTTTAAATATGTCCCAAGAATATGAAAAGAATAAATATAAATAGTTATTTTAGTACCCTACAAAAAAAAAGTCAAACGAAGCGAGAAAGGTAACGCATCGAAAGTTTCTTGCAATGTTCCAACGCCTAATCCGCATATTAATATTAATGTACCTACCTACAATCACAATCAACAGAAATACAGTTTCTGTATAGGTTTTCCTTCTATAGAATTAAAAATAATATAACGTTCCGGTAAACATTTCTTTCCAAAAAAAGCACGCCAGCCGCAAATCCCACTGACCAACCACCAGACCTCCCGACCGCCGTTCCCCACCCCCCCCCCCCCTCTCGTTCTGGGATACCCCCTTTATCCTTTTCCCAAAAATAGGGCTAATCGGGCACAAAAAAAAATTTTTCCATACAAAAATGTATGAAAACTTTTAGGGGCCCTACCTTCGAAACGGGGCCCGAGCCCCAAGAACTGATTTCAGTTGTAGGGGTTTCGGTACCGCCTCTACCCCCCCACCAAGATTCAGCCAATTCTGAATGGTTCACGTCATCTGCACTTACGCCTAAAGTTCCTAGCCACGCATTCGCAAAAAAAGCCAGCTAGTGTATTTCTATAAAAAAAATAGAAGATTCGTATGGCTGGTGTTAACGGGAGCTGGAGGAGTGATGATTCTGGTATTTTGTTTAATAACAACCTAGGCTTGAATATTGCTTGTACATATTCCTATTTAAAATTTTATAAGTGAATTTATATCCACAAATTAATTAATTTAACATACCTATTTCTTTTTCTGTTTGAACTTGAACTTTGAACGTTTTTTTTTTTTTTTTACTTTTAACGCAAATTATCGACCGACGCGACGTCTTCTAATCTGTCTGCTTCATGCTTCTAATTCTAATATCTTATCACACACACACAAACACAATTCACCACACATCAGCGAATCTAGAAAAAAAAGAGTTGCCTTGCCAGAATTTGAAAAAGAAACTTATGTTGAATGTCAGTGTTGCCACCCAAAAAAAAAATAAATAAATGTACATATATTATCAAAAAAATTGAAAAGTTTTTCGTAATGCTAGAGATAGAGTCGACGTAATTCACGAGCGTATGCGCGCGTAAAAAAAATAAAAAAAAACCTGTTTTTTTTACCTGTTATGCTCAACGCCGTTCACATGCGAAAAACAAAAGAGAAAAATGTCAACAATAAAATAAAAGAAAAATAAATTCAAAAAAAAATCTAATTCAATTTTAATTTCTTTTGATTAATTTTAATTTGATCTTCTTGTTAAAGAATTAATAAAAATAAAGTTATAAATTAAATAAAATACAACAATAATTACAATTTTATAATTTTTAATAAAAAAGCAAATTTTTATAAAAATTTAAAAAAATAAAATTAAATTCCTAATTCCCGAAATTCTGTTTGTAATATTTTTATAATGCTTTTTAATTTATTTATAACTTAATAAAACATAAAAAATTTTAATAAATTTGCAATAAATAATTATTTAATTTTTATTTTTGAATATAATTATATTTATGAACTTTTTTTTTTATTAAATAATTATTTGTTTGTAAAATTTTTTTTTTTTCTAAATACAACAAAATAAACAACACAATTTTTTTTCTAATTACAACAAAATAAACAACACAATTATAAACAAATGATTTCCATAATGTACGGCGTAAAATACTGGGAAAGTTAAAATATTTCAACTTTTACGCGCGTAAGCTACGTTTTACGTCGTTGCGTATAGCCGGTCTCATACATTTTCATACAATTTGATTTTTTACGTGCGTACACGCGCGTGAATTACGTCGACTCTATCTCTAGCATAATAACTCAGTACAATCAAATACCTTCAGAAATAAGATCAATTGAGAACATTACGTCCTTCAAGTTTTCGCTGAAACGTTTTTTAATGAACAGTTCCTAACACAAATGGCGATTAATTAATTAAGTTTTATCCAGCTTTTTTATGATATACATTCATATTACAATATATAAAAAACTTACATAGTATTAATAAATTTAAATAATGTTAAATGAATTCATATATAATATATATCCATAATATGTACAATATTTATCGATTTAGATCTACTCATTGTAATTTTAAACACATGTATTATATAGTAAGATTCGGCACAAGTGATTGCATTTTTTTGAATCTCATTCAAATAAATAAAAAAAAAAATTGTTATTTCCACCCAGATATATCGCAGGAAATCTCTGAAATTTTAATTATTGATTTTTATTTTAATTATTTTCTGAACATTTTAGTACCGAGATATTAAAAATATTTTAAATTTTGTATTAAAACATTTTGATTTAATAATTAATACACGATATGCAGGGCGCCGTGACATTTGTCCGCGGGACATTTGTCCGCGATGAAATTTGTATGGAAAACTTCGCGGACAAATGTCATTTTGCAAAATGTCATTTGTCCGCCGCGGACAAATGTCTCAAAATTAGCGGACAAATGACATTTTGCAAAATGACATTTGTCCGCGATTGAATTTTCTAACTTTAGCGGACAAATGTCATTTTGCAAAATGTCATTTGTCCGCGATTGATTTTTCGAATTTTTAGCGGACAAATGTCATTTTGCAAAATGTCATTTGTCCCCGATTGAAATTTTTAATTTTTAGCGGACAAATGTCATTTTGAAAAATGTCATTTGTCCGCGATTGATTTTTCAGTTTTTTTAGCGGACAAATGTCATTTTGCAAAATGTCATTTGTCCGCGATTGATTTTAATCGCGGACAAATGACATTTTGGAAAATGTCATTTGTCCGCGGCGGACAAAAGACATTTCGAATCGCGGACAAATGTCATTTTTATGTCCGCGATACAAAAACAAATCGCGGACAAATGTCCCGCGGACAAATGTCCAACCCCCGATATGCAGCACTTCACAAGGTGCGTATTGAAGTTTTGACTTGTGTGAGGCAGATGGCGCATTTTATAGCTGATAAATATAAAATAGCATTGCCATATACCAAGAAGCTACACGCGCGCGCAGGAAGTCTTATGCTAGAGATAGAGTCGACGTAATTCACGCGCGTATGCGCGCGTAAAAAAAATAAAAAAAACCTGTTTTTTTTACCTGTTATGCTCAACGCCGTTCACATGCGAAAAACAAAAGAGAAAAATGTCAACAATAAAATAAAAGAAATTTTAATTTCTTTTGATTAATTTTAATTTGATCTTCTTGTTAAAGAATTAATAAAAATAAAGTTATAAATTAAATAAAATACAACAATAATTATAATTTTATAATTTTTAATAAAAAATAAAATTTTTATAAAAATTTAAAAAAATAAAATTAAATTCCTAATTCCCGAAATTCTGTTTGTAATATTTTTATAATGCTTTTTAATTTATTTATAACTTAATAAAACATAAAAAATTTTAATAAATTTGCAATAAATAATTATTTAATTTTTATTTTTGAATATAATTATATTTATGAACTTTTTTATTTTATTAAATAATTATTTGTTTGTAAAATTTTTTTTTTCTAAATACAACAAAATAAACAACACAATTTTTTTTTCTAATTACAACAAAATAAACAACACAATTATAAACAAATGATTTCCACAATGTACGGCGTAAAATACTGGGAAAGTTAAAATATTTCAACTTTTACGCGCGTAAGCTACGTTTTACGTCGTTGCGTATAGCCGGTCTCATACATTTTCATACAATTTGATTTTTTACGTGCGTACACGCGCGTGAATTACGTCGACTCTATCTCTAGCATCAAAAAGACAAAATTTTTTTGTTGACGGGCTGTCTACATTAGCGATTTAGAATCGCGCGTATTTATGAATGTATTCTATTTTTTCTGTTTCATTTATTAGTATTTGTGTGTGCTCAATATGCCACTGGGTTAGATTTACAGCATGCGATTTTTCCAAATTGTACCATTTTACTTGACTTAAATGTCAAATTAATAAAAAAAAAGCAAATTTTGTGAGAAATGTCAAAAAATACGCATGCTGAAAAATTATTCAAAATCAGCATGCGTATTTTGCTGCGATTTTGGATTTTGTATAAAGATACACGAATACATTTAAAGAACAAAATCGCATGCAGGAAAAATACGCTAATGTAGACACCTAGTGATAATTGATATGCAGCGTTACCAACTTAGGGGTTTTCCCTCTAGATTTAGGGGTTTTTTTTGTTGACATAGGGATTTTTAGGGGGTAATTTGTTTCAGGGGTTTTTTAGGGGTATGATGTATGATCTTAAAAGCGAAGATTTAAATGACATTTGTAATATTTTTGATTGCATTTCATAAGATACCTTATTTGCTAATAACTTCGCTACACTTCAGGAATGCGGTGACACACTTATAAAAGATGGTTTGGTTTGAAATTAAAAAAAAATTCTTTGTAAAATTAAAAAAAAATTCTTTGTAAAATAAAATTTTATTTTTTCGTAATTTAAAAAAAAAAAATTAATTTTTTTAATTTAAAGAAAAAATGGAAAATAAAAATAATAATAAATTTTTTTTTAAAAATATTTTAATTTATTTTCTTTTTTGACAACCTACAATTTATTATTATTTTTTTTATATCGAAGCATTTTAAAGTATGATTTTTTCTGTAAATTTTCTGCAAATTGACAGGTTATACCTTTTTTTTTTTGAAATGCAATAAAACTATGTAGTAAAATTTCTAGGTTTGTGTCGAACCGACTTTCAAACCATGAAAAAAAAAAAAAAATTTTATATGGCAAACCAAGTACCAAACACAGAACGAACCTATTTTTTTCTGCAAAACACGGAATTCTGTGTTTGTAACCTGAAGTGTATTATAAATAAATAATTTTATTATTTATATAATTTACGATGTGCGTTATATATTTTTCTTCAAGCATCTATTTGAAATCTTCATAGGTATATAAGTATAGGTGAAAACACAATTGGGGCGACAGCGTAACGACAGCGATAGCGACTGTCAAAAACCATATATTTGTATGAGAATGAAACAATTGAGGCGACTTTTTTGTATGAAAAATCGCTGTCGCCGTCGTCGTCGCCCCAATTGTGTTTTCACCATATAGCTGTTATAATATCTATAAAAAAAATTTAGGGGTTTTTTAGGGGGAAATTTTATTTTTTTAGGGGGAAACATTTGAAAAGGTTGGTAACCCTGTTGTATGGCTTGGCTTTTTTGAAACCTGAAAGCAGAAAAAAAAAACCGAATAAGAATTTTTGGCTAAACTGTAGTTTACGTGTACATATATTCAAGATTTCGCTGAAACTTAGGTGAAGGGGTAGAGGCGGTCTCAAAGCCTCCAAATCCAAACCATTTTGGCACTCCAAAGTTTTGGTATGTTTTGTATAACCAAATTTTCTTTTAACCCGATTTTTGATGCGGGGGTAAAGGCGTTGTTCCTATAGTCTACAGATGTCAAATCCAAGACGAGAATTTTAATGTCCCGAAAAAACTAGGGCTAAACTACAGTTTCCTTGAACCCCTCAGAATTGGCTGAAACTTGGAGGGGGGGTAGAGGCGTTGTCCAAACTCCCAAAACTGAAATCAGTTCTTGGGGCAAAGGCCCCGTTTCGGAGATAGGGCCTCCCAAAGTTTTCGTACATTTTGTATGGGAAAATTTTTTTTTTTGCTCGATTTGCCCCATTTTTTTGAAGATAGAATAGGGGGTGTCCCAAAACAAGAGGGGGGGCGGGTATAATTAAATATAATTAAATAAGTATTTTCTATGTGGTGTCCTGAAATGAAAGACTGCAAGAACATAAAAATCTCAAACATTCGATTAAATTTACAAATACCTCGTGGAGACTCTATGCAATAGCTCGTATAAAAAATTTATTAGATTCAAAGTATCAATTCAAAGTATCAATTGGACAAAAACTAGTTTGTTCGAAAGTCGAGAAATTAAAACAGAACAATGCGATAATTTTACAATTTAGTAATGCCATTTATCAATAATAAAATTTTAAATTGCTTTTCTTAACTTTTATTCTTTTCCAAATAAAACCCATTTATTTTTGCTAAAAAACTTTTAGGTAAAATTTCTCTTGAAATAAAACTTAAATTAAGGAATATTTTGAAATTTTTAACTTTAAAATATTTAAACATTTAAATATTTCCTTAATTATATACTTTAAAATATTTTCAAGAAGACTATCTGATGTCCTTATAATAACAAAACTTATTTTAATGTAAATATCATGTAGTAACTGTATAATATTTTCAGGATTATATAGAGTTTTTTTTAATGTTTCTTAACTATTGCTTTTAATATTCTCTATTCAATCTATCTCTTGACAATAAGTAAACTTTAATTTCTTTTTTTTATGTCAACATTATTAAATACCTACTCTTATTAATGTTCTTATTGTTTTATAAATAATTTTCAGTAATTGAACCCACGGAATTCTAAATTTTAGCATATTCAAATATTTTCATGATCATTAGACAGGTAGGTAGGTATACTACTTACTTTTTTATTTAGGAATCAGAATTAAATAAACTTGCTACAGCTATTTCCTGCAGTCCAATGTTTTGAGGTTTCAAAAGCAAAGTATAAGAACTAAAACAAAACGTTGGCATATTTTATATCTATCTATATTTATGTCTATCTACATTTGTAAGATGATTAAATTAATTATGAATATTTGTCACATTCGACTTTATTACGGTTATTTTAGATGGAAGATAAATTTAAATCATCGTGTTTGCCAGAACAAAGTTTATGAAGCAATAGTCGCGAAAACAAAATATAAAGAATCACAATAATGACTCATAATCCTTATTTAGTTAATAAAAATTTAAAAACACAATGATGATATTGATGACTAAAAAAATTATTACATATGTACACATATTATGGTCAATAATGTTGGTTGATTTTTAATTTTCCCATAACAAAGCATAAAACATTAAATTTACAATATCTTGATAACCATTGAAAAATATTAAAACAGGTTAACATAATATTGGATATTATGTTTTCTGCATAATCATAAATATAGATATGTCTGCATGTGTGTGGCTGGCTGATTCATTGAATGCGTTTAAGCATAAAACAAAAAAAAAAAATCCGGAAATACCAAAATTTTGATTAGATTTCAAACAAACATAATTAATTTATTATAAAAATTTTCGAGTGCAATGTATGTTTGATTCGTAGATTTTGTGAAAAACAAGTAAGAAGATGTTACAATTGTAAGGATAATAATGTTTCTGAGTTAGTAAAAAAAAAACCTGTAGATCTATAAATTTGTAAGATGCGTAAGACAGGGTTGGAGAATTAAATGCAATTTTACAAAGAGTATTACGTCCTGCAGACAAATTCTCGAATTGTTATGGTTTATTCAATAAAGAAAATAATTATCGGTCCTTGGATTTTTGAAGAGGTTCAATGCACTGAGTTTTGCAGGCAGAATTTTCCAAATGATGACGTAATTGAAATAGGAGTCTAACAACCGTGGGTCTTAATAAATATAATATAGAAAAAATAAATAGAAAAAAATACTTGTAGGTATTTGAAACACTAATAGATTGTAAGTATTTAAAATACTAAGTGATTTTAATGTGATCTTATAATAATTATATAATAAAAAAGTTGATTAAATAGCTAAATATAATTTTTTACTTCTCATTAGGAATCAAATAAATTTTTATTTTATTTTGAATTACTTTTAAATTTAACTTATACCTATTCTTTACTTTTCAGAAAAAACTAAATTTAAATAAAATGACTCTTTTCCGACGACTTTTCCATTTATGGGTGGGACGTAGTATTTCCCCGCATATTGTCCCGCCGAACAGCTTTGGAAAACTGGAAGCCCTAAATTCAAGTACCTAGTAGAAAAATTATGCTAGAATGGTGCACAGAAGAAAGAAGTGGAATTTATTATAAAGATTATAATTAAACAGTAGATAGAAGAGTGATCTTAACTATAATAAATGAACAAAATGTTGCGAGGGACCGGAACAAATTAATTGAAAGGGATATTCAAAGAGTCAATGAAGTTTTGAGGATCTCGATAGCTGCTGCTGCACAATAGTGACTACTTAATATAAATTCTGAAAATTTACTTTTTAACAAAACGTATTCAATCAAATACTAATGCACCATACACTAAAATACAATTATGTTAGAAGCATCCTTTAAAAAAAAATTATCTTAGTTATAGTAAAATAATCCTTCTGGAATACATTTTTGAATTTGATCTCGCGTTTTTTGTAACGATAAAATGTCCTTTTTTATACAAAATGCATTCATAAAAAAATATCTACACATCCGCTATAAAACGTATGGTATTTTTCAGATTTTAATATCCTTTTGCATCATTTCCACATCTCAAAAAGAAGAATTATTGAAATAAATATTTTAATGATTTGATGCAGTAATTTTTTCTTGTTCAATAATTGTTTTTCAATTCAATACACTTTAGTCATTTTCTATAAAAAGAGGAAAGAGAGTAAACTACATAGTATATAATTATATATTGTAAGCCTCTTATGTTAAGTTCATCCAAAAGCTAGATTGTTTTATTTTTGAAAACGTTTCGAGTTTAAACAAACTATAAAGATTTTTTTATCTAAGTCTTTTTTTTTTGATTGAAATACTTTTGAAATATAGGTTAAATAGCTAAGCAGATGATACGATTGCATTTTCTAAATTTTTCTTTTATAATATTATGTTCTTTATGCGAAATACACTTAGAAAAATAAGTTAGCTCATTGAAATGCTAGCAAAATAATATAAATTTATATTGCAAGGTTAAAATAATTAACGAAAAATTTGGATTGGTAATTTAAGTTCTCTGAAAATTGCCAAGCGTAGTTCCAATGAATTGCAAATGTAGGCCCCAGACTTAAAAAATAAGCTGGAGTTTTAAAAAAAGATTTTTAAAGCAAATTGATTAGTTTACTTCAAAACTAGAGGTTCTTAAAAATATAACGATTTATCCGTAAAAACGTGAAATCTTTTGGTGCCGTTGTCATCATGCCGCCCGACTTGGTCAAAAAATTTAACTAATCATCTCTCAACCAGTACTAAAATAAAAACGAATTTCAAATAACCCGAGATGTACGATTTGGAGCTTCATTTTCATAATTAAAGGTATTCGGTGCGCTTACAATACAATGTACATGTACAAGTAGCATTATTATTTAAAAAAAAAATCAAGAATTATGTAGAAAGCAAAAATTTTTCTAAGTGTTCTTTTTTCTTATTTTTCTAGAATTTAACGTTTTTTCTGTTTTCAAGTGCAATATAGAATCATTTTAAGGAAAAATAGAACCTACACTTATTCGTAAAACTTATGTTAAAATTTCTTACATGTACATAGATAACACTACACCGTTTGCAACATATATTATATAGGATTTTTTTTCTCTGGTTTTTGTTTGAAAAACATATGAAGGTAGAGCAGATGCAATCCTTATGATATTAAGTTTTTTTTTTTTTTTTACAAAAAGGAATAAAAAATGCGTAAACGTATAAAAATAAAATTGATATGATATGCGATTGCACCTTGATTTCTTATTTTTATTCTGTAGAAATTGAATTGTAGTAGGAGTCTTATTGAGATTTTTATTTTTTTTTTTTTCAAAAGTTTAACAGAAATGATGGATATAATTTTTTTTTTTAAATTTTGGATTCTTAGAGGTCCAGGTGGAAATTTTTATTTATGATTTCGTTATTTTAATTTATTTCAATATTTTTATTTAATTTTTTTTATTTTTTAGGATCAACTTTGAAAAACAATAGATTTTTTATCATCTGTCGTGTGGCCGAATTAATTTTTTTACTTAAAGTATGGATGGAGAAGAATACTTATATGTGTATTAAAAAATAGATTGTTCTTAATTGAAAAGAAGTAAGTACTTATAACTATTATCTTTCCTTTATTTTGATATTTAAATTGTATATTAAAAGCTGTTTCTGCCTTCAAATGTACATTTTACATTTATAATTAAAAATGAAGAAAAAAGAACAGCTTTATTTATAAATCAGAATCTAAACTTTATGATACTTTTTTGTGATACATACGTCAATTAAATCATAAAGGAAGTATAAATAGAGAAACTAGTCCCATACAAAAAAAGCAAATACAAATAGTGAAACAAAAAATCCATATCACAACCCCATGAGCTTTTTTTTTGTATTTTTAGAGAATTCCACTCTCACAAAAGCTTTTAAAACTTTCAAAATAACAACAGTTCTATACAATTTTTAAAGTTTTAAAAGCTTTTGTGAGAGTGGAATTCTCTAAAAATACAAAAAAAAAAGCTCATGGGGTTGTGATATGGATTTTTTGTTTCACTATTTGTATTTGCATTTTTTGTATGGGACTAGTTTCTCTATTTATACTTCCTTTATGATTAAATGCAATTAAATGCAATAATATTAAAATAATAAAAAACAATTAAAATATTTTTACCACTCAAAATTAAGAAGTAGGTATGCAATGAAAATATTATTTAAGAAACAAATTTTCCTAACTAATACCTTGTTCGCATCTAAAAAAAAAAGTTTTCAGGTGCGAACAAGGTATAATACTACAAAAACACAAATTTTTTAAACATAATATATTAGTCTAAGAGCTCGCAACGTTTTTGGCACGTGATTTTAGCAAGGCTCATTTTTTAAAATATTGTTAAATGCTACGGTGCAGGACCCATAAGGGTAGTCTGGCTGTCAGGTGACGTTGCGTTTACCCGTGGGAGCAGATCCAGGTAGGTCAAAGAAAAAATGCAAAATTACGTGATAATAGCACGATTTCTAGTTATGTCACTTGTTTGTGCTTATTATATGAAATGTTAATGCATCATTGCCAGACGGCTTCGGAGTTGTTAAGACCGTGCCAGACCTTGATTTATAACAAAAATAAACTTCAATTTCACGTCATTTTAGCAAGGCTGAAATTTTTATATGTTATAGATTGGATCTTATATATACTACATCCAATTTGCCAGACGGAAATACCGTTGCTAAATGGATGCCAGACCTATGTCATTTAAAAGTAATTTGTTTTTTTCATGTAATTTTGCATTTTTTTTACCTACTTGGTTCTGCTCCCACGGGTAAACGCAACGTCGTCTGACAGCCAGACTACCTTTATGCGTCCTGCACCGTAGTATGGAACATTATATTAAAAAATGAACCTTGCTAAAATCACGTGAATTCTTACGTTGCGAGCTCTTGGACTATATGATAAGGGGGTATAAAGTATAACATGTAGCCTGTCATAAAAATATTGTGACTATCCTGATAACTGAATAAATTCTAATCCAAAAAAAATTAATGCAAAACTTTGGGCTTTTATTTTTGAATAAAGTAAACGATATTTAATTCTTTCTTGTTTTATTTGTTCAAAGAAACTGGTGTAGTTAGCAGGCGTCTTGAATATTAATTGTTTTGTTTTGCGAAAACACATATTTTACACACCTGGATTTCAAATAATAGACTATAGGATATATATCCTATGTTGCATATAGTATTTGTATACAATACATACATTTAGATATAAATATATTTTATTTATTTTAAAATATGTATGTAGTACTATGTTACAATCTATTACAGAGATTTGTGTAAAAAATAGACAATTTTTTTTTGTTTTTTACACGTACATAGTACATAATTATAACAAAACTAAAATTCTAAAAAGGAACATTTATTTTTATTTTTTTTTTTTGGTTTTCTTTGCAAAAATAAAAGAAATGAACATTATGATTGATTATCCATGTTGTTCTTATTGTTTGATCTTTCTGTTCTGGTGCAAAATACATTTTTTTATGCTACAGGCAGAAGCAGTGTGACAATGTGTATAATATATAGTATAACAAACGCTCAAAATAATATTTTACCAGGTGTCAAGTACTTCAAATTAAATAATCTCGGTGTGTTTAAATTTTTTTAAATAAACACTATATGGCTAGTGGCTGGACATTAGTTTTGACATAACATAGTAAAAAAATTAATATTTGAAGCCAAAACTGAGATTGAGTGCATGCTTTTACAGATATTATGAATATGTACAATAAGATATATTATAATTATGTACGTAAAATTTACACTATAACTAAAGCTAAACAATTAAATAATTTTAACATTTAATTATATTGTATGCATAAATTTGAATAAAGAATAGGGAAAAGAATGGAAATGAAGAGTTTTTGAACCGTATGCCAATAAAGTCCGAACAAGGTCAAGAGATTGGACCAGGAGAAATTTTATCAAAGCTAAAAATTTTAAATATAGATCTAAAAAACCACACAATTATTTCAAAAGCAATTCGTTTTGTTTGTTTTGGTTTTCTACTGGACAGTTTTCCAATTAAATTGAATGCATTAATAGGAAAAATTAATTATGGATGCATAATACCGAAATAAAAAATTTTAAATTTTTATTTTGTTCATTTAACTGTGATTTAGGCTTTTTTTTTTAAATAAATTTTATTAATATCTATCATTAAAATCTATAAAATCTATTAATGTTGCTTTTGCGGAAGGAAAAATATTTCACAAAGATAATTATAGATTTTATGTTCAAAGAAACCTTCATCAAAATTTTATCCGGAAAAGTTTGTGGTCGGTAAATAAATGGATTTAGATATAATTTAAAGGACAATGTAGAAGATGAAGAACAACAGCTGGTAATTTAACTCATGAATTCATATACATATACATATATTTATAATATATGTGACCACTAAACTTTATATTTCGTCGTTATTCTAGTCATGTTTTGGGCTGGAATTTGGGTTATATTAACTATGTGTTATGCATTATTATTATTTAACTTCCAGTAACTGTTTGAAAAGATAACTTCAGGCATCATTTTGGTATATAAATTTTCTAAATAAAAGAAAATTTACTTTTATTCCAGAAAGTAAATAATTTTTTACAAATCTTTGATTTCGAAGTAAAAACACCTGAAATCCATATATACTCGACAAGACATTAAACTTAAGAAGGTTAGTTATACATATATATATATATATATGCATATATATACCATTCATATATAAATATTCAGAATAGTATGGAATTTAAATTTAAATACATGCCTTTGATGTAATTGGTTCTGTATTATTTTGAGATCAGATTTTTCGAATAATCATAATCTTAAATAACAAAGTAAATATTTCTGACATGATGTATTAGATGAAAATTAGCACAATAGCGGGTAGTTTATTATAAAAAAAAATATTTTATAAAATTATGTATGATCTTGTGACTATGAGATTATAAATAATTATAATTGGAATTTATGTAGTTTTGTATATGTTTATGAGCTAGTTGCTAGTCTTAAAGTATAAAAATTTTAAATTTGAATTATCATTTGTGACAGTTATTATAACAAGAAAAAAAATTCAAAATCTTATTTGTAACGATTTAAAAACAATTTGTTCTTGTTTTGGGGTTAAAATCCAAGAACAAAAAAAAACAAATAGTAATTTTCAAAAGAGATACAAAATGTTCGTTAAATGGTAATATATGTATCATCATTTTTTCAGATCCGCATGATATCAGAAACAGAAATAAACAAAATTTATTTTGTTTAATCGTGTTTTTGCTTCAAAATTTTTTGGTTTATAAACTAAATTTTTTGCCAATACTAAATTATAGTGTCTCTTCTAAAAAAAAATAATTCTTCAAAAACAAACTAAATACAAATATATGTATATATGGTGACGCATTGAAAATGAGGTAAAAATGTTAAAATTTAACAACAAGAATATGTATATTGCGAAGCTAAAAAATTATTTAACAAAAAAATAAATATGAAAAAAAAAAAAACTTAAAAACCTTAATAAATACAATGAAAGATTATAAAATTTTATCAACTTGTTGCCAAAGAATTGGGAAAAAACTCCCCTAATATTTTTAGTTTTTAGTTTTTTTTTTTTTTAAAAGAGACAATAGGTACAATATTTTAGTTTTCATCATTTTATTTCGGAGAATATAAAGTTATCGTTCTGTTTGTTTGTTCGTTGAATATGTAAAATATTCATATTATTTGTTTTTTCTGTTGACTGACGTCAGTTTATGTCGGTCTCGAAATCGATATCTGCATGAACGTGGGGGTTACAGCAGTGATTGTGATAATAATTGTGATAACGATTTCAACCTACCTATATTCTTTTCAATTTTTCCTCTCGTATGCTGCTCTTTTTAGATTTTTAAATATATTTTTCATTTGTAATTGACATAATTGTACATATATTTTTTTTTCCAAATTATGCTCTACAACTCTAAACTATACATACTTAAATAGGTATGTTGACTTTATAAATACATATCTATATACATTTTTATAAACATACTTATTTTTTCTTTTTTAGAGAAGAAAATATCCCTAAAGAATGATTTCTGCTGTAAAAAGAAGTTAATGTTAATGAAAAAAAAAATTAATATATTAAATTTATGGGAGCTGAAGAAATAAATTTTCCATTTTTTTATCGATTAATGTTAAAGCTGATTATCTAATGAAATTGATGATCGCAATTACCAGTTAGTTGGTGAGATAATTTCCGTACACATTGCTATACTGTTTCATCAAAACATAATAATTTTTCGCTCTATGTTGGCTAATAAAAAAATACATGCGTATATACAAACATAAAATAAAATTAAATATAAATTCACAAAAAAAAATTTAACTACCTGCACGCAGTGCATGTTTGCACTATACACAAAATAATATCTGTTTTATGCTCATTATAAAAGAGCATAAAATTCTCCTACATCATAAAAGTGACTGTACATAAAATAGAAGAAGAAAAACAATTTAAAAAAAAAAAAATACAAAGAATAACCTTCAGGTAGAAACATAGCACCATAAATTTTTGATTCAAAATGCAATGCACCCTCTCTTGTTATTATGTATTTGTTAATACAGTAAAACATATGATATTTATGCAAAGAAATTTCGTTAACTTGAAATTTTTTTTTAAATATACTCAAACAAACTTCTCACTGAATCATTATAGTCAATTACTCAATTTATAGTACACACTTCTGAAAGCATAACTTCCTTAATTTTGTGATAGCAAATTATTTTCATTCGTTTTGATTCTTGATATATAATTTATTAAGTAATTGCCTTCGAGGTAGATGAATTTTTGGGTCAAAACTGAATATTCAACAACGTAACTTTTGTAGTCCCAAAATATTAAATTTTTCGGAATTTAAATTATGTGCTTATTTTGAATTGAAAAAATTTTGTAAGAAGAGTTTAATGCTGTTAAACGTTATAGATTTTGCCTGATGTTTAATTTTTTTGTAGGTGGTATATATTTATTCTACAAACAATACCATTATCGAACTTTAGATGTAGATATATATGTTCAACAGATTGAAAACAACTACATACATTCAAAATATTCAATATAGCTATAAAAAAAATATTCATAAATCTAACATATTGCACAGTTTTTATGCTCTCTTCTGTCTCTTTTCGTTTAATGTAGTTTAGATATATTTTTTTTATTATGCTGTTGCGCAGCATAGTGTTGTACAATGTGATTTAAAAATAATTCAAATAATTTAAATTTTGTGTTGCTTAAGTTGATTGCGAAGCAATATAAGCAAAAAAAAAAACACAACAATCTCACTAATACACAATAAGGTTCAAACTGATAAAATAAATAAAATAAAAACTTAAGTAAAAAAAAAAAAAAATAATATGAATCTTTCAGATTCATGTTCTTTTTGGTTTTTTATTTTTTTGTGAAGTGATATTTTGAGTTATTGCTTTATTTTGAAGTCAGTTTAAGATTTGAATTGTAACTGTGCGGTTGTATGCTCTTGTCATAAGAAAAAATTCTAATCGCACGTGGATATATATATAAAAAAATACAAAATTAAATTCAATGAACCTCGTTGTTCATGAAAAAAAAGCGTGACTACGTTTATATAGTTTTATGACAAGTGAAAGCTTTTATAGAAACATAATTAATGTTTAAAAAACAAAATTAAATTAAAAATTTTTAGAAAACGAACTCAAATTTTATTTTTATACATTAATAAATATTTATTAAAAAAATTAAAGACACAAAACTTAGAAAAATCAAATTAGATCTTATAAAATATAATTAGTTGAAATTTAACTATTTAAACCGGATATTAGAATTTCCAGTAAAGAGAGATTCAGAAAAAAAAATATTGATTTAAATAAATAAAAATTGAAAAATTGAAATGAATTCAAGCGGATACAATATGTCATCAATTTTAGCAAAAGATAAAAACAATAATTTTATAACACCAAAAAAAGCAATTTTAAATGCAATAATTTCTTCTGATATTAAACAAATGAAAACTTCACCAAAAAATTGTGATCTCCAAGAAATTAATTTAGATTTTTCAAATGAACCATTTCATTTGTTAAAAGATCGTTACCTATTACAGACTACATCACAGGAATTATTTTGTACTGATATTTATACAGAAGAAGTGTTTTTATGTAAATTAATTAAGAATTCATTACCAAAGGTACAATTAGCATATTTTAATTTAGCTAATACTAATTTAAATGAAAATGAAATTATCCGTCCGCCAGCAGATATTGTACAAATAAGTGATGAAGCTACTTATTTGATTTTACGACAACATCACTATGGTGATTTACACACATATATAAAATTTAAACGAAGATTACCCGAACCAGAAACTATATGTTTGTTTAGACAAATTTGTGATATTGTTTTATTATGTCACCGAAATGGAATTGTTTTAAGAGATTTAAAATTAACAAAATTTTATTTCATTGATAAAGAAAGGTTGGTATTACTAAAAAGAAAATTAAAAAATAATTTTATCTAATTATACATTTTTTTTTCAATATTATGTTATTAATTAAACAGAGATCTAAATACTTACAATAATTTTTTTCTGTAAAATAAAATATAAAATTCTGATGAAGTTCAAATCAAATCGAAACTTCAAAACTAGACATTTTTTTTTTTGTAAATATTATGGAAATGATATAACAACGTCCTTAATTTTAGAGATTTTAGAGATCTAGTCAAATTGTTAGATATTTTCTTTTTCGTATAATGAAAATAATTTTACAAAAAAAATATTCTTAATCAAGATTGAAATGTTCCTGACTTTTAAGTATAGTTTATCATTTTTTTTTTTTACATTTTATTAATAATAATGTTTGTACTATTAGTACTCTAGTTTTCTTGTCTGTAACGATATAAAATTGACATCAGTATTATGCATTTATAATGTTTGCAATGTAAGAAACAGCTTGGATTGAATAAAATTTGATCTGAGCACCAATTTTATATATGTAGATAAATCGATGATGGTTCATCGCAATTTCAAGGAATCCTCATCTACCACTCTAATTAAAACTAAAATAAAAACTTCTCAGTTATGATCATTCTTTAGGCGAGTTACTATATTCAAGTACAACGAGCTAATTATTTACTTCAGCAGATGACTAAATAAAATTCTGAAAAAAAAAAAACATTTGTAAAGTAATCTTGCTTTTTTTTTTTTTTATTAACTAATAAAGTTTACTGAAACTTTTATTTAATTTACATTTTTTTTTTTTTATTAATTTGATCTGATCATTATTGTGTCATTTTTTTTTTTGTTAATATATATTTTTTCAAATGAAATATTTAGTTTTTTTAATAATAAAAATGTAAAGTAATCGTGCTATGTGCAACCACTAAATACAACACTCATACAACATTTTATTAAAAATTGTTTTTTTTTTTTTGTTTTTTTACAATTTTAACACCTACTCTCTGCTGGTCGCATATTGCTTGCGATATGCTTTTTAAACTTATGAAAAAAAAAAAAAGATCTTTTTTTTTTTATTCATTTTTATTTTCTTACAACAATATATATATATATATATAATATCGATGTGCTAATCTTACACATTATGTGTTTTTTTTTAATTTTTTAATTTTTTTTTGTATATTGCCAAATCTAAAAAAAAATATAAAAAATAAAATTAAAAATACTATACCTTCAGGGGTATTACTACTCTTGGTCCATTCAATTCTTAAAAGACATTTAATATAGGTAGAAAAAAAAATGATATTTTGAAATTTTCTTCTTTTTTTTTTTAACGGAAAAATAAAACTGCACCTTCACGATCACAAGCTTAGAAATTTTTATTAACGGTATTAGAATAGAGATAATATTTTTAAACTCTTTTTCAATTACTTACTAAGTATATATTTTATTATTTCTCTCTGTTTTCATACAATATACAGTGTACATATATAAAAAAGTTTCTATCTAATAAAAAAAAAAAAAAGCTTTGTAATATCAATGAGCTAATTTTATTTTGTTTTTTTTTTTTTTTTTTTTTTTAATATATATTTGTCTAAAAATTGAGTCAACAAAAAACTGTTAATACTATTAACAAATTTTCACAATTTTTTTTTTTGCCTTTATGATGAGGGTTACTGCATAAAAAATAAATAAACAAAATATATGTACATATATCAAAAATGTACTATGTATAAAAAAAAAAAAACTTAGTGGGTTCATGCAAAATGTGGGTGAGATTATTGAATCTTTGTTGATCTGACCGTATAATACTATTGATTGAATAATGATGCCTTTGGGAAGGCTCTTAAAATCTTAAAAATATTTTTTTTTGATAGGGTTCTCATAGTATTCTGGTTAGTTTTATAATTCAAATTTTTAACATAGGGCAACATGGAGAGCCAAAAATTTATAAAGTTGTTTCCATAATTTTTATTCGTCAATTTCTTTAAATATTATGACTTTTTTTTTTGATAGGGTTCTCATAGTATTGTGGTTAGTTTTATAATTCAAATTTTTAACATAGGGCAACATGGAGAGCCAAAAATTTATAAAGTTGTTTCCATAATTTTTATTCGTCAATTTCTTTAAATATTATGACATTTTTTTTTTTTTAATTGTTGTATAATAGATAAAATGGCCCATACGAGCCTCCATGCTTGCACAATATTCAATTTATTTTCAATTTTTGAATATGGACGTTGTCTATGCATCAATTTTACTGCCACTTTATTCTTAAAAAATATAAATTTGATCATATGCTACAGATGAATGTATTCTGAAACGAAAAAAAAAAAAAAAAATTTTTAATTTGTACAAACACACAAAATCAACCAACAAACACGTTCTGCAATCACAAACTTGTCACAATTATGCTGTTTTCTGAATAGTTGTAATCGAAATCAACTTAGCCTTCTTTAATCTTTGATAATTGTTATAAGTAATATAGTTTTATACATCTTGCAGAATATCAGAAACTTGATGTCGTTTGTAATCGTAATACTTCTACTTTTTATTAAATGATGTAAATGTAAAACTAGAAATGTGTACCTATGTATGTGAATCGTTGATTGTTAGCTGATTTTCGTAATTTACAAAAAAAAAAAAATTACATTTAAAAAATTCATATATATGAAAGAATTATGATTGAATTTATTTAAGCATAATATGTATATATTTTTTTTTTTTAGTAAAAATCAGGGTCAGTACGAGGTTAAATAAATAATAATATTTTAATTATATTTTATTTTGAAAAAATATACCGTATATACATATATTATACAAATATATACAACACATATCTACACAATATAAATAAATTTATTGCATTTTATGCAAGATTTAATAAGTTAATATGTTGTTGAATGTTTCAATATTGGTTAACATGAGATTTAATTAAGAAAGAATGTTATTGATCAATATTTCGAAAATTGTTATAATTATTTAACAAGTTAAGAATGTGCTAGAACCCCATTATTGATATGTTATTAAATATCAAAAGTAGTTCATATTTTACAAAAATACTATTATGAACTTTATGTCTTACATTTGTTACTATAAAGTTTTATATTTATAAATGGGTCATTTCATAATCGCAACTGCAGACATATCAGGTTCAAAATAAACTTAGTTTGCATGCCGCAGGCATTCCAAGAAACTAATTTGCTGATGAAAATATTTATTATAAGACAAATGAATTTTTATTCAAATAATAATGCAATTAGAGTTGAAATTTATTTTATTTTATTTTTTTTACTTACAGAAAAACGCTGCAGTATGAATCCCTCGAGAGTGCATTTATTCTTGATAATCCTGAAAATGATTATTTATCGGAAAAAATTGGATGCCCACTTTATGTTGCACCTGAATTACTTACTCCAAATACATGTTTTGCTGGATATGCGGCCGATATGTGGTCTTTGGGAATAATTTTATTTACACTATTAGTTGGACGTTATCCTTTCACAGACGGATACAGTTCAAATTTATTCAACAAAATTGTTCTGGTAAATTTTACAATGCCTCATTTTTTGAGCCCAAAAGCAAGATGTTTGTTAAGGTCTTTGCTTAGGAAAAATCCAGACGAACGTTTATTGGCTGAAGATATTTTATTTCATCCTTGGTTTTATTCTAAAGAATTTTCATCAGGCTTAATCAATGACATGTTTGATGACGACCAGGTTGTACCAGATAACTGCTCTGAAGGTGAAATGACTAATTTTGGAGACAGTGGATGAATATATTTTTTAACATCCAGTGTTACAATATAATCAAATTTGATGTCTATGGAACGATATCAAAGATCCGATAAAAAAGAACTGATTCTGATATTGGGTTAAAAATATCTGTAGAATCAATGATGTTGAACATTTAGATGCGGAAAGTAAATTGAAGAGACGCCTGAGTTCCTGCACGATTATTCCCGTGTTATATTTAACAGGATTTTAAGCTGTGAATGTCAGTTACTGAATAAAGATTAAAAAATTATAAACATTCAAAATTGATTTTGTTTAAAATTATTTCGGCTCAAGGCTCACAACAATTTTTTTAGTATTATCCACAGTACTTTCAAAAAGGAATAAAATTCACTCACACGATCAATTATAAAAAAAATTTATTAAAGCTAAGATTCTTTAATTTTGTTTTTCTGATTTGATATCAATTTAAATTAAAATAAAACGAATGAAACCACTCCAATATTAAATATATATAATATCATTATACAAACTAAAAGGTGATTATTGCATAAACAAAAAAAAGTACATGTATATTTCAAAAATTTTGTTTCATAAATGTTTTTTTTTGTAAATTTTGTTTTACATAATATCGTATAAAATTCTTGATTACTTAAGCATAAGACCATCAGAATTATATACAAACAAAATACAAATAAAGTCAGCATAAGAACATTTTACAATAACTTCTGAATATTTCTTAAGAAGTTCACAATTGAAAAAAAAAATATATTTCCACATCAGTTTGTTCCGATTTTAATGAAAAATATTTATACTTTTTGTATAAATTACGATAATAATGAAATAAAAAAATTATTTCATAATTTTCAAGAAAACAAAATGTACCCATTTTACTTCTGTAAACTTC
This sequence comes from Hybos culiciformis, assembly GCA_964007475.1. Lineage (NCBI taxonomy): Eukaryota > Metazoa > Arthropoda > Insecta > Diptera > Hybotidae > Hybos > Hybos culiciformis. The sequence goes on along the minus strand of OZ023273.1, from coordinate 150,953,984 downwards.
TATAATGTTATTTATTGTGACATAATCGAACTTTTCAAGCAGGCCTGATGTAAGTATGTTGTAAAATGAATAATCTAATTTGAGTTTAATACATCGATCAACAGAGGAATCCAAATTTTAATCATATCAAGTCACGTATCGAAACGTAAAACTTCACTAACCTTTACTTTGAATTGAATACGTTTATAAGTACATACACATAAATTCTGAAATAAGTAGAAGCACATATTTCAAATGTATTCTTTAATCTTGATGATTGACTCATTTTTGACAGGTAACGTAAAGACAAGTACATTAAAATTTTACCTATTCAATATTCATATAAGTATTTACAAAATCACGAAATTAAATATTTAAATTAAATAACAATTTAATTCAATCATAAATTGCACAACATTACTTGTATTAACCTTTTTTATCCTAAAACATTGATTGCGTCCGTTATCGAATGAATAAAAATATTTTTACATCAGTTGATAGTAGGACTTTAATTTTGTAAATGCTAAAAAATTTAAAGCTTAGTGTAATATTTAAAATTCTGATAAACATTAAATAATAATTTCAATTTTAAGAAATTATGTATCTATTAAAAGAAGAAAAAAGAGTTAGGAATAGTCTGGACTGAAGTACTTGTTCTCAAAACCACATCGTTTAAATCGTTTAAAAATAAGAGATTATGCAAATATATTATGACATTAAAAGTCTTAAAAACTAAAAGTATCTAGTATATTGTAAATATAATGTCTATCAATGTCTTCTTTTACATCATATTACATCGCTGAGAATGGTTTAACTTTTAAATTGTTAATATTTTCTTTTATTATTGCAAGGTTCAAGAAACCCCTTTTTTTAATGGGTTTTATACACCGTTTTTGACATTTTAAATGTTTATCAAAAAAGAAGACTGACAATCTATACGGATTTTCAGAACATATACTATTTCTACCAACAATGAAATAATCGTTTTCCCGAATACATGTTTGTAATTCTGCTGTGAACATACTATATCTTTAAAAATGAACATTTAATTCAAGCAAACAGTTTACTTCATTCATAAATTATTTTTATTGATGTTGCACAGTGTAATTGTAGATATTTGCGAAATTTTCCAAAGATATATTTACATAACAAAAAAGATATTGAATTTCAAGAGTAAAGACTTGTTATAGTCAAGGTCAAAAGCTTTATTTAATTGATATCTAAGAAAATAAGAAGTAAGAATAATGATTTTAAACTTAAGAGTTAAAGAGGTCTTTTGTTTTGTATTTTTATTTTTAAAGTATTCTTCTGAAAACTTAACTAAAGTATTGTTAAAGCTTGTGCTATAAATTAATAAAACCATTAATATAATTTTTGTTTTTATATTTTGTTGAAAAAAAAAAAACTTAAATTGTTCAATTGTTCTTTGAGTTTTCAAATGATTTACGATCACTTTAGACTTAAGAGTTTCGTAAGTTATTTAAGATCTTGAATAATCGCAACTTTTTAAGCTCAATATTCTCTAGATAGTGTGGTATGCGAATCGATTAGATAATTTTGCTTGTTATTGCTGTGATCTGAATGATTGTCCCAAGCGGATTTTGGTCTTTGCGGTCGAAAATAATTTTTTTATGAATTATTTGTTATTGATAAAGGTTTAAACGATCGGATATATAAATCTGTATTCTATTATAGATAGAGACGATAGAGTATAGAAAGAATGGAAGATTAACAATATTGTGTTGTGATATATCTTGAAATGTTTAATGCCTTAAAAAAGAGTGGATATATAGAGAGCCACATATGTATGACTAAATATATAGAATAATAACATATTGTTGTGTCAAATAAATTAATGAATTGTTAATTGTAAAACGAATTGATTAAAAATAACTTTGCGATACAAATGAAGGCAGATTTATGTAAAAAATAGGGAAATTCAGCCCAAAATTCTTTAAAAGTACATTTAAGGAATATCAAGATAATCTTATGATACCTTTAACTTTTCTTATTTCAAAATATAATTAACATTTAATATTTTTTGATTTACATTAAAAGAAAAGATTAAAAAAATATATGATACTCACTCGCAAGTATATGCACAACTGTACTTATAGTGCAAAAAGGACTAAGTAATTAAAAACTGGAAGTAATATAATTTTTATTGCTCATTGTTTCAATCAAGGACAACGTATTTATTTTTACCTGCAAAAATATACGTAAAGATATTTCATTATCCTTGATTCCTATTGTAAAACGAAAATATTCATTCCTGTTCCTTTCTACATTATATATGTAGTAATAGTAGGGTAAAAACTAGAAAGTGAATTTTTAGTATAATTTATATCCTGTATATTTAAATATAAATAATTCAAACAAAAATATAGTTTAAACTACCTGCGTATTATAGTAAATTATAAGATTTTTTGTTGAGCTATTACTAAATTTTAAAATATTTAATAGTGGCTTCTAAATGTTATCTAAACAAGATATTTGATTGTAGGTAAGTTGCCTTTTTTTAGAAAAATTTTTAATTTGTAAAATTAATATTGATGCAGAGGAATTAAAATTTTTATTTTATAAAACTGTTTCTCGATTTTGATTTAATTAAACTGAATTTTAAACGACTTATAGTGTAATTTTAATAATGCCAAATTATAAGAAAAAAAAAGCAGCTATGATTTTCTGGTAAGCTATTAAGGTATATAACTATTGTCCGGATTTATTTTTTATGAAAACATTTTTTTTTAAATTTTATGATTGCAATTGCATTTTGATAATCTTTGCTTAGGAAAGTACTTACTATATTATTCTAAATATAAAATATAAATGCATGTGAAGTTGTGTTTAGAAATGCAAAAAATTGTGCAGACATAAGGTCTTTAATAAATGCGGATAGGTAGCAAATTTGTATGCTTCCCACAAATTATGACAATGATTGTCCAACATTCAGAAATTTAAAGTAGATATAAAGTTTTAATTTTTCATTTGATGTTGTTCTTCTTTGAGTTTAATTCCAGTTCGAAAACTAAAAAATTTAAAATTGTTATTTTATTTATTTATTTATTTATTTATTTATTCATATGACAATAAAAAAGCCATTCAAGGCTTATACAAATTATTGTTAGAATACAAGAAAAAGAACTTAAAATAAAATTATAAAATAATTCATTATAACTTAATTACAGTTTTCAAATTATAAATCTTAATTTTAAATTTTTAATTTTAATTTTAATTTTTCAATTTAACAACATATTATTTTTCTATAATTTTGTTTTTATGTTTATGTTCATGTTTATGTTTATGTTTATGTTTCCCCTGTATATGGGTCCAAAAAATTAAATGAAATGAAATTAAACTAAATTAAATTAAATTAATCAAACTCAAAACTTTTCGAATCAAATCATAAATAACAAAATAAAATAATATAACTAATAATATAATAATAATTTTTAATATTTTCAATGTTTACAGTCATTGCAGGTAAAGCAATTTAATTGACACAAATTCACAGCTCAACCCCCTCTTCAAGACTCCCAAATGAACCCCTCACTTTATCTCTTGTAATAGGATTTTAAGTTTTTGGATCAACCAACCCCACCCACTAAGGCCCGTCCGAAAAAAAAACCTTTAGTTTATTCAAAAATATTTTTACTGACACCTCCTCCTTAAAATTCAGCATATTCCAATTTCGTATATTCCTATTAAAGAATGAAAAATCCATTATTCTATGTGAATGCTGCAACATATTCAAATTCAAGGGATATCTAGGCTGCGACGAAAAAATATTTTGAACTGTAAGTTTTTAAAACTTAACATTTGGGGGAAAAATTTCGTTTATTTACTGATAATTTTTTATTAGAAGATACGAAAATTTTTTTCAGTTGTTCTTGATTAAAGGTATTAGGTTCTTCGTTACGAAACCAACACTTTTTAAAAATAAAACAAATATTTATTTATTAAAAAATTTGAAAAAAGATTTGCGCACCCTTAAGATTCTTTAACGGCTACGTAGGTACTTGGTACTTATTATTATTTTAATAGTTGATAGTCACATTACATCTTCTATAAAGTTCCTATGATTCTTTAATAAAATGGAAATTTTTTCTATGTCTGTACATATTTAGGAATATGAAATGCATATTCAGTAAAATTTACATGCTTTTTCAATTTAATAATAATAAATCCAAGAAAGTTGAAATTTTACATTTTTTTTAATTTTCTTCAAAAAATGATGCAAAAAAATCTATAATTGATTTACCAAACAAATTATTCAACTTATTTCGCAAAAGTAATTACAATTTACAAATGCGAACGTTATTATTATTATTTTTAAATTGAAATTCGAAAACAAAATATAATTTGTTTATTTTTCGAAAGTTCATTCTTTTTGGAATGGCTTATGTTAAGATGCGCCACAAATTTATTGTTGAAGAAATTAAAAAAAAATATTTGTAGGTCCCTATCGTACTTAAATACCGATAGTTCTTCATATTTATTATTTAGCTTAAAAAGTTTTTTTTTCTAATACCAATTAAAATTTTATTATTATTTGTTATTTATTATCTTTTTTAGTTTGTGTTTCAAAATAACGTATTTACTTCAAAACATTTTTTTTAATCTTATTAAAAAAAAGAACGTTCCTTAATTTACAACGCCATCATGTAGTATACCTTAAAAACATTGTTCACTGGGTAGCATTAAAAATGTGAAAAAAATGAAAAATCTAACATTGTTGTTCCTAGGGTTATTTTTTAGTTGTAATTTTCTTTTTGAATTGAAATGAATGAAAAAAAAAAAAAATAATAATTTTTATAGCGACGCAAAAAATTTTCAATTTTTAATATGAATTTACGCGTCGTGAAAGTCGGACGGAAGAAAAGTTGAAAACAAAAAAAAAAAATAAAAAATTTTTTTCTTTTTCTTGTTATTAATTTCCGTATTTTCATTTCATTTTGAAATTTAAAAGATTAAATTATTAATTGGATAAAAAAAAAAAATAATTTCTTTTTTTTTTATGATTTTTAATAAAAATCAACTTAAAAAAATGTTTCTATGACCACAACAATAAAAATATTTAATTAGTAACACAGGACAGACTGCTGTTGTATTGTTGTTGATGATTCAATTTTAATTAAAAAAAAAATAATAATTTTATTTAAAAAAAAAAATGAAGTTTTATTACAAAATATTGTGAAATTTTTTTCAATTAGTTTCTAGAAAAAAAAGGATAATTTGATTTTCATTGAAAAATATTTTAATATAAAAAAAAAATAAACTAAAGGAAATTTTTGTAATCTTTCGTGAATCCTTGATTCAATTCAGTCAGAGAGATAAAAAAAAAAAAATTTGTTCTAAAATCGAAAAAAATTGAAGTTGAAGAACGTAAACAGAACAAGTAATACAACAAAAAATAATACTAAAAATCCAGTTATAAAAAATAAAAAGCAAAACAAAAAAAAAAAAATAAACATTTTTTTTTTACTTTCCATCACCACAATACAATCACAAATTTTAATTCAAATTTTCCATTCAAAAAGGATAGAAAGGAAAAAAAAAAAAAAGAATTAAAATCAAAAAAAAAAAAATTAAATTGTGCAAAAAAAAATTAATTTAAAATAAGCAAAATTCAAATTTATTGAAAACAAAAAAAAAAAAAAAAAATCAAATTAAAAATGAATAATATTTCAGTGCTAAATAATAATTCAAATTTCCCAATAATAGCAAATAATTCATTTGCGACATCAACATCATCATCACAACAATTATTGCAATCAAATCAAGTGCATCAACAACAATCAAATACTATATTATTCTCTTCGTTACTTGACAAGATCATTTCAAATGGCAGTCAAGTAATGGTGTCAAAAATTGGAAATCAAATGCAATTAACTCCTGCAACACCTCCGCCTGCACCACCACGCGTTATTCAATCAACGAATTCACATCAACTGCCGCAACAACAATTAACAACGCAAAACACTTCCGCTAGCCACCATCAAGTCATTCTATCATCATCGCAAATTTCGGCAACACCGAAAATTCAAAATGGTCCACAGTTTTTTGTTCAGACCGGTGCACATCATGTGCCAAAATTAACCGGCGATCAAAAAGCTATACAATTTGTCGGTAGTGCTAGTTGTAGAATATCACTTGATTCATCCTATTATGATACAAAGACTGCTAAAGCATTAGGAATAACAGTATTGCCAGAAAATGCAATAATTTTAGCTCAACGTTATTTAATCATAAGTCAAATATCAGGAAGTTCATTTTACAATTGTGTCGACATTAAGACTGGTGAATCGCTAACTTGTAAGGTGAGTTGTCTATGAAAAAATTATTTCGTTTTAATTTTAAGAATTTTTTTTTTTATATAATTTTAGGTTCAAATTATAGTTCAAGTTCAGTTTTGTTTGAATAAAATAAAATTTTTTGTATCAGCATATTTATTTAATGCGATTTTTTGAAACAAAGATTCTGTTCTTGAACCTTAAATTTAAGATTGATGCTACGAGAGCAACGCATAAATTGTTCTTTGTGTAACTTCGTTTCTAACATAGGTACACACGATCGAATAATTCGAATTATGTTGAAAAAAATTTTAATTCACAAATGTAAACATATTATAGGTATATTAAAATAATAATTTAATTGCGTCAGTAAAGATTTTTATAGCTAAATATACGTTCTTACCACATCCTTTTCGTCTTATCACTTAATATTCATTTCTTATCAATTAATACTTATTCGTCGACTTATTCTGACTTATTCATTCAATTGAATTGCAAAAATTCAGTTTGTCAAGGTCGTTTTGAAGTGATACTTTTTATAATTTTTCTGCTTGATAGATAATAATGTAAATAGATTGCTTTATTAAAAATTTGTTAATAAATTTACGAAATACTTGAGTATTTAGCTTCTTGAAACACTAAAAAACTTTTTTCTTCGCTTTTTCGACTGTGTGCTTTGCCCAAAATACTTAAAAGTACATAAAAGCGCGAAAAGCAAATTCAATGTTGTATGATTATTGATGATGATAAATTCCTAAAAAATTCTGCACTCATCTTCAATCAAGATGTTTTTACTTATTATTTTGAAAATATTTATAAGTACATTCTAAAAATAGAAAATGCTTATATTTAAATAAATATTTTTAATAATTTTTTTTTAAAAAGTAATTAACTCTCGATAGTATTCAGATTAAAGAAACAAAATGTCTCTGAAACGTTGATGCCAATCATTTTCAATCATTGTCAGAATTTCAAGATATTTTATTTTTGGCAAAATAGGGTAGAAACAAAAAAACAACAATCCAATTTCTCAATTTTGGTACTTAATAACATAAATTATTGTTTAAACGTGTGAAAACATTTAAATAGAGCTTTTGCTTACGTCTATCGAAAAAAAAATTTCATAAACTTATGACGTGATAAGAATTTTTATTATCACATCTCGTCTCGTTGTGTTTAAAAATAATAATAATAATAAAACAGCATACGTGTTGCTTTGAACTTTTATTCTATGAAATTGATATTGAATGTTGAATCAGAAAATTTTTATAGGTAAATTTAATTTTTATATTGCAAAAGTTTTTATTACGAAATTTCGATGAAATTTTTCTTCAGTTGACAGCGGAAATTCAAATTGGTGAATTTGATGCGAGATTTGATGTTATAATACTAAGTACCGAATTTAATAAAAGGTTTATGTTGTCATTATTATGATGATGATTTCATTTAAAGTTCTTAATAAATTTATTAATTCTTTTATTTTTCATTTTAGTCAAACTATAATTAATTCGATTCTAAGTTGTGCGAGGGAAATTCTTGGAAATAACTATTACTTACTTATTAGTCATTCTTTCATAACAAAAGATAAGTTCCGAGAGAAGTACATTATTTTGAGCATTTGAAGATTCGAAGATATTAAGTACTTTCATCAAGTAGAGTAACTTAAAATTAAAATATGACTTGTAACAATTAAAATAAATTTAAGAGTGTATTATTGAAAATGATATTTTCAGAGGATTTTATTCTATGATCAATTTATTCAGACATGTCAATCGTTAATAGATAATAGACAGACAGACCTGTCTTTGTTATACAAATATACATAGTTATAATCAGCTCTAATAAATTCTTAAAACTGAAACCTCTAGTCTTCCAAAACTTACCTTCTCATGAATAATTAACTAAAGTGAAGAATTTTAAGATTTTTTGTTTTTTATATTAAGTATCTAAGTAATATTGTGAAATGAATAATTCATGTAAATTGTATTGAAGTTATTTATTATTTTTATTTTTTTCTCATTTCTACTTGTTTTCAAATGTACTTTTAACTAATGCAAAACAGTTATAAAAATAATAAAATTGACTTGTTAATCCGTTCAATGTCTTGAACAAACGAATGAAAAAAAAACAAAAACAAATTTAACCCAACACACAATCTGTAAACAAAATCTATCAAAGCCAATGAAAAAAAAAAAACAAAATACATTTTTAATCATTGAACTTTTTTTTATGTTGTTGCTGTAAACCTTAATCAGTTTCTATATAAGATGACCTTAAAATATACTGTGTACAAAAACTATAAAGAGATTTTTAACCTCAAAAATAAATTTTATACACTTTAAGTATTAAGTATTATTTTTTTCTTATTGTGAACTTTAAAATATCAACACCTCGAAGTTTATTTCATTAAATACGAGTATTAGAGTTCAATTCAATGATGGACATAATTTAATTACATTTAATGCTAAAATACTTTTGGGACAGGAAATCATTGCTTTTTTAATAATTTTGTTTTTCTACTTGATTTTTAACTTTAAATTGATATTAATTAACAGAAAAAATAATATCATTTGAGTGCTTCATTGTAAGTTAATTTTGACTTACTACCTAATTGAGATATGCCAAAAATTCAAATTGTGAATATAAGTAAACATAATTTGTATTTTACTTTAATGAATGGCTTGGACGACCGTTGAAATGATCATTATTTGGTGAGCATGATGAGAATCCTCTTGGAAAAAAACCATTTACAGTCTTGCGAGTTGCAATAAAAGAGAATAAAGATTTTGTTTATCAATGTTCTAGCCAAACAAGATAATTGTATCTATTTATTATATTTTATGTGAGATTTTAAGTTTATTTTTTTCTTCTGTGTAATCCTAGGGGTTTAATCATTAAAATAGTTAGTCATATCATATACATTATAAAAAGATAAATAATTAACTTAAGTAACTATACTTAATATATTTTTTTTTAGTAAGTATTTCGCAAAAGAAAACATTGTAGTATTTTTTTTTCACGTGATAAACTAATTGCACTTGTTTGTTACTTACTTAAGTATTTGAATATAAAGTCTAGCATGGCCCTTGAGCAGTCATACTACAACATTAACTAGTATTAATTACTTACTATAAATAAATATATTAAATTAAGCTATATTTACGAGGCTATTGAAAATTCGATGAGAACACACAATATACAATATTTTTATACTTAAGTACTATTTATTTAATAACTATCAATAAAAAAAGTACGATTACTTTATTTCAATTCTATTTAGATATAGGTATGTAATGTACATTGAAAATTTTGAAATTTTTAAAATTGCGAAAATTATCATTTAAAAAAAAAATAAAAAATAAAAAGAAAATAACACTTAAAAATAGTTTTATTTAAAGTATGTAAGTATATAATGAAAAATTGCAAAATTTTATTAAACTTTTTGAGCTTTTATATACATATTTACTATACTTATACTTAGTTAGCTATATTTTGATTACCAATTCTCAAGTGGGGTTCACATAACTTTTATGAAAAAAAAAAATACAAAAAATTATATTTTTTTTTAATTTTACACAAAAAATATTAAAGATAGTGGGAACACAGACGAATGCCAAGGGCACAATTTATATTTTTATTATTGTAGATTTGTAGAATTTATTTTATTTTTTTTATATATTTTTCATCATCATCATCATCAGCATTATAAATTAAAAAAAATCATTGAAAAAAAGAAAAAAACAAAAATCGTACACATTTATTAAAAAAAAAATATACTTACTATGAATATGAAAAAATTGTTATTATTGTAGCTATATAGCTAAGCGCTGAACAGAGCAGCTTTAAAAGAATGATAAAAATAATAAATAAATATACTTACTTACTTATAATAATAAAAAAAAATGAAAAAAACTATATCTAATGACCTTGGAGTAGTTTTAAGTTTCATGTGTTGAATTTTATTTAAATGTATATTTTTTTTTCATAGTACACTATCTTAAAAAAAAATAACATAAAAAAAAAAAAGCTTTTGTTAAACATAAGATTTTTTTTTTTTCATTGTATCCAGATGGTAATGAAATTTCAATTTTATTTTTAATGAAAAAAAAAATAAAAAATCTTGTATCATTGTGGTAATAAGTTATAAGTATGTACCTACCTATAAAGTATAGATACTTAGATATTTATTTTTTTGAAGAAAAAAATAATAAGGACAGGAATTTTATTATTTAATGAAAATTTGCTAAGAAAAAAATATTTTTCATCTATTTTTAACTTAATTTTTTTTTTTTACACACATTTTACTATTTTTTATAATAATAACCATTGAAAAATTTTATTTTTTTCGTTTATTCTTATATTGAGTTTTATAGGTAACTACATTTATTTTGTACTTTAAATCCAGTTTATTTTTTATTTACCTACATAAAAATATAAGCAATAATTTTTTTTCCTTGACCCTTTTTTTTTTTTACATACAATTTTAGCAAAATAAATTATGTTAAATATATATAATTATGCTTAAAGAGGTCTAAGATGTAAATTGATGCAATAATTCTCAAAAAAAAAAAAAGGTATTGAAATTTCGTTCTTTTTTAAAGCATCGGTTAAAAATCGAGGTTAAAACTCTGCTAGTACTTTTCTAAAAATTTTTAGTAGAATAAATAAAGGCACTGTATTTTGTTCATTTTATAATGTTTTGGTCTCATGTGAATAATAAATATTTTTAAAGTAATTAACTATAAGCAAGTAAGTATTCTAGTATTTAGAAAACATTTCCAAAATAATGAATAAAAAAGTCTCCTTTTTACTTTAAAAATAACTTTAAGCTGCTTATTTCGTTTATGAGCAATTCAAAAGAATGAATTAATCTCGGAATTAATTTAAGTAATTCATGGAAATAATTTTTACGAACTTCTAACGAATGACTCATTGTATTTGAAGAATATTAATTTCATTCTCTTGAGGAAATTTATAATGATTACTCATTTCGAAGAAATGCATGTTTTTGTATTTGAATTTCGAAATTATGTAAAATTAGACATGACCCTTTAAAAAAAAAAGTAAGTCACAGACGAATTCGTAAATAAATTCTTTTAAATCGATTTGAACAAAAGTTCTGAGGAACATTTAATAAACAATAAAAATCTGGTGATTTCTTTTTGGTAATCAAATCTTTATGCATATTTAGGTCCTACTCAGTTTTATACATACATACATTGATAAGTATATCCATTTATACTTTCATTTTCTTTTTTAATCATAAATATAAATAATTTTTATATAAATTGTTATCGTGTTATATTTACTTTGTAAGTGATTAAGTCTACATGTAACAAAAATAGCATTTTATTTATTTATTTTTAAATTATTTACACTTAGGTATCACTTTACTTAATATTCATAATATTTTTTTTTTTTTATCATTTCAGGCAATTGGTAATTCGTATGCAAAAATTGTTTCCGCTTATTTTAAATTAGATGGTTCTAAGTATATAAAGCCATTACATAAATTATTAAAATCTAAAGATCAAACCTATTTATTGCTACCGCCATCGCAATACGGTGATTTACATTCATTTGTACGGGAAAGAAAACGTTTACGTGAACCAGAAGCTAGAAATTTATTTCGACAAATATGTAAAGCAGTTAAAGAGTGCCATCAACAAGGAATTGTGTTGCGTGATCTCAAATTAAGGAAATTTGTATTTAGTAATAAAGAAAGGTGAGTTGAAATTATTTTTTTTTTAAACTCTATATACCTACATGTAATTACTTAATACCAAAATAAAATTAGTTACAATTAGTTAATATCATGTTCTAAATCTAAAACATGTCTTACAGATAAATCTCCTTGTATTTGTTACATAAGTACTTACTTCTAAATTTTTATAAACTCATAATTAAGATAATCTATTTATGGATTTGTGAATAAGCGAGTATGCATCAAACTATCCGGTCAATGTACAATAATAAGAAACATGCTTATCAATTTTATGTTTTTATTATTAAGTATTCATAAAAAAAAATTTCCAATTCATGTAATGTATACAATTTTTATGTAGGTATGTAATATAATAATATCATTATATGATAAGAAAATGATTGGATAGTTTTTCTTATCACACAATCTACATCTTAACTAAGTATATGTGCCAAGTAATTAAACGTGGCGTGAAATGTGAGTTTTCTGTTTCAGAAATGTATAAAATATTTTTATTTTCCTAAACAGAGAAATCAATTAAATTTTATATTTTTTGCGATAAAACTTTTTTTTTGATGAGTTTTTAAAACCAATAATAAATTCTTATCTTTGCTTTGCTTAGAAATATCGAATTTCAAAAATATTTATAAAAACTATATAATAAAAAATATTATAGATACACTCGTTTCGTTATGTTTCGATATTATCAGTTTTTTTTTTTTACTCATTAAATAAGTAGGTAGTCAATTGAGACTTGAGGGTAAATATAACTCGGATGTCGGTGGTGATATTATTTCAAATGTTGTAAAATTTATTTAACATATTTATATTGTAGTTGTACATATAAATTAATTTTTGAATTGAATATCATTTTGCAACTTAAAAAAGACAAAAATTAAATTAAAATAGTGATCGTATAAATAGTTTTAATTTAATTAAAATTGCTAATTTTTCTTGTAAATTTCCGCTTTTTAGTAAGTTAAAATAAATACGAGAATTTTTATTTTATTTTTTTTGTTTTCTGTTTTTTTAATAATTCATTTTATAATTTTTTATATAAAAAAAAAAATTGAATTTAAGTTTAATGAACTTTTTACTTGATTTTAACGTAAAATTAAATAAAAAAAAATTACAAAAAAAACTTTCACTCGTTATAATATTGTTTATTGCGCAAATTAATTACAAACTTTAGTCAGACTTACACAGAAAATTAATATAACTATGAATGACTGGCTAACAGAAAAAATAATTTTCTTGTTCAAAAACAAATTATTTTATTTCCTTGTGATTGTTAATTAATTTTGTTTTTTTTTTTTTCATTTTTAATTAACTCAATCTTACTTTAGATGTTTGAAACTTTTCTCTTAGGTATATAAAAAGATCTGTAGTAAGTACTTGGATCTGTAATACCATTTAGAACTTAAATGATAAATGAAATTGTTAGATTTGAAGTTGATAATTGCTCCTCAAGTATTATACTTCGTTTCAAAAAGTTCAGTATTTTCAAATGTTACGTTTTTTAATTTTTTTAATATTTAATAAAAATTGCATTATGAATATATGTACTTCTTGTTTGTGTTTAACAAAAATTTATCTAAATATGATGTTGCATTAGATTCATTAGATACTTAGTTACTTTTAGGTAAAACAGTTGCCATCAACATAGTGCCCAACAAAATTTTTTTCCATACTACTTATTTAATAATCCAATCACATTCGGTTGTGCAATGATTTCATCAATTTTTTGCCAGCATAATTTTCTTATGTAAATGTAGAAATTTCTTGAATAAAAATTGTCAATATTTTTTTTTTTTTTTTGATAACAAGATAATCTTGACCAAAAAGATGAGAATAAGTTTATTATGTCATAATTAATTTATCGATATTAAAATTTTTCCTGCAGGGGTACTCAATGATTGCCAAATGATTTTTTTTTGTTTTGTTATGAAAGTTAAAAGATAAGTAAATTCAACAGTAACATTACAATTATTATTGGTTTTAAAATTTACATATTTTTGCAATTATGTTTATTCACATTTTCTTCTTTGCTTTCGAAAGATTAAAAAAAAAAATTTCACAGAAATTTAATTGTAGTTTTTTTTTTTTTCGTGTGTTCATAATATTCCATAATAATAACTATGCACTACTGTGGCACTGTTCAATTGAGTTTAAGAAACCGTAAATTTTTATTTTCAATAAAAAAATTGAATCTATGTGATGAAAATAGAAGAAAATTATTATTCAAAGTTCAAAGAAAAGGTCATCGATCTTCCCTTTATGAACTCAATATAAGTATGTACTTACTTTTATATTTATTAAGGTTTTTTTTTCTTTTTCTCATAAACCTTTTCTCCATAACGAAAATGATTATTTTTTGTCTGTTTTGTTTTTTTTTTTTTGCTATAAATTTATAACAATTCACCCATAACTTTTTCTTTACTATATTTTACATTTACACAATAATACTTTGAGAGTGTTGTAAAACAGATGATGAAAAGAAAGTTGATCTTAAAAGATTCATTCAACCCAAACGGTTAATAAACTCTTTAAAAACAATATACTTTTGAGTATATGAAAAAAAACATTTTTTTTTTTATGTTTTGCAATCAACAATAAAACTTTCAAATATTTTTTCCAAAAATTGCATAATTATCATCAAAGTTTTTTTTTTGTGTGTGTGGAGTGAATGACCACTGAAATTTATCGAAAGACCACATTTTTTTTTATTTACATGATTACAATGATTTAATTCATAAAAATGAAATAGGTACTTCAGTATATATACTGTTTTTAATATGGAATAGTCGGAAAATTTTGCTCTTAATAATTAAATGTAATTGTCAAATCTTTTTATTTGATTTAAATATTCCAACGATAGTATTGGCTGAGAATAATTTGAAGTTAATTATATTTTCAAAATTACAAAAGGGACGGCAAATTTATTATTATTAAGATGTCAATACATGGTGTAGTTCAGCGTCACTGTATATAAGAAAAATATTTAAGAGCTTGTTCTAATTTTAAAACAATTTTTACATTTTTTTTTAGGTTTTATCAACTTTTCAATTTACTGGTACCTACTATACACGAATTTATGATTAAAAGATTTGAAGTACAATAAAGATACGATTAGTAGTATAGTACATAAGTACTTATTAGAATTTTTAATTATTTAATGTGTATAAACCTGTATAAAACCATTGAGTAATAATATTTATAAGAGGGTCAGAATTCATACAAGTAAATTTCAGAATTTTTTTTTTCAAATAACTCAAAAATGATGACAATATTTTCAGTGTATTGAATAAAAATTTATTACACTCAAATGTGTTTATTCTTAATACAATAATAAAAATAATAAAATTAAGAATAAACACATTTGAGTTAAAACGTTTTACTCAATACATTCAAAATATTGGCATAATTTTTGAAAAAAATTTACTTGTATGAATTCTGCCCCTCTTATAAATATTATTACTCAATGATAAAACTTATTTAATGTGTTTAAACCTGTAACATATCCTAATTTTTATTACATTGTTATTTCATTTTTACTGCATACTTAATTATTGAAATAATTATATGTATATACCTAAGTATAGATTTCATAATTTTCTTTTAATGTTTTAAAAGCGTGGTTAAAAGTAATTTTCTTTTTTGTTTCTGGAGAATTTGGGAAATTTTTAAATAATTATTCATATTGTATGTATCTTCTTCTGTTGAAGTTCCTACAAGTTATTTTGTATTTGACATAATGAGAATAATAAAAAAAATTATTTCCAAAATGCATTCAACCGAAAATATATAATAATGCATTTTTAAATGCAATCTCTTTTCAGAATTTCCAAAATAACATAAAAAAAATAATAATAATTTCCCTAAACTATAAACTTACTTACAAGATTTTGATTTTTGTTTTTTTTTTTATATTTCTTTCTTTCACTTAATTTATTTATGATTATTACTTATGTTTTCATTATACATATTATGTATGTATTTCTATTTTCTGTTTGTTGTTGATTGCATAATGTACAAAAAAAAAAAAAAAAAAAACATAAACCATGCAATCAGTATTTCGGAGTGCGATATATATCGCTGCTCTCTGTGGCTGGAATTTTTTTTGTTGTTTGTTTGTTTTGTACATCTACGAAATGTTATAAAGAAAAGAAAAATTATGGAAAAAATCATGTTTTTTTGTGGTATATATTTAGTAATCCAAGAAGAAATTTATTTAGCTATTTAGTTTTTTTTTATTAAAGTTTTTTGCTATTTTTGAAAAAAAAAAAAAAAAAATTGTTTTTTTTTCCGGCACATTACAAAATAGGTTATTGACTTGTTTTTATTTTTTATTTTTTATTATTATTATTTCTATTTATTTTTTTCAACATCATACAATTATTGCCACCTTTAACATTGTATAGTGGGGAATCTCTTTTAATAATAATAATAAAAAAAAAAGAGAAATTTTATGTGGCGCTTAATCCATTCGAATTTTGTAGAAAAATTTTTTTGTTTTTTTTTTTTTTTTAATATAAAGTTGAATAAACTTTTCTAGATTACAAAATTAAGTGTTATTTTTTTTTTATTTTTAAATAAAGTTTTAATAAATTAAATTAAATACAAAAACATGTTTAATTTTTAATATTTGGTTTTGATTAGATTAATTTTTTTTTTAAGTTTTTTGCTTCCTTAAAAATTATTTTTCAAGGATTTGTAGTTTATATTTGTTCGCGTAGAATATAAAAGTACTTAGTTCCTACTTCTTCTGAACATTTTTGCTTCGAATCAGTATCACACTGAATTTCAATAACATTTGATTGAAAAGCCGTTTTAGATTATTTTTAAGTTTAATTTAGAAAAAACATTTCATTCACAACCTCAGGAGTGTTTTCATACTTTAAAATGGTATAAAACTTTTTAGAATCGGTTAAGGCTAAGTGCTCGCGAAATCTCTCCAAAACCAATTTGTGACACAAAAAAATGGTTTTGAAGAGATTCCGAGCACTTAGTCTTAACTGATTCTAAAAAGTTTTATACCCTTTTAAAGTATCAAACAGTTCGGAGGTTGTGAATGAAATGCTTTTTCTAAATTAAACTTTAAAATAATCTAAAACGGCTTTTCAATCAAATTTTGGAACAAAAAATCCAAACTGGTATCAAATCCCCTTAAAACAAGAAACTATATAAATGCGACTAAAAACTATAATTGAGAGAAAAGTTATAATAAAGTTATAATATAATTAACTGATATACTTATGTAAAATAAAAACGTATGGAAACTTCATAAGTAATCTCTTATAATTAGGATTCTGGGACTAAGTATTAGGCTGTAGAATAAAATGAAACGAATTAAGTTCTATTTTTAAAGATAGTTATTTAGCTAAATTTTAATTTTTTTAGTTAGCAATTCTAGATGTTTTCTATAATATGTAAATGTTAAGTTTTTAGTTTGTATTTCAACTTTGATAATTTTAATATTTTTTGTCTTTTAAAATAGAAATAAAATTTTTAATATTAAGTATGTATTTTTTTTAATAAATATTAAATAAATTGCTTAATTAAATCATTATTATAACCATTCCAA
The DNA here is from genome assembly GCA_964007475.1 of Hybos culiciformis. Classification (NCBI taxonomy): domain Eukaryota; kingdom Metazoa; phylum Arthropoda; class Insecta; order Diptera; family Hybotidae; genus Hybos; species Hybos culiciformis. The sequence goes on along the minus strand of OZ023273.1, from coordinate 150,936,424 downwards.
TAATTTTTTTTTTATTTTAAATTCAATATGGTTTAAATAAAATATAATTTATAAAATAATAAAATTTATTTCGAAAAAAATCTACTTACTTAATTTATTATTTTATATAAGTAGGTAGGTAAGTACATATTTATTAAATTGAAATATCAAAAAGTTGAATAAACTTGATATTTATTTATTTTTTCTTTTTGACAGCTCGTGCTTACATTTATGTTGAACTTTCACGAAACCAATGTAATTTTTATGGTTATAAAAAAAAAAGAAAAAATGTTTTTATAAATGAAATTTAATTTTTGCAATAATTGTGAAAGTTTTCTAATTTTTTATTTTAGTTTTTTATTTTCGTTATTTTAACATTTGGATGGCATTTGAATTTTAATGATGTAAATAATAGATTTATGAGTATAAAAATATGTTCATGAAGTCAATAAACTTTTATAAAAAATAACACAAAAAAAATATACATACATTTTATGTAAAAGTATTCGAAAAGAAAAAAAAAAGCCCAAAACAAAATTTTTTTTTGATAATATATGGTGCAATGTTAAGTGCTAAACTACGAAAAAAAAAATGAATTTAAGAGTTCATTCACATTTTACATATACGCGCATTATAAAGAGAAAATAATTTCGATTTTGATTGTAATAATATTTTTATTTTGAAATCTTTTATAAACAAAATTAAATTACAATATATATTATATACCTAATAAGATAATCATTAATATGATTTTTTTTCTAATTAAATATATGATCAGATATAATTATTATATTACATAACTTATCTAAGATTTTATTAAGATGAATATAGTTATAATGTATAACTAACTTATATCATAGTTAATTGGTAAATAAAAATACGGCTTGTGATAAGAAACCGGACATTCGGAACTCCGAAACTAAATTTGTTATGTATTAAGTTATTATTCTATTTTTTTTAATATATTTATTAAGTATTTGCTTCATTACCCTTTTTAAAAGTTAAAGAACCTACCTCTCTATGAAGAACGTGAAAGTATTTTGCTTTTGAAGTGTTAATACATATATTTAACTCGATTTTACTCGAGAATTGTAATAAAGCGGCATTACTCTTGCCCTCATTATTACTTTTGCCACATTACGTACTATTGCCATCATTATACCTTTGTCTTGACAAAAATTAACTAACTAAGTACAAATCTATTTAGTTAAAAAATTGTTCACTAATTTAAGATAAAATGTTGAAAATAAAATCATTATTATAACACTAAAGTACTTAATGCACCTAAGAAATTAGAAGATATTAATGAAGGTCTAGATTTCGATTTATTAAATTACGTGAGCTTAGTAATTTCAATTAGATTACTTATGTACGTAATGCACATATTATTATTTACAGGAACTATTTTCATAATTGAATTCTTTATTTAATTTTTTTTTTTCTTCTTCAATTCTTATTTTAATCTATTTAACAGTATAGGAAAAAAAATAATTCAATTTGTAACAATCCTAATTTGATTATTAAAATTAAATTAAAAGTTCAAAAACTTTATAATTTTTTACTGTATCGCATGCCGAACGAAGGAAAAAAAGACTTACTGACTTATTTTGTTTAGAATGGTATTTTGCTCGATCCTTTCAATTTATAGCATATTATTCAATATTAAGTGCCCAATCAAGAAATAGACCTTTAATGCATACGACTGACAAATTTTGAATTTAGCACAATTTTTTATTTCTTTACTAGAGAAATCCGTCATTCTTTGCTGGAGCAAATTTCTATCTTAGTATAATTATTTGCGACATGAAAAAGTTTTGCATAGTGGTTTTGGGAAAGTCAGGAATTAATATTACACTATAGATATCTAATTTTTTTTAAACATATATTGAAGGTTTTCTTCATTTGAAACTTGTTTGATAATAAAATATTTAATGTTAGAACCGAAGTTAGAACTAGAAAAGAAAATTGTGGTCAAAATTATGAGAACAGTTATGAAATTTTAATTTTTCAAAATTTTATATACTTACTTAAATGTAATGTCTTATCTCCAGTTTGTTACAACCTACAAATTTTTCTTATATTTTTAAGCCATACTTAAATGAAATTCATTACTCTTTATCTACAGAGCAGTGTCTATTTATGCTATTTATTTTATTATTATCCACTTATGCTCTTGCATAAAACATTTCTTTTTTGCCTTCATTTTTATTTTTTTTGCAAACAATCTTAATTGAGTTAGTCTCAATTTACAGTTCTTAATTTAATAAAACTATGAAGCAAAAAAAAAAAAATACTAAATTCAATTAAACAAAATATTTACGCGATGTTATTTTTTTCGTTAATTTAATTTTCTCGATACAATGGAAAAAAAAACAAAATTCATAAGAAAAATGAATTTTCTTGCAATTTTCCCACTTAAAATCGGCCAGATAAAAATCTGCTTTAGTTTCATTAAAACTTTATAAGTACCTACTTCTTACAATTTATTTTTAATTATCTCAATCTCAATTAAATTGAATATTATTAAGGTACTACCTAAGTAAATATTATATAGTATAATATGATAAGATGGGATTGTTGAGGGTGTAACAATTGTATTTTTCTTTTATTTATTTTCTTTTTTTTTTCAAACATAGGTCTTTCTATTTTTCCTCAGATTAAAATTAAATTAAATTTTTATAGTAACTATCGTATAAGTATGTATGTGGTTTTATTTTTAATATAAAAGCTCGTATAAAAGGTATATTTAAACGAAAATTATAGATATTTATGAAATTGAATCAAAATTTCAGTAGTTATTTGATGAAAAGGTTTTCAATTTTTTTTTTTTTTTCATGACTTGATTCATAATTTATAATTAAGATCTTTACTTTAAATCATATTGAAAAGTATTATTAAATTACAACTTGTGTATCAACTTGTGCATTTCGGCTTTTTTACCGCTGCCCGATAAATATAAAATTTAATTTTGAAATGAGTTTCCGTTGTATGCATTAAACTTTATGTGTAATTTATGTAAGCCTGCAATTACTGAAAAGTTTATAACATTTTTATTGCATTTCTAAAATTCAGTTACACAAGAAATGTCATTAATTTAATTAATTAAGCACAGATGAGTTATGTTTCAAAAATTCAGAATATTTGTTCAAAGATTATGAATTTTTTTAATATTCAAAAATTATTTGATTGTAATAATTGGTTTTGGAAGTTTAATTCTTATCTGTTATACGGTTACTTTACGATCTTAACATTTTTAGATAAATCAATCTTTGAATGTTTTCAAGCATTGTCAAATGTTAAAATTTATAATGATCAATTCTGCAGTTTCACAATTTTCAATCATAATATAAATATATGTACATGTTCTATTTACTAAATACATTGTTGTAACTCATAGTCAAATATAAGTCTGCCTGCACTATATAATAAATTTTTAAATCCTTTTGTCTAAAAATTAACATTTAATGTGCCTCCTGATGAAACAAAAAAAAAAACTACATAATATGTCCATCCTTAGAATGTTGGGCATTATAAACAAAAAAAAAAGTAATAGAAATGAATGAAACCAAAGAGATAAAAACAAAAAAAAAATGAATCTTTGGTGCGGCTATTAAGGCGAGGCAACTGTTTATTTTTCACTCATCTAAAGTATTATAAGTTTTTCAATTTCTGGGTGTAGGAAATAAAAATTAAATCGAATTATGAGATTTTGTTTACATATACGTATAATAATAAATAAATAAAGAAAAATTATATAAAATAAACATAAAAATAAGAATTTTGTTAAGAATATTGTTGTATCCAAAAAAAAAAAAGTAATTAAAATTTATAGACTAACCTAAACTGAAAAATGCGTTTATCTTTAAATACAAATTGTTTTACATTAGTTTTTCGTCGTGTTAATTTAATTAACTGAATCTGATTATAATGTAATTAAGATGGGAGTATCATTTGTTTGTTTATTTCTTTTTTTTTCTATTTATTTATTTTACACAATAACGCTGTATATAAATGATTCACACCCAATTTAGGTATGTGAAATATTCTTATGGGGAATGTATTTTTAATTTTTTTTTTTTAATAAAATATCTTAAAATATTTTTCAAGGTTGGGACTATATATAAATAATTTTTGTTGTAAATACTTATTTATATTGTCAAAATTTATATTGTAAATAATGTAAGTATGTGGAACTAAATATAAAAGAATATTAAAATTTGTCACATTTTTCTGCTGTTCGAATAAGAAACCTTGTTAAAATAACACGAAATCTGAAATATATATTTAATATTCTAAATTAATACATAAGTACATATATATATACTTAATATGCATTTTTATTTTGGTATAAGTATTTCTTAGAAAATTAATTTTTATTACTTTACAATAAAAATAAAGTAAATTTTATTTTTAAATTAATTATCTTTAAAAATTAATTTTATTTAATTACAATTTTTTTTTTTTTTTTTTTTTAATTACAGAACTCAAATAAAATTCGAATCTCTGGAAGATGCTGTTGTCCTCGAAGATCCTGATGATGATGTGCTGAAAGAAAAAATAGGATGTCCAGCCTATGTTGCACCTGAAATTTTGAAACCTAATTCAGATTTTTCTGGTAAGGCTGCAGATTTATGGTCTATGGGGGTAATTTTATATACAATGTTAGTTGGACGTTATCCGTTCAATGATCCAGAGCATTCATCGTTATTCGCTAAAATAGCACGATGTTCGTTTGTCATTCCTGAATTTGTATCACCAAAAGCAAAATGTTTAATTAGATCACTATTGCAAAGAGTTCCTAGTAATCGTATTGTTACCGAAGATATTTTAGATCATCCGTGGTTTAAAATGGATGAAACTACCCGCAGAATAGGTGGTTCAATAGAAGCTTTTGCATTGGAAAAAGCAACTAATAGTTATGAATTGCAGGCCGATGATCAAAAAGTACCAGAATTAGATTTTATGACATTTACATGAAATATGTAAAATTCTTTTTTTTTTTTAATTTATACATCAAATGTATAATATTACTACTAATTTTTTATTAATGTACGTTTATGTAAATGTGAAATATGGAAAAAAAAAAAATTATAATAATTCCTTTTTATAATGAGAAGATTGCGAATCCGGATTTTATAATTAACAGAAAATTCTGTCCATTGGATTGAATCCATTCTAATCTTTCTTCGTTTAAGAAGAAACTATTGATAGGAAAAAAATTGTTGGGTGAAAAAATATTTTTTTTTTAATAATTTTTTTTTTTGTTTTGTTAATATTTAATTTATTAAATTATTTTTATTTATGTTATTGTGAAAGAATAATTGATTTCTGATAATGAGTTTCTAATGTCTGGAAAAAAAGATAAGTTTGAATTTATACATATGAATGTGTAAGAGAAATATTTCGTTTGAATTTATAAGCGAAATTAATTTAGTACAAATTTTTCTTCTCATCTATTATTATTATTATTGTATATTATGTACTTTCGATTTCAAATTTATTTTTAAAAAATAATTATTTCCTCATATAATTATTATTTATAAATTTTTCATAATTTAATGCTGAATTTTTGTAAAAATTTGAAGAAAAAAAATCTGAGTCAAGTACAATTTTTAGCTAATCAAGTTAAATGCTAAATCAGAAGTTTAGTCAGCTATTATGAGGGAAATAGAAATTTTTACTTTAGTTTTGAATAATCATGTTAAATATTTTATTTTATTTTTATTATTTTTCAACTAGTTTTTCAATTAGTTCCGAAGATCATGATACTGTTAATTTTTAATGTTTCTTTAATAGTAATAATAATGTAGAAATTGGTCTATTTTGTACTTTTTTCATAAGTTTTATATTTTTCTAATAAAAGATGTATTTTTATAACACATATAATAAGAAAAATATCAAATTCAAAATTGATCGAGAATATTCCGATTTCCTTCACTATACATTTATAATAATAATAGTTGAGAAATAATATTTATATTTAAATTTAATACAATTATATAAACAGAAATTAAATTAATCATGAGAGCTCAATTTAGGAAATTATTTTTTTCGAGAAATTTAATTAATATTTTTTTCCTTATTTTATCTATTTGCTAATATAAAAATTCGAAGGCTTACAAACTTCACTTGATCCCCAATTACATTGATTCTTTTATTTATTATCGCGAATATTCTTTTATAAAATTCAATTTAATCTTTTTGATGAATGAACAAAAAATAGACATTTATATTATATAATAAAATATTTCTCTTTATGATCATTTTCTTCTTGTTAAAATATTTTATTTACATTGAATTGAGTAAATAAATTTAAACTAAATTTAATTAAAAATAAATTCATTAAATTTTGATATATTTTTTTAAGTAATTTAAACTCAATAATTTTCTATGTTTTCATTAATTTTCAGATTTTATACAAAAAAAAAATTATGTTTGCTAAATTTAATTTTATTTTCTTCTTTTTTTTTTTAAATTTAAATATGCCTAATATTTTGATTTTATTTTAAATCAAATTTTCGGATTGGTATTAATTTTTTATTGAAGAAATGATTTTTTTGATTATGAATATAAAAAAAAAAATCAAATTTTATTATTAATTTTGCCATATCTCTTTTGTTAACTATATATCTATTTTATTATTGCTTAAAAATTTTTCAAAAAAAATTTCACATTAAAAAAAAATATTGGACCCAATTATCATGCTGTTTGTTATTATTATTATTATTATAATAAGAATTAATAAAAATAGATGCGGAAAAAATTTTTTTTTTGTACATATAACAATTTAATTATGTAAAAATTAAATAGATTTAGGCTTTTTTTTTGTTTTTTTTTTGCAAAGCTTTCTCTTGAGAAAAATAATTTTATTTATATAATTTTTATTATTCAATTTAAAAACAAACATTTTCTCAAGAGTATTTTGAATTTTTTTAGAAAAGCTTTCACTAAATCAAAATATTTACAATTGTTTATATAAAATTGAAATCTTGTATGTTTTATATAAAAAATATTGTAAAAATTATCGATTGGTTTAATCATGAATAAAAAAACTGAAAGATTTCAACAATTGATTTGTAAATTTAAAAAAAAATTTTTTCTTTTTTTTTTTTTCGAAAATCTTCCTTAATGTATTTTCTTATTGTATATTTCATTTTTTTTTTTTTTTTTCTTTTATTAAATTTTACTTTTTTGTTAAAAAATTTTATGTCCTTACATTTTAGATTTTTATTTTATTATTAATAATTTTTTATAATTAACATTTTTTTTTTGTTTATTTTAAATTTTAATCACATGAGTTAGATTATAAACGGACTTTTAATTAAAATAAAATCAGAATTATAATATAAAACTAAATAAAATTAAAAATATTAAATTTATTTTTAAAATATACTATATATGAATTAAATATTGATATTCTCTTTTTAATGAGAAATTTGTGATAAAGCTTTAATAAAAATAAGTTTTTTATTGATAAAAAATTAAAAAAAAAAAAAAAGGAAGTTGTTTTTTATTTTGAAGGATTTTATTTTTTATATGGAAAGCTTACTGGTTATATATTCCTTTCAATTATTAAGAGGATGTGGGAGCCCCAAACATTTTTTGTTCCAAAATTTCATTGAAGAGCCTTTTTTTAGATTATTTTACTATTACACTACCTCTGGACTGTTTCATATTTTAAAATGGTATAAAACTTTTTAGAATTGGTTAACGCTAAGTGCTCAAAATCTCTTCAAAACTATTTTTTTATGTCAATCAATAACGAAATAAATTTCTGAGTAACAACCACAAATATACATCACGTCAACAACAACAGCAGTATACAAATGTATAGATAATACAAAAGAAAAAGGATTAAAAATAATCTTTACTTCTAAATGCATGCATAAACTCTCAGAAAATATAAAACGTAATTTTAACTCCATCATAAATATGATCAACTTAGCGCAAATTTGTTAGGGTCATTGTAATACTGAACGACCTTCGGTGTTTGCGAAAAATAAATATAACATAAAATGAAGCATGAAAATAAAAACATAAACATAAAAAATTAAAAATTAACTTTATGGTTTTATGTGTTTCCTTTTCTAATTTTTCATTTTAGTTGGAGCTGATAAGGTTTTTTTTTTTTACATATTTTTTAAATAAATTAATTTTTTAATTATTCAAAACAATTTTGTGTAGAACTAGTTTTTTTTTTTTTCTTTTTTAGTGATTATGACTTAAAAACTAGTTTTTAAAGTTACTTTGCATTTTATAAAATTAAATTCTTATCAATGAGTGGTTTAATTTAATTCAAATTTTCAGAACGATATTCAGAAAAAACAAAAATAAAAAAATTTTATAATGTTCATATTATCATAAATGTTTGAAAACTTCATAATATGCATATATGCAAAATATAAATAATCAATATGCATATGCATATGTATGTAGGTTATATTATAATATGTTGTTTATTTATGCTTTTGGCTTTTTTTTTTATTCATTATTATTATTATTATTATTTTTTTCAAAGTTTGACGTTATTTAAAGAATAATTATTGAGATTGACACAAAGATACCTAGATATATAAAAAAAAAATTTGCGTTTTATTTATTTTTTAATGACAAGTTATGAAAAGAAAAACATTATGTTGTATATTGTTATATGCCTTAGGTACTATTATTGTTGATAACATACATAATATTATGGAAATTTGGTGGTGAAATCATAATAATTTATCATGTAAATATTTTTTTTTTGAATCAAAATTGCAACAATATTGAAAAATCATGTTTACAAGACATTGTGGTGATAAAATTTGACCAATATAGTGAACACATATAGAGAATTTACATTTTAGTTAATTAGTTTAGATAATATTCTGCTTCAATATCCATTTTAGAGATTTTTAAATTAATTTTTAGTCTTAATATGAATTAAACAATATTGAAATAATAATGTAGGTCGTAGGAAGTTTAAAAAATTGGATTATTTTAGATCTTTTTACATTTCAATTTTTATTCAAATGACGACTTAAAGTTGGCCATTTATATATGCATTATATTTTTGCATCAAGGATTTAATATGTATTATAATTTCCGCATAATCAGAAAACAATTTTGAATATAAATATAATGTACATAAATATAATGTAGTACCTACATTAATAAGTTTGTAGGTATCAACATTATTTGTGTAAAGTTAAAAAACAACATTTTGAGGATCTCTGTTTTTTTTTTCTCATTTGTCATGCATCTGCTTCCGCGATATAATTTTCAACAAAATTGTTCAGTATTTAACATTCAGAGAAGCAAAGAAAAAAACACAAACAGCAGTGAAACAACTTAAGATTTTCTCTGATATAAAACGTATTTCTTTAATATTATAAAAATTAAAAATGATCATTACAATAACAAATAATGAACAAAAAAGGAAATTGTTAAATTAATGAAATTAGAGTGTAACGTTTGAGATACATAAGTTGAAAACTTCAGACTGCCTAATCCCTTTCTTGAATTGCGTGTAAAAATTCGTCTAATGCCTGAGTGTTGAGGTTTTTTTCTATATGAAGTACAGTAGGTACCATTACTTCAAATAAAATGTTATTTGTACACAATATAACATCTCTTACTTTATTATCTTGAATAGTACGTAAGTAAAGTACATAATTATTTATGAAATTAAATTAAATCGGATTGATGAGGAGACATTTTTGGTTTGACAACTTTATCAGCCGATAATTTGGTTTAAATTAATTATTTAGGAAAACAAAGCCTCAATAATAAAATACCTATCACCAAGCACTAGGTATTACGTGTGATGATGTTTATCTTAATCTAAAAATATTTCTACATTCTATAGTTTTTAAGTTTGAAAAAAAGGCATATTATGAAGGATCCTTTTTCCTTTGATTTCGGCCCACATGATAATATTTTGATCTTTCAAATAAAATCAACCACCTTAAATCGTTTTTTTTATTCATTTTTTTTCTACTGCTGTCCTCAAAAAGGATCTTGTTTCTTTTTAAAAAAATTGAATTAAGTAAAAAAAAAAAATGTGCGTTCAAAATGTGCGTTTTTGATGCCATATGCAACTCCTTACATTCAAATTAAATATACTTAATATAAAATAACAAAGCTAAAACATCTACGCGGGCATACACTTTGACCAAAAAAAAAAGAAAAAAAGATCTTAATAAAAAATGTTTTATTTTTGAATTCAAAATCAATTTATCACCTGCCCCGGTATAGTGGTGGCGGCGGCGGTTTTGCATTTTATTCACAAAACTATTATAAATAAGATTTTTTGTTGCTTAGAAGGGTTTAATTTTAATCTAATGAAAAATCATATATATTTGATAAGTGAATAGAAAAAATGTATGTTTATAATGTTTCTGTTCTGGCCCCATACAACCGTGAAATTAGTACAGAAGCAATGGAAAAAACAACACAATTTTAGGTATTAAGGTTTCGTTAAAAATATTCGAATTCTTCAAGTCATTACTTAAACAGATAAAAAACATTAAATTCTTAATAAGTTAAAGGTTAGTTTTTATTTTTGTAAGGTATAACATTTGATTATAGAGCTTAGAGCTAAAATGAGTTTAGAACTCAGTTGTTTCGTTTATTAGTAGCTTTTTAGAGCGTTTTCCATCAAAAAATATTAAACAGGGTATATGTTTTCATTAAATTTTGGTTCGTCCGTCCATCCGACACTAAAATGATTATATGGATTTCGAGAAAAATTACACCGATTGCAGGAACTGAAAAACAATTTTTGGCCTCCGGTAGCGAACAAAAATTTTGAACTTTGATCTTAAAACGGATTTCGATAAAAATTTTAAACATGCATAGAGATGAGATTGGTTATTAAAATATTAAATATTAAAACTCAGTTCAACAAAGTTGAAAAGATACCCATACTTCATTTAACAGTCACTGTTCGATATATTTTTTTTCAACTAAGGCTATAAATAATAACACTTTAATAATCATGTTTAAGACTTCTTATGAAAATTTCAAATTACAGAATTTTCCATAAATAAATTAAAATCTAAAGTATTCATAGTTTTGTAAGAAAAAAAATAAAATAAAACAAATCTGTTAATTAAATAATTTTTATCATAATTGTATAACTTTTAAGACTATTAAAATTTTCTATACAGAATGACTAAATATAATTTTTATTTATATATATGGTACCTGCTGTTATGTTCAAAGTCAAAAGCAAGTGACGTGATTTCATTATAAAGCTGATAAATTTTGATATTGGCCAATATATTTACTTGGTTTTTATTTTATAAAAGTTGAAGTTTTTTACGCTTGATTTCGCAAAAAATTCAAGTTTCCTGATATAGTCATTCATTTATAGTTAGAGTTGATAAATCAGCAATATATATAAGTATTAAGTATTTTTTTTTTTCTTATTTCAATGTTGTTATTACTATGAGTGAGTGAACAGCGAGTTGTAATTTTAATAGCCAGTTGAACAATATTTCAGCACGAATTGTGTTTGATTTTGCGATTAGGGTTGATGTTAAGAAATAAGTAAATGTCCACTATCTGGTATTTTTTACGGAACCACATGTGTGTCTGAATTTCAGAAAAAGTGAAATTATAGTTGACAATTTGGGATTAAAGTTATGGGAAAAAAATCAGATATGAGTAAACAGACCATATTTGTCCCGTTTAATGCGGAACAAAATCGGAACATTTTTAGTTATTCGCAAATATCTCGAAAACGGTGCGTTTTACAGCATTTTTGAGGTTTTTCCAAATTCGGTGACCATAAATCCAAATATGGTCAGTTTAGGTATGAGGTGTAATGTTGAAATGACTCCTTGTTATAATGAATTGCCAGTTATCACTATAGAGTGCTTAGTATTACATTGTATGTTTCATTCCTTCCATTTTTAGTTCAATTATACGACAACGAGATAGCTACAGCTAAATTACACTATCCAAATCTGTACAGTTTTAGATTATTAATTGTTAGATACCATTACCAATGTATCTTAAATTTTAAACATTAAATTTTTTTTTTTTATATTTTTTCTCATCATATTTTTAATGTTGTAATATGATATATGGGAATATTTATTTAAATTTTCTAAAGGCTATTTATTTTGTCAACGAATTTTAATATTATTTTTTTATTTAATTTAATAAAACAACTGACATGCAATTAAGTTAAATAAATATAAAAATATCAAATAAAAATTATATTTATTTATGTAAAATTAATTAACACCTGGCTAAAATGTTAATTATATGAGTTTAAATTTAATTGAAATATTCATTTGTTTTTCTCGTGACCATATAATAACATTAATAACTTCTGATAAAAAATTTATAAAAATTTTTGATTTTTAATTATTAAGGCCGGGTGTTAGAAAATTTATTCATATATTATATTCTGTAGATAAAATTATTAATCAATATCACTTTTTCACATATAAAATAATATAAGCTATTGAAATATCATCATAATTAAATATAACTATTTAAATTGAATAATTTTTTTTTAATTATGAGAAAATTGAACAAGTATTTCTACCCGAAAATATTTTTGTATTTTTTTACATATTATATATACATGTATGATTTTTATGAGCATTAAGAAATAATAATTTTGACTGAGTACAATAAAAAAATTAATATTTTTATATCTACTTAGTGAAAATTCTACTATGACGACTATTTCAGTGCCAATTTATGGTCACTGATTCTGGTCATAAATTAATAAAAGAATTTACGAATTTTGCTTGCAAAATCTTAATATCAAAAATTGTCTTTAAAATATTAATGTTAATATAATTTTTTTTTAATGTTACGTATTAATTTAAGTTTTTTAGATTTAAGTTTTGCGGAAAAATATTGTCGTTATCTATATATATATATATAATATATATAAAACAAAGCATACCTATATTTTGTACTTTTATAAACATAAACTCTATTTTTGCTATCACAAGACTTTTGTAGAATTTATTCTGATTATGCGTTTTATTGAATTTGTGTGTACATATTTCTAAATATATGTAGGACTATTAAGCACATTAAAAAAACATATATCTTGTTATATACTTACATTTCATTCATACAAATAGCATAGAATATAATGTTAATTACTTAGTATGGTAAGTTATAATGATTAAATATTATAACTTTAATAATGACGCTTATGTTCTGCTACTGTCCGTATGTGCACACAATGCCTTTCGATCGAAATAATACATTTAATTTATTTGTTCTTTAATTGTCCAAAAATTTGTTCAGTTTTCTTAAGTTTTAAAATTTTCTAGTTAAGACGTAGACAAACCGCAAAAAATTTTATTTAAGACAAAAGTGTACTATTTTGTTTTTTTTTTTTTAAATATAATGGCTTATAAAAAATTAAAAGTAGTCCATTAGAATCTATAATACAAACAGATAATAATTTTACCCACTTTGAAATTTGCCAATGCGATGTCATTTTAAATCCAAAATCGTGAAAATCACTGTTCTTTAGATTTTAAACTGTCTTTTTCGATTTTTTATTTCGTTACAACGACGACACTAAAATTTTTATTTTTCAATAAGTACTAAACTGATATAATATTATTTCAAAGAATTCATTTTAAAAACTATATTTTATATTACAATAAATTAAATCTATTTCTCAATTTACCGCACTCACTGCGTAATCAATATAATCACTCACTTCCTCTATCGTGCTATCGGACTATTACGAAAAATACGGAAATACTTTTCAACTAACTAATATGTAATTATTTGTTAATTCGAATCGTATTTCGAAAAAAAATTTTTTCTTATCAAAAATTAGTATGAAAAATATGGTATGATTCTTATAGAACGTTCTGTAAAACTTTTCATATATATATTACGCAATATTAGGAAATAAATAGGAATAATTTATTAAGTAAGCGTATAATAAACATAGGATAGTATTGTATGAAAGAATATGATATTGTATTATACGTTCTTAATTTTGATACGCAATTTTTTTTTAAGCTTAACGCTTATGTTTACACTAAGTATTATAGTTATAATACTCGTATAAATTATAATAAATTTCGAAATTTATTTATTTTTTAAAACAATAAAAAAGTTTAAATGTTTATGAAATCTTATTTTATGAAATTATTTTTGAAGCAGGATCGAAGCAAAGGTTCTTAGGTACATATAAAATTTAAACTTTCCTCACAAAAAACCAATTCGTAACTTCAGTCAGTCAATGTTAAATACCTTCATTTTTATTGTATTACAATATCAATTATTTTTTGTTGAAAACTAAGTAATTAAACCTAGTTAGAGACAAAAAAAAAAAAAAACGTTGTTATAAATTTTAATCAACCTACATTCTTTTGAAGTTAATCTTAATAATACTGTATACATAATAACAAAATGAATATATTAATTTATTGCTGATATAAAATTAATTTACCTAGAATAAATTTGATATAAATCACGTAGAATAAAAAAATTTCGTTTTTGTTTGCTTTATAATTTTATCATAAAATGAAATTGTTATTTTGTTATAATTTTCCTTTGTTTCAAAAATACATGAAATGAAAATAAAATTAAAAAATATCTATGATTTTTATGTTTGTGGTGTCATTTTATTATAATGAAAACCTATAAATGTTTCTGATGTTTTTAAATGTTCACATAAATTAACAAGGATTTCTAAAAAGTTCGATCGATTTTTATCCCATTTTCGCTGGCGTCTACTCGTCTCTGTCCGTCTGTTCTTTACACACTAAAATGTTCGCTTTCTAAAAATCTTTAACATTCGAATATAGGATTCAAGGTCTAAAAAAGATTTCGATGTAGAATACATGAATTAATATCGATTGTGAAATTCAAGTGCTCAAAACGTAATGAGTATAGAAAACCGGATTCATACTTCATTTATGATTAGATTAAAGTAAAAAAATTGACATTTAGTTTTTTTTAATCACATATTGGCATTACTCAAAGTTTTTTTCTGTTTTATATATATCAAGTTCTTTGTTAATATAACATTTGGACTGGTTCGCCTAGTTAAAATAAAAAACCACATTAAATTATCACTATACATATTTTATTATCAACAAAATTAAAATATAGTTTTTCACTATTTGGTTTTTTGAAACATTTCTTTTTTCACGGGAACTAAAATGATAAAGAAAGCTTGTATATTGACCGCAAAAGTTGATTTCTAGAACAAAATGAAATACAACAGAAAAAAAACGAAGAAACTGTTTGGACAAAGAAGAAGTAGACTAGTAAGAACTTCCTTGGAATTCAACGTAATGTTAAAACTTTAGCTTTATGTTATTTTTCGTATTAAATTTTATAATTTATAATACCCCAATTTTTATTCATCATTAATAAAATATCACGTCTCAGTTTTACAAAATACCTACATAATAATAATAAAACAGAGGATATTTTAATTTATAAGGTGGGCGCAGCAGAAGTTGGTGCAATGCACTAATTTGAATTGACTTCCCAAAAGAAGGTGCGTTTATTAAATTGTACAAAAAAAAAAAATTATTGTTAATTTTCTCTTCTCACTGACTGTGTACGTACGAAATTTTTAAGATGAGTTTAATATTGTTTTTTATACATTATATATATTATATACTTTCATAATAATTTTTTACTTCAAAAATATGAACAGAGAAAGTTCAATGAGACAATTTAAAAAAAATATGTATACATATAATATTTTATCAACTTAATATTGCCTTTTGTTTTTAAAACACATAGATAGTTATCAAGGACGTTCATATATATTTCATATAGTGAAAGGTTCAGTTCAATTAACTAAAAAAAATAGCACTTAAAAATCGGTTCGACAGAAACATTATCAAGATAATTTTTTTTTAAATTTTGTACTATAAAAAGATCTTGCCGTAGCCTAGTCTTTTAATGGAAAATTACAATTGTTCGACGTTTTCGCGAATTAGTTTCATTCAGATGTAATGAAGTCTATGACACTCGATTTATGTGAAAAACCCATACACATAGATATTGGTTTGGGAGTATATATAAATGAGAACCAGATTCGCTTTTATTATATACAAAAGATTAAGATTTCCAATACGAAATTGTCACATAAATCTCAATTTATGTCAGAGCCGGTTTTGTTTTTAGGACAATAAAATAATGAAACTAAAACGAGGAAAAAAAAAATTAAAATAATAATTTCTCCGTTCTCATTATCCTTTTTTTTTCATACATACATACATTCCTCTGATTGTAAATTGTTTTGTTGTTACTTTACTTACTATAGTAGTACATAAATTCATTCTGTTGTTATATTTCATTCAATTGTTATTGAATTTTGTCATCGCTAAAGAAAAAAGAATTTAAACAAAAGAAAGTATCGTTGTTATATTTTTTGGCTGACCCCAATAATAGCCGATGTAACCCCAATAAACATAATTTTTTTTTGTTTTCTTTATTATAATTTTTTTTTTGTTGTTTCTAATTTTTCATTCAAAATTTACAATTTTGTAGAACTATACAAAATTTATCTTAGTTTTTGTTTATTTTTTTTTTTTAATTGAAAGATTCATTTTTAAAGTTATATTATAGTTGGTTCTAATAAACTTGTTCATTAGAGCGTGTGGAACAAAAACTTAAATATATTTCAATGCAATAGTTTTGTATCATATTGAGAAAGTTTCATTTTAGCAGTCGTGTACAATATTTAGAAAGTTTCACTAATGATCAATATGTAATAATTTCTGTACGTAAAATTCTTTTTAGGGAAACTGTAGCCCATTTGGGAAAATGTTTTAGGGGAATTGTTTTGGGGAAACTGCTTTTAGGGATATTGATTTTGGAAACTTTCTGCAAATCATTTTTTCTACGTAGATATGTATATATATATATATTTATATCAATTTAATTTATATATTTCAAAGGCTTAATGAAATAAGGCTTGCAGTTAAGTACACCTAGTCCAATGAGTCATTCCTTTTTATCAAATTGTTGGAATCGGGAGCTATTGTTTGTTTTCTTAAATATTGTTATATAATGTTGTTACATTATATCTGAGTATCTGCCCTAACAAACGCAATAAGTAAACTTCGATGCTTTAAAAATTGTCCTGAAAAAAAGCGAAGGACATTAATATATTAGAGTCACAAATCATAAGGTCTTACTAAAGGAACTATTTCTAAAAAATCGAAATTTTGTAAAAAAAAATCTAAAACTCAAATCGTGTCTCATCGAATATTGTTTCCTTTACTGGGTACGGAAGAAACGATACTTATTTATTTATTGTCAATCAAAACCAAATAATAAATCCTTATATTTTTCTCATTATTTTATTTCCCGAAAAGTCGTTTCTTTTTCAATTTTTTCTTTTGTATACATATTTATATATTTAGAAAGTTCTTAATCCTTTCACTTTTTTTTTTTTTAAACAAATGAAACCTATATAACGTGAATGGAAACTCATTTGCATTTCAAAAAAAAAGAAAGAAAAGTAAAAAGGGATACAAAATTTCTTTTTGTGTTTTTTTTATTTTTTATTTTAATCAGAAGGATATATTGAGAACGCAAAAAAATATCCTTTTTTAATAAATCCTTGCAAAAAAATAAAGAAACAATAAAAATTATAATTCACGAAAAATGCGCGAAAATTATTTTCCATTTTATAAAATTTTAGGCGAAGTTTTGTATACGGTAGTTCCCTTCATGTCAAGTACCTGATTTCATTATATTGTTACTGAGTTAATTCTATATTATATGTATAGTCATTTGCATAACACCGATAAAAATGGGTTAATTTTTTTTTAATAAACGTCAGGCCTTTATCATTTAAATTTTTTTTTGATAAACAATTATTATTTATGAATAACCCAGTTTGTCATTAAAATGTCGTTTTTTTGTTAGGCATTTTTAAATATCGAAAATATTTTTGTAGAATATTGATAATTCAATTTTCTCTGTATACTGTAATGTTAAAGCAAGATGATACGTAAAATATCAATGTTATGTTAGGTTTGAAAGTTAAAATTCGAAAATCATGAACAAAAGTTGCCTTTATATTATGTTGAATTCATTTCCCAAATTAATAAACGCGCATAAGCAATTTGACAAATTTTTAAGAAACAATCCAAAAACTTTAGTTCAAGTTGGCAAACAAACATCATAATAATCTGTGTAGACAAAATTAACACTTCAAATTGAGTTTTTAAACCTATCGTGTACTTGTTTCAATCAGGAAATTATTATCCAAGGTTGATAATTCAATTTTCTCTGTATACTGTAATGTTAAAGCAAGATGATACGTAAAATATCAATGTTATGTTAGGTTTGAAAGTTAAAATTCGAAAATCATGAACAAAAGTTGCCTTTATATTATGTTGAATTCATTTCCCAAATTAATAAACGCGCATAAGCAATTTGACAAATTTTTAAGAAACAATCCAAAAACTTTAGTTCAAGTTGGCAAACAAACATCATAATAATCTGTGTAGACAAAATTAACACTTCAAATTGAGTTTTTAAACCTATCGTGTACTTGTTTCAATCAGGAAATTATTATCCAAGGTGACCATTGATACAATTTATTTATCACAGAAAGAATTATTAATATAAAATAAGAACATTCTACTATAATAGTACTGACTGTTTGCTAGTAAAATAATATAACATTTATGTAATTCCTATTATTTTATGGTGGTTCAAAATCAGGTACAGTTTGATCACATTTACTGAAAAAAAAATAAGAAGTAAAGAAATTTTGGGGTGAACTTAAATTAATAAGAACAATAAAACTATGCATTGCATATACATATTGAAAATGAAAGGGGAAAACTTTGTATAAAGAAAATTAAAAAAAAAAAAAAACTAAGGGATGATGAAATTTATCCATATTGTAAATGAATTTTTTTTTTTACCCTCTATCACTATTTTTCGATATAAGTATATAGTGTACGCGAAAGGATTTCTTTATAAAAATGACATTAAAGGAATTCCATCACATATTTTTTAAGAGTTACATACTACCTAGTGATCAAAATAATTTTGTTTATAGGAATTTTATATTAAAAAAAAACTTATTATTTTTTATTCAGTTTATTAAACTGTTGCGTAATAGTTCATCGAACTTAAATTTACACATATATGAGCGTACAATAAAAGATATATTCTTCATCATTATTATTTAAAAAAAAATTCAGATAATAAAATTGTTTTTTTTTGGAATTTATTGAGCTGCGCTCTAATATCTAAAAAAAAAAAAAAAAAAAAAAAAAAAAAACAGGAAAAAAAGGATAAATTCATTCACATAACAAAGAAAATCCTTGTTAATTTTGTACACAAATTTATTAATTCGAAAAAGAAAAAAAAAAATTAAATTTTTATTAAATTGGTTTATTGATAATGATCAAGAGGGCGAAAATAAATGTTTTTTGTTTGTTTAGAAGCTAGAAAAATTTTTTTGCATAGAAGAGAGCGCAATTTTATTTTTCTTATATGTTCTTCAAAATGACAAAAGAACTTTTTCATAGCTTTGATTTATATAGAAAATAAAATTGTGCCTTAATGGGTTAAGTGCTCTAAAGAAATTGCTGAAGCTTGAAAATCTTAATTTTTTTCTTATTATTAAATTTTGAAAAAATAAAATAATTTTTTTCCAAACAAAGATCTGTTGTGTCTCTTTTTTTATATTAGGAGAATTTATTGTCAGAGGTGCTTATAGGTCAGGGAATAGATCTCGAGAAGCTAAATGAGAAGAATGTATTATGTCATGCATAGTGTGCAAAATTAGAAGTCAACTCGTATGGGGAATGCAATAAATGACAGTTTTATATAGTAGAATTATTATAGAATGTTGAACAAAATTTTTTTACATTTTCTTTCTTTTCAGGTGCAATTACAAAATTACCATTTCTCCAATCCGGCAATAAAGTTACTAAAGGCTATAATTATTATCTTGTTTTGATAAATTTTCCTATTTTCATACACTTCAGTTTTTTGATCATACTTATATGATATATTATTAAACTTTTTTATACTAAAAACTAAGTAATTTGTATCAAAAATTTCAATTGCCTCAAGAGTTAAAAAGAAGACATTTTTTGTATAATTTTATTTTTAATTTTTGTAAAGTACATACCTTTGTAAAGTACATATATATGACATGTTACACACTTAGAAATACCTGCTTAAATACAAAGTACCAAATATCAAATCTTTCAAAAATTTCAAATTATACGAAGTTTCAAAGTTAGTCTATTTTATAATTTCAAAAATTACTAAAATTAAAATTGTTAAACATACTTAGTTAAAGAAATTTAAATCAAACATCGAATAAATCCAAACTTGTAATAGATATAACTAAAATACTGATTGTGAAAAAGACCTACTGATAACATTAATCTTACTTCTTACTTTGTTTCAAATTATCTTCAACTATTTTTTTTTTTAAATAATATAATACTTAACACAAATCAGAATGTGAAAGGCCATAATATAATACCTAAACCTAAAAAAAAGAATAAATTATAATTAAGTAGAAAATTATGAAAAAATTTCTTTAATTTTTTTTTATGTTAGTAGCTCAAATAAAAAATGAAGCTGATTAAAAATGATAAGTGGTTTGGTCAGTTCGCTCACCTGAATATTAATTATATTCTTGACCAAAATTTCATATTCACTTTTATTTCTAATAAAAAAAAAATAAAAAATTAAAGATATAAAAGAAGAAAGATTTTAAAATTAACAATCAAAATGAATAATCAAGAAATCAAAAAAACAGGTTTTCGCATTTTTTTTCCCTCAATTTTAATTCATATTTTTGCTTCATTTATTCTATTTAGCGATATTTTTCAAACATGAATTAGAAAAATATTATTGTTTGTTTACATTTTTACTCCTCATAATATATAATTTCCTTTTTATTAATTTCCAGAACACATTCATATGAAAATGAAACCTTTAGAATTTATAAATCATAAAAAATTAAAGAGTTTTAGTGATAGAATAGAATTTTTTTAGCCATTGCAGCAAGAACAGCTTAAATTTCTTCAGATGCATATAATATTCTGATTTGAAGTATCTTGTTTCTAAAAAAACAGTGAAATAGAGTTGTGTTTTAATGAATTTTTTGTACCAAAATTAACTAAAGATTAAGTTTTTCGAATCTATTAATTGAAAATGTCAGTTATTCCACGAAATCACGTTAATAAACATTTTCTTGATCAGATTTTATGTCGCTTATAACTTATATATACTTGGTTTTTGTGTAATTTATTACCAAATTGATGAATATTGTACGTCATAGAGAAAATTTTTGAAATTCATTTTTTACGTCATATTATTTTTGTTGTATTGTTAAGAAAAAGAAAAAAAAAAGTATTAATCGTTTCAAAATCTTTGAATTGTTGAAAAATATGGTAACATTAATTTCTTTTGACCATTTAACATTGCTAAACATAATAAAAAGAAAAGAAAAATTTTTTAATGAATGAAAAAAAGATAAAAAAAAATTATTTATATAAGTAGTTAAGAACAATGTAGCGTAAAATATTACATTTCATTGTGAAATGGACATTGGTCAAGAATTGAAAGGGCAAAATTTTTTAAACCGATTTTTCTTTTATATATGTATTTATTTATATTCTTTTTTATGTGAACTTATTTTACAAATAATAATGAATAAAAAAATTGTATCTAAATAATATGTGAAAAATTAACAAAACAATGAAAATTTTACTCTTCTTTTTTTTTTTGTTTCTTAAGATCTAGGTAATAAAAAGCGAACAAGAAAGTAATTGAACTATTTTTGAATTTTTAAATTAGGTATACTTTTTAAAATATTCTAGTTTTTCAAATTCTGTTTTCATTTCAAAGTTAAGAAGTAAAAGTTTTTAACCTTTTGGTGGTTTACACGTTTCACCTAATTTAAACTTTATGCTTACATTAAAAAATATATAATTTTTTTTTTTAGAATTAACTATCTGTACATAATGTAGATAGAGAAAGTTTTTATAAAATATTAAGCTTCAAACGAAATCATAATTAAAATTTCTTTTTGAGAAAACCTTTCTTTTTAATGGCAACATAAATGTCGATAATTTTGATTAAATCATAACGATATAAAAATTAAAATCAACAATGTTTACAAACTTATTTATAGTCTTCGTTTCGATTTTGAAGCTTTCTGGTTTTATACGTCCCCATTATATAGGAGGAGCATTTCAAGAATTTTCCAAGCTCTAATTAAACTAAATAGACTACATTGAGATACTATTGAACAGCTGTTTTAAAGCGAAATTTCCTTAGTAGTACATTTATATTTGATTTATACTTAAGATATACAAAATAAATCGAATTTTAAATGTCAAAAATTAAAAATCTCTTTTGTTTTTCCTTTTTGACTTGCAGATGCACACTTGACCTGAAAATCTTCACAATTTTGTTATTCAATTCGTTATATTAGATGAACTTTGATTCTTTAATTTAAGGTCGAATTGTTGATTATCTAGCAATAGTTAAATTTAATTTACTATAACTAAATATATAATAACCCTTTTGAAAATAGAATAAAATATTTAATGACCCTTAAATTTTTGTTAAATAAAATATCAATTTATTATTCTTAATTTTGATATTATATTTACATATACTATATCCAAAATATTATTAATTGCTCATTAATTTAAAAACAAAATAGGATTAAATTTAAAACCTCTAAATATGAGAGAATTTGTGTGAAAATTCAAAAAGGGTTGAATTAAATATATTGTTTTTTTTTTTTGTAAATACGATTGGAATTTGCAGTCGTAATGAATATTATGTGAAAAAAAAATATAAAAACAAAAATTTCCATACTCAATATTTTTTTTTTTTAACATAAATATGATAATGAAATTTTACACCCCTAGATAATGAATTCATATATTATTATAATAATATTGATTACTTTTTTGATGATACACATATCGATCATTATGCCAGAAATATTTGCATTCAATGTGAAATTCTTTAATCATTTTGCGGTAGATTTCATATTTGTAGCAAATTATTAATATTTATAAATATAAATATTTTTGATTAATATGAATGCTGTAATTATATAAAAATGTGTACATAATATATATTTGAGAAAATGTTTGTAAAATGTATCTTATCTGATAAAACAAGTAAAAGTAGAATCGTCCTAAGCTAATTTAGACATAATTTAGACGTTATGTATGTAAACTAATGTATAGACTTCTATAACAGTATATCTATAACGTATTAATAGGACCATCAATAGGTTTAGGATTGTAAAAAAGTATGTAAGCCACATTAAAAATATATTATGTAATGTTTTTTACACTAATTGCAATGAATTTATCAACTGCATCATTGAAAGAAAACTTTTTTGAAGCATAGAATCATAATACTGCACTTGCTATAGTGTGGGTAATATCAGTCGATAGTAGAATTATTTAATATATGTTTTTTCACTAAGAAATTTATTCGTCCACATAGCATTAAGTCTATGATAATTCTAATCCTAAGAAAAATATAATTCTCAAAATCACAATTATTAGAATTTAATTAATATTATTTTCATAAGTTAATTATTAGCAATTAGCACAAATTTATTTAGTTTCAAAAATTCAAATAATTAATGATAAGTTTCATGAATCATGACGTCGTATTTCAACATAAATATAAATAATGTACAGCACAAATTAATTTTTTTTTTTCATATAAATTGAATAATACATTCATTGGATCAAATAATTTTTGATTTTTGAATCATATTCTTTGTGTAGATTGTATGTTTGTGCTCATATTTAAATGAATTCAATGATTAATAAAAGAATATTCTAGAAAAATATCAGATTAAAGGGGTTTTATGTCAACCACTGCCATTTATCATTATGAAATTCATAAAATTTTATTTTTAATAGGGGTTGTTTAATTTTTTATTTATCCCTGAAACAGTGACGTCATTAATTATTTCACAAAATGTATTATTAATATTATTATTATAATTTTTAATGCTTTCAAAATGTTGTTGTATATTATTAAGTGAACGTGATTATTTAAAATTTTGAAATTCAAATTTCATAATACATAAAAGGGAGTTCACAATTTCTGATAATTGCAATAACATTCAAGTGCGATCTTATTTCATAACTTTTGATAATTTTGAAATTTTTATATTTTATTACATTTTCAACTGCAATAAGAGTATCTTAAAATGTATGAAAAATCATATTTATTTTGAATATTTTTTTAATACTGAAAGTTTATATATTTTCCTAATCTCTGTAACATAACAAAATATTTTAATAAGATGATTATAATACATTTTCATATTTGTATTTATCAACCATTTGTTTAGCAGCTGCAAAAACATTTTGCATTAACATCACAACGGTCATAGGTCCAACTCCACCTGGTACTGGTGTGATCCATTTAGCAACTTCTTTAACTTCGTCAAAGTCTACATCACCAACATAACGAACTTCACCACTTTTTTCATCAATTGTTCTTTCAAACCCAACATCAATGATACAAGAATCTGGTTTAACCATATCAGCTTTGATGAGACCAGGTTTACCAGTTGCAGAAATTATAATATCAGCCAGTTTACAATATTTCGCTAATTCTATTGCAGGTGTATTGATGTGACATATAGTTACTGTTGAGTCCATTCCACCAATTTCACTATTTCCATCTGAATGAAGTAATTGAGCTATCGGAAGACCAGTTACTTTAGATCTACCGACAACGACAGTGTTTTTCCCAAAAGTCTCAATATTGTAACGTTTAAGGAGTTCTTTTACTCCAAGTGCAGTGCAAGGAACAAAACATTTCATATCCAGATATAAACGTCCCACATTTAGTTCATTCATGCCTTCTACATCTTTGTTTGGACAAATTTCGTTGAATATTTTACGTTCATTAATTCCATTTGGAAGTGGCAATTGAATTAAAATGCCATCAATGGAATGATCAGCATTCAATTCATTGATTCCTTTGAGATAATCATCTTCGGTACTTGGAGGACGTAAAATTACACAATCAATACCAATTTCGTTAGCAGTTGCCACAGAATTTTGAACATAAACATTATCATCTGAGCCAATGATGGAAAGTTTAGGTTTTCTGTTTCCATTAGAAATCCATTCATCAATTTCAGTTTTTAATTCAATTTTGATGATGTTAGATATTTTTTTGCCATCAATTATTTTATCCATCTGTTAATTGAAATTATTTTTTTTTTTTTTATAAAATTGAATTTATATATTTACGGGATTACTGCGCATGTGCTATGGAAAGGTCAATAATATAGTTCGAGAAAATTCAGAAATGTTAATATTGGCTCAAAAAGGTTTTTTGAATCAAGAGAAACTAAAGTATAGGTAAAACTTTTTTTTTGAACAATTTCTAAATTTTCTTCACCTACCCACATATATCTCTAAGACAGTACAATGAACGTATAAGCGTATGTTGGGCCAAAAAGCACATTTGAGCTTCCACGGAACCTTTCCTTAAGAATTTATCTTTAAATGTACTTATTTGCTTTATTTATTTATTGTTTGCACATTTTCATTTATTTATGGTTTCGGAATTCAATACGAAGAAAATGATCATTGAAAATCATCTTCTTGAACTAAAGTTGTAGAAAGCTCTTATTTTGACAGAAAAAACATTGGATATTTACATATTAATTTAACATAAAAAACAAACGTATTGGTACATTATATATCTAATTGTGTTATTCCTTCTGGTTTTGGAGGATTGTTTGAATTTACCATTTATATCGACAATAATTTTTCACTTGGCTACTTTAGACCGCCGCCGAAAGCGAACATTTTAATTGTTACAACATAGCTGTGTCAATTTTGCTTGTAATGCTTTGAGAAGTCTTCTAAAACATTTTGAAAAAATTTATAATAAAAAAAGTATAAAGTACAAAAATAAAATTTTATTCAACAAATTTCGTTTTCGCTTTCATTGGAACGTGCTTAAATTAGAAAAATTGAGTAAAAATGTATGAAAAAAAAAGGAAAAATTCTGGACTTAGTGCTAAATAGTTTTCATTTTTAGATCCTATACCTCAAAAGAATCTTTGGACCAACCTCATTTTTAGAAGCCAATTCTAGTTTTTTTTGGGCCAAATTCGAATAAAATATTCGGCTATCTAGAAAAATCCGTTTTATTGAATAAAATCGCTTGATTTATAAGGAAGTAGAAAAATTTTTACAAATAGTCTATTTCACTCTAGTGTGGCATTTTAACAAAATTCTAATTTTATATTGCTAAATTATTTGACTTGACTTGATTTATTCACTATATGTATATGCAATTTGTTTTTTTTTAATTAACGTTGATGCAATAATCAAACAAACTTTAATATAATAGGTACCATATGTAATACATTTAGAAACTTTCATTGAAACAACTTAATTTCATTTAAATTTTAAATAGAAAAATTTCTAAATAAAAATTTACATATTTTTGTTTTTAAAAATTTTCAAAGTAAATATGTATTTATAAAAAAAAAAAAACAATTTTTACAACAGCACGTGTTGTCATTTAGACCTTGATAATAAATTTAAAAAAGCTTATTTTACTGTTTCTTACTTTTTATGTTTATGATGAAATAATATCTAAAAAAAAAAAAAATGCTTAAACTTCAAAAAAAAAAAAAATGTAGAAGCAAGTTGTGCATTGATCAGTGAAATTAATACTAAAAATTTCATCATATGTGAGAATTAATACTTAAACCGGTAGTAATATTGCATATTATAAAAGCTTTTTCTTGTATATATAATTTTATTTTGTATTTTTCCTTCTTGAATATTAAATTAAAAATACAAAATAAATAAATAAATTAATGACTGCCTTCTTCAGTAAAAATATCAATTACAAGTACAATGGAACAATGTACTGAACATATTTACATACCAGAGATAGTGTGATAAGAGAAATGAGTGTTTTTAGTCGTTTATTATTTTTTTCACAATAAAATTTTATTTTATATGCATGCATACATTTAATTATGTATTTATTAAAGACTTTCCTAATAACTGATTAAATTATTAATTAAATTTAGTTGGAAATATTTAGATAAGAAGATATTAAAGAACTAAAGTAGATTATAATCTGGAGCAAACTATTAACACTTTTCATGTAATAATTATTAAACATATAGCCATTAAACGCAATGTACGACGTTATATCTTTAAGAATAAAAATAAAAAATATCGAAAACTATACTTACCACTTATTATATTTTTCAACACCAATTTTTTTTTTTATACAGACTAAGTACACTAAAAAGAAACTCAACTACTGTTTCTAGATTTGCATTTTTATAAATATATTCTATTTATTAAATAAATAATTCATTTAATTAAATTTTTTAATGATAAAAATTATCTTATTTGTTTTAGAAATTATAATTTCTTTGTGGTCTCTTTGTGGTTGGTATCAAATTAAAAATATATTATATTCTCACATTGAAAAATTTCTTAAGTACTTTTAAAGTTTATAAAATTATTGAGAGTTTGCTAAGATTTTAATTACAAGTATTTGTCAATCAGAAAGACATGCTTTTAATTTTGTTTTCTACATAGAGGAACGAATTGCGTTTTCAATAGAGTTAAAAAAATAAAATTAATTATCGTGTAAATTAGCCTTAATTAAATAAATAAATAAATAAATAAAATTTTTAATATCTTTTTAATATTTTTTGCGAAAATAAAACAAATTTACTAATTTTTTAATTTTCTAGTTTCTTCTATATATAAAAATAATTTCTTTAACTCGAAAATTAGAGATTTTATTTAACACGGCCAATTTCATGTTCGTAATATTAGCGATTGGGGAAATAAAAATTCGTTCGAAACAAAGCCAGTATTTCATTAAATTTTTATTGATTTTGTAGGTACGCATTTTTTGAACACAAATCTTAAATTTTTGTACATAGTTTTTTTTTAATCTTCTTTCACTATAACCATAGATTAAGAATATAGAAAGATTGGAACTTCATACAACATTTTTTCAGTCTTTTTTGGTATTTTCTTGTGAATGTGTTAGTAAAACTAAATAAAATTCTTTTCATATATTGATAATTACCACGTATTTTATTTTGTTTTACTAACACATTCACAAGAAAATACCAAAAATAATGTCGTATGAAGCTTCCTATCTTTCTGTATTCTTAATATATGCTATAACGTAATAATTATACGGTATGAAATTTACAGTCAAAAAGAAACAAATCAGACTTCAAAAAGAAATTAGAGTTTTCACTTTTTTATTTCAATTCAGATAAGAAAAATTATTCCATGACACACTTTCTTTTCCATTTATTTTAAGAATAAGAAAAATGGAAAAATTTAAATAAATATTATGATCATAAACGTACTACGTACATTACACATAATAATAATAATAATAATATTATTCAACTATACATTATTCTTGTATTAAACCTTGTTTGGAAAAACCCAAAACTCTTATCATTTAGTTAGAAGATACTTATGTTTGTAAGTTGAAAAAAAATATATTTATATAATTTTTATTTCTATGGTTCTATGCGTATCGCCGGTATATTTATCCCTGATTAAACTAATTAATTTTTTCAAGTGATATAATAAAGCGAAATTTTATGGTCGAATCGTCGATTTGAAAAATTCAAATAAAAGAAATTATCAATATGACTATACATTATTAAATATAAATTTTATCGAATCATATGAATTAGTGTTATTTATTTTGAGCTTTATTACTTTGCAAAAAAAAAAAAACTTGAATTTCAAACGATATTATTCAGATTCTGAAACCTCAATATCTATTTTTAATATGTTTTTTACTTAGTTTTTATTTTATTTTATTATTTTCAAATTGTTACTTTTTTTTTTGGTTGAAATTAGAGCATTTGGCAAGAATTATTGTTTTCAATTATTTTCCTATATGTTCCAAATATCGATCTATTTTTAATTTGTGTGAAAAACGATTTGCAAACAAAGTGAAAATCTACATATTAAGCTAAATTTTTCGAATAGATCAATTACGGCATTTTTAGATAAAATATATCTGGAGGAATATTGGTTTTTTGACATTTGATTCTGAAATATCCAAGAATCATTAAAAAAATTTAAATATTAATACATCTTCTAACTCGCAATAGGAAAAGTAATAGTTTGAAAATATATAAAATCAATAGTTTAACTTGCCTCTTATTTTTATATAATTTGATGTCATCAAACAATAATAATGTTTTAATAAAAACAGTTTTTTCAATTTTTATTCTAGAGATAATTTTCAATGATACTGAATTAATATTGATTTGTCATAAATTAACCATATATTTATATTTCTGTATACGATGACACATTTATAATATATAACTTACTTATGCCAAATAAAACGGAAGTCAAAATCAATTGTTCTTATTTTTTATTCATATTAGCGCCAAAATATATTTCGAGATAATTTATTTATTTTTTTAAATAAATCTATTTAGCATAAAATGTTTAAATCAACTATAGACACTTCAAGTGTATTAATTAATAATTGATTTCACTTATGGAGTTGAATATTTTCATTTTAGCTTCTATAAAACAATTTTGATAAGACTTAAGAGATGTTAAAAAGAAGTAACTAAAATAATCATTAACGAAGTTACTACAAGCCGCATACATATTTATCTTTTTCAGAATCTTTGAGCTTTACTCACTCAACAAGATCATTAAAACAAAATTAGATTATCATGATTTCTTTATTTGTTAATTGAAAATTGCAATTCAAAGTATTTTCGTTTTAATTACAATTTACATAAACCTAATGTTTGCCAAAGAAATAATTCGAATATTTTGTTTTGCTTTTATATTAAGAATTTTCTTTATTTTTATTTTTTGTTGTATCTAACTTCAAATAAATATGAAAACAAAATTGATCAAGTAAAATGACGAAATATTTTTTATTATAAAATTTAATTGAGAAATAATTACATTAGAAACAAGGAACTTATTTGTAGACAAAGTAGAGAGCAAAAAATTGTGGGATTTTCTTATAGTAATTTAAAAATAGATTTTTTTGCGAAATTTCCGCTCTTTTTTTTTTTTTTTTAGAATGAAAATATTCTGTATTCTGTGGCCATGGTATTTAAATTTTTTTTTATACTTACAGATTAGAAATATTAATATTCTGAGTAATTTTAAGAGCCTAAAAATGTATAACAAAAATATTAGGTTAATTATTTTATATATATGAACTGTGAATTCCATGTTTTTCGTTGGTAATGTTAGAATGTAATTTCAGATTTTAATTTATTTTTATAATTTTTTTATTATATAAATTTATTAAAATCAAGGAATATAATTTTAGTAAAAATTCTATAAATGATATACGACAGTGTAAGTTTCACATATCTCAATTATAGTTGTTCACTCTGAATTTTTTGAAAATTATATAAAAAAGTAAAAAATATGGAACTCTTGGATCTCTCGGAGTCCAACCATATTTTTAAGTTAATCTAATTAACATCTATCTACCACCCAATACGTTCTTTTCATTGGAATCAAAAAAAAAAAAAATGTAAAATACATAAATTGTTTAGGGGAAAATTATGTTGATTCTTGGTTCAGCCTTGAACTCTCAATCATAGTATCTTATCTTTTAATCGCGGTGAAAGTGAACAAGCTTACGCATATTTTCGTATTCAAAGAATTGACATCGGTAAGGCGTTTAATAGTTATAATCATTTTAGTGCAGTTCGGACGGACGGACATTTAATGAAAGCATACAGTCCATTTTTAAATTTGTGATATAAAACGGGCTAAAAATCATTGAGGCTTTATGAATATCCATATCAAAAAAATAATAAAGAAGAGATTTTATATCTATATCCACTCCCCTATGCTCTGATTTTTAGCTTTGATGACTATCATTTAAATTTTAAATCGTGTGTAAGTCCATTTAGCTCCATTTTCCATGTTCCTTTAATGTGATAAATTTTACTTAGTCTTCGTTCTATTCTCATCTTTTATTTCATAAAAGTTGTTTATTTAAATTTTTATAAATTCTTTTTTTTTTTGTGTTATAAAGTGCAAAAATTTAAGATTCATATAAATTTAATTTAATTAAATTCTTTTTTGTGAGACAGGTAAATATTGTATCTGTGTGGTTAAAGTTAATTTTTATTTGAATTTCTTTTTTCATATTGTAGAAATTAAACAAAGGCGGGTAGCGTTGTGACGAAAGATTTTTGATGTCAAAAAATTATGAAAATGCCTAGTTATTGTCGGTTTTAGTTTGCTTTAATCACCTCAATTTTGATTTAACTTTTCGTAATAGTTCTGTCATCATTTTTTGTATATAAATGTTTTGAAAATTTGATTGCTTTACTTCAATGGATTTATGATTTGATTTTTCAAAATCAAAAAAGAATCCTACCGTATATTGATAATAGCTACCTAATATAACAATTAATAATTTTGCAATGAGTTAGTTGCACAATTTTTGACTTTTTGGGCAAACATTAACTAATTACATAAATAGGAAAATACAAAATTGAATATCTTTAACAATTCAAACATTACTACCTAGTCTCTTGTACATTAGTACCTAGTCTCTTGTACATTAGTATTTTCGACGTAGCGCAGTTGCCAAAAATATTTATATTTTTGTAACCATATATTATATGTGATAGAGTTATATCTAAATAATAAATACTAAATAATATGACATTTAATAATGTATTTTGTATGTACAGAAAATTTGAAATAATCGCTTATAACTGGTCGCTTGCCACTGCCAGTTTTTCTTTTTCGTAATTTTGCTTATAAGAATTTTGCAAGTAGGTGTCCGTCTTGTTTGAAGAACAGAAATTTTATTTTGAAATTCATTAACACACAAACAAGGTGAAACTAATTTAACTTTAAATAAAATTTTTTTTTGCGAAATATGAATTTTTTTTTTCCGCCAAAGAATTTTTAATTTTGAAATATATTCGTGATGAAAACATAATAATATCAGAAAATATTTAAAAATAAATTTAAATTAAATTTTAGAAATGATACATGAATAAATTATGATGTTTCTTTCACTATTATGAATATGACTAATAGAACTAATAGATGGCTAATTAAGTACCAATGAAAAATTAATTTAACTTTTTCGACTCAAAGAAACATAATTATAACAAATCCTTAGGCTTTTATATATATACTTTTTTATGTTTCAAACGAACATTACTGAAGGCGGAACAGTAATTTTGTCGAGACTTAAGTGTTTGAATTTTGCACTGTATTTCATCTGTACCCATACTACACTTTTAATTTTTTTTAAATATTGTTTATGATATTTTCGGTGTAATATTTTACTTTATTCGAAATTATATTTTATATAAAAATGCAAACAAAGAAACTTATTTCGGACGAAAGTTGATTGTGACTCTTAATATTAACTTTTACATCGTACATAGCCGAATATTGATTTAGTATTTTTATAGTATATTGATTATAGTATTTTTAAGCAGTAAAATGAGCTATGACTAAAATTTTTATTTCAACGAAATACTGAATTTGCAATTGATTTAGTTTTAGTAACAATTTGGTGAATTTATATTTATTTAAAAATAGTTAGCAAAAAAAATAGAAGCCGTGTTTATTTAACCTACAATACAGTCTACATATGTATATATAATTTGTAAATAATATTATTATTATTAATTATTTCTTAGCATTCTCTAAGATCTTGCAGAACAGGGTTATTATGTTATAAAAAACAGAACAAAACATAATTCTGAAGACAAACTCCCTAAAATTCATGTGATTTTTATTAGGAACACATTGTTTGATAATTTTATTTCCTCATAATTTTTATGCCAAAAAATTTATTTATATAATATTAATATGTTTGTCGTACGTAAAATGTACATAACTTGTATATTATTTTGTATGTATATTACATATAAAAGTATACATATCTACTATTCGCACAATTTATTTCTATTTAATTTGCCGATAAGAAATTTAGTCAAAAAGTTTTTTCTGTTAGTTTTTAATTTATCAAAAAAAAAAAAATATTTCAAATGCACAAATAATGCATTTATGTTGACATAATTACAGCAATTATAGTTTGGTAATTAAATTTAACCAATTAATCATATAAATGTGTTATGCATAATTGTATACAATGTATGAAGAAATTGTATACCTGTATGCGTAGATATTATGTTTTATTTCTTTATGAGAAAGTTAGTTCATAATCATGATACGATTAGTAATTAAAATTATCATAAAAAACAGTGTATGAAAAAAATCTTAAAAATATCTTGTCTTTATATTTTCTCCCAAATAAAAACAATTATTAGTGATGGAGAAGAAATTGCCATTGCCCGTATAGAAGTGAACACATATATTTTTTTTGGATTTTATAAACCAAATTGAAGAAATTCAAAATTAAACATAATTATAAAATAGAAGTTTATCGAAAAAAAAAAAGATATGGAAAACCAGCTTAGACAGTTACGTTTTTCATTCTCCTT
The DNA here is from genome assembly GCA_964007475.1 of Hybos culiciformis. Lineage (NCBI taxonomy): Eukaryota > Metazoa > Arthropoda > Insecta > Diptera > Hybotidae > Hybos > Hybos culiciformis. The sequence goes on along the minus strand of OZ023273.1, from coordinate 150,902,943 downwards.
AGTTTTTGACAAACATAGTACAATTATATTATTTATATTTACGCGCTATTATATTTTATTTTAAGTTTAAGGTGTTTATTTAATATTTATATACCGATGTGGTAAAACTAATATAGGTACTGCAATATACTTACAGAAACCACAGATATTTACAGGACGCAAAAAAAAACAATCTAGCTCAGTCAACTTTCGGTTAAAGTTGACGTGACTAAGTTCAGAGCAGGGCTATTAGATTGATCGATAATCACCAAACCACCAGCTCATTAACATCACTCAATCATCGTCGTTCTATAAATACCTTGTTGGAATGGATACGTGTTCCCTGGAAGTAAAGGCCCTACTTCCTTCACTTGAAGTTTTTGCACCTCAAACACGTACACCCATAATTTGGTAACTTTAATAAAAAAATAAATCTCATTGTTATAAAATAAATTATTAGCGTTATGCCATTGCCATTAGAACTTCTTCATTGTGTTAGTTCAAGTTTTCTGACTTCGGCATGTGGCCGATAAAATAAAATTGCACACTTCTGTCGATTTAATATTTTTTAAGTACACCTAGTATTATAATCAAAACATAATAATTAACTATGATAAAAATAATTATATGATTTTCAAGTGAAATGTAATATACGTAATTTACTAATATTGTTCACCGTTTAGATAATTTTTTTAATTAAATTATTAGATATTTTTTAACAACATAATCTAAACTTACTCTTATCTAAAAAAAAGTTTTTCGGTTTTTTTTTTCCAAGTAATCTTGTTTTCAGTTCTCATGAGAAAAGACATCGAAATATAAATAAAATAGGTTTGATGCTCGGTTCTCCATACCAGAAATGGAATCTTCTAGGAGGTTTGTTGATCTGCCTTGAAGAAGCCGTGGTGGAAATCGCCTATAAATATAAAGTTCCTGGAGTAATAAGAAAGATCCACTATCTTTGAGATTTTTAATCAAATTTGAGATTTTTAATTATCAACAATAAAATTAAGATTCATTGTTATTATTTTTTAATTTTTTTAATTCGAATTATACAGAAATTACAGAAAAAAATACATTATACAGTTCATAATAATATTCCAAAAAATAAAATCATAAAAAAATTAACAAAACAAAAAGTATAATTTGTGATGAGAATAATCTTAAAATAAATGAAAATAATAATTATCCATTTAATTATGAAAAACTTACAGTATAATTTATATTTTTGTTTGAGGACAATAAAACAAAAAATATTATTTTGTTTTTCATTTACGAAACTGATTTGAAATTTTTTAAAATATATCAAATCATATTTTTCTTATTTTGCAAAATTAATTTATTAGACAACCAGGTATAACAAAGATATTACAAGAGGAAAAATTATTTCTAAATTTTAAATAACATAAATATGAATATAAAAGAAAAAAATATTTTTTGTAACATTCATGTGATACATTTTTTGTATTTTTTTAAATACATATTATGATTTATTACTGATAAACTAAGGCTTAACCTTTCTCAAATAAAATTTGATTTTTTTTTTTCATGATAATGATTACATAAATTATGATTTACTTGTTGGATTAGGTAAAAGGATTAGGTAAAAGGAATGTTTACTTTTTGAGAAAATTACAAGTTTTTTTGTTACTATTTTTCCTGATAACTTTTTTTTTCCATCAAAGTTTAAGTCAATGTTTTTTTTTTTTAAATGTACTGTGAACTCCAGAATTTTTTTTTTATATAAATGCCTTATTTTCAACGATAATATCGAAAGTATAATAATACATTTAAAAAATCTTAGTTAAATCTGAAAATTTGCAATTTTATACAAATTTAATAAGAATGAAAACAAAATATGAAAATATGACAAAAAAACTATAATTTTTTTTTAATACTACTAAAAATTTAGTTGTATTAACTTAAATTTTATTTTATTTAAGATTTTCATTTTATTTCAATAGAAAATTTTTTTTTTTTTGTAGGATCTATGTTGAAATATTTATTTGCTATCATAGTAAACTTTTCTAACTTTACCATGCAAACGTCGGCTAGATTTTTCTTTTATTTGACCTGCTGCTCGAGAGCGTTCAGGAGTTTTACGATTTTCACGTAATTCTTTTCTCTCACCTGAACCAGATTTTTTAGATTTCTTAAGATCTCGGAAGAATTTTTGAATTAAAGCATCGCATGTTAAATGCGATTCTGGTTCCCAGGTATCTTCTGATGCTGGAAAACCTTTCCAACGTAAGCGAAAAACTCTTTCACCATTAGAATCATCACCAACATCAATAATTTTCTCCACATCATATTCTTCGCCAACATCAGATGGTGCATTACGTTTTTTGCCTTTCGGTGAAGCTTTTTTTGTTTCTTTGTTATTATCCCTTTTTATATTTTTTGACGAACCACCTTGTTTTGTTCTAGATTTAGGAGCAGGCTTTTTATTAGAATTTTTTGAGTTATCTTGAAGTTTTTTGTATGCAACAATTGCATCTTTAACAATTGTGTGTTCATTCTCCCAAGTGTCATCTTTCTTTCCATAACCTTTCCATCTAAAAACAAATAAATAAATAAAAAAGAAGACCTATGTATTTAAATATATGTATCTAAATTAATTTACGCACTAAATTTCTACCGACCGACCTCTAGCCCACCCGCTCGTGGGACAATAACCCCTATACCTTTTTTTAACGTCGCAGAGGACGTTAGAAATATGTATTTTAAAAAAAAAGTAACAATATTTGTTACTTACCTTATCAAATAAAATGAAACTCCTCTTTCAATTTTGTGATCCAAAACTTTTCGAGGTACATAATGTTCGTCTTCCTCGTATTCGTAATCTGCATCATCTTCTTCATCTTCTTCAGGTTTATCTTTATCGTCAGCGCCATTGTCCTCGGTTTTTTCACTCTGCAAGTAAAGCCACAAAAAAAAAAAAAATTAAACATGATTTAAAAACAAATTGAAACTTACAGTCTTTTGAATTTGTTAAAAGATCTTTTTTTGGCGTAACTGCAGTTTACGTGACCCACTCAGAATCGGCTGTTCTTGGGGCAAAGGCCCCGTTTTGGAGATAGGGCCCCCCAAAGTTTTCATACATTTTGTATGAGCAATTTTTTGTTTTTGCTCGATTTGCCCCATTTTTTTGTAGATAGTATGGCTGTATAGGTGGTGTTACAATACAAAAGGGGGGCGGCGGGCGGGCGGTCTGGAGGTTGGTCAGTGGGACCATAAACTGCACTTCAGCCCTTTTTTTTTGTTTCTTTATACCGTTCTTCTTTTGATTAGTTTTTTTTTTTTTTCAATTAAAATTATTAAAAGTTTAAATAAATTTGAAATAAAAATAAAAAATTGGAATTTTAATTACAAGAGCATTGGCTTTCTCTTCATCGGCAGTTTCAGGTTCAGTTGCTTCATCATTTTCGCTTTCACTTTCTTCATCGCGTTTTTTTGATTTTTCAGCAGATTTGTTTGATTTTTTTGAAACTTTGGGCATTTTTATTTTTATTTTGTTAACAATTAATTATTATATTTTATTTAGAAAATTAATTTAAATTTTTTTATTTAAATTTTTTCTTTTAAATTTTCTTATTTTCAGCCAACAGCTCACACTAGATATAATAGATGTACGATTGTACGACGAACGAAAATAACTTATAATAAATATAAGCTCGTTAATTCAGCGATGGTTTCAAAATTCGAAATAAAAGCTAAACAACAGGGTTGCCGAATGGAAGTTATTGAATTCCCCAAAAAAAATCTGAAAATACCCAAATGTGGGGTAAAATACGCAAAAATTCGATTTTCAACGAAATTTAATATTTCTTGAATAAGCAGAACAGAAAACGGAAGAACTGGTAACGTAAAATGCGGAAGAAATAGGACGGAACTGCTACATGTTTTTTTACATACTTTCCGAAGGGTATCAGTTACAAGGCCTGTCAAATTCGAAGAAAAGAGGAAAGAAAAATATTATAAATTTATAAACCTTGACAATAAAAAAATGTATGTTAGAGTGCGATTTAAATCACTTGACCAATCCGTTATGCAAAGCTTTCCCTTTCCATTACAAAATTCTATACAAAATTTAGGGGAAATTATTTAAGAAAAAAAGCTCATGCAATTTTTTATAATAATTTTATTCAAATTTTACCCTCTCTTAAAAGCTTATTAGCCAAGTGATTTGAATCGCACTCTATTTCATATACTGAGTGCATGTATAGTGGAATGGATGAAATACCCAAAAAATTAATTATCCAAAAAATACCCAAGGATAGTCTGAAATACCCACATTTTGAGTACCCGCAACCCTGCTAAACAAATAAATCATAAAAAAAAATAGATAGGGAGAGATGCATTGTTGCCATTTCTGTTTTTCGTAAATTTAGAACATTGATGAAATGAAATCAGTTTAAAACATGATATAAAAATAAGTTGAATGTTTACTCAACTTGAGTTGGACAATGGTCAATATAGAATGTCTTAGCTCTATCGGATAAAGAATTTCAAATAATACCGGAGATAAGCTCACAAAAAAATTAAAATATATGAATTTGTGTCAAGGTTAAGAACTCGCGCAGACTAAACGCGTCATTTATCTTGAGTGTATCTTCAGCCTTATAAAATTATCTCCTCAAAACCTCCCAGGAATTTTTTTTATCCTTTCCGGCAAAACGTTTTGAAAAAAAAAAAAATTATTTGATATATTAGGTAAGTATCTAATACAGCCCAACTCCAAAAATCGTCTTGGAATTTACTTCTGGGGAATTGTGTCTATAGGGAAATGGCAAATCGTAGTAAAAAAAATGCAAAATTCCTCTAATTTATTAAAATAAAATTAATTTGGAGAATATTTTAAGGTACTTTCTATTGAAGTGTATTTATATTAATTATAACATAGAGGCAACCCTTACATTCAGTTCCAAAATTTATAAAATTCTTTGTTTTCGAAAGCTTGACAATCATGGCTTACTTCATAACGCGGATAATCGTTAAATCGTAAATTTGTGCACAAAAAGAACTATGTATATTTTTTTTCATTTGAGAGAAATAGTTAGTTTTAACTCCGAATTTTTTTACATGCCTGCCTATTCATGATTTGTGATTTAGTAAAAATTCTTTATCATAAAAATGGGTAATTCTAGTTTTTTAGTTTTATTTTACAAAAAATTCTAATGTTGGCCACACAAAGTAGGCTTCGTTAATTTGACAATTTTATTTTGATAGGCTTTCATTTTTTGTTCTATCCAAGACAGCGTTACCAACTTAGGGGTTTTCCCCCAGATTTAGGGGTTTTTTTTGTTGACAGAGGGATTTTTAAGGGGTAATTTGTTTCAGGGGTTTTTTTAGGGGTATGATGTATGATCTTAAAAGCGAAGATTTAGATGACATTTGTAATATTTTTGATTGCATTTCATAAGATACCTTATTTGCTAATTTTATTATAAATAAATAATTTTATTATTTATATAATTTACGATGTGCGTTACATATTTTTCTTCAAGCATCTATTTGAAATCCTCATAGGTATATAAGTATAGCTGTTATAATATCTATAAAAAAAATTTAGGGGTTTTTTAGGGCGAAATTTTATTTTTTTAGGGGGAAACATTTGAAAAGGTTGGTAACCCTGATCCAAGATCAATACAACCAGGTTGCGTTAACATACGTGTTTTTTATGAGAAATCTTAAGTGACGTAATTGATATCCGGTTAATATGTAGATTTGCATTTAAAAAAAAAAAAAAATGAAAAAAACAACAATGGAAAACTATGGAAATTGGATATCAATGACGTCAGAGCCGCGTTCATTTTGTCCTCCTTTTTGTTCAACATTACTCAACCTGTTTGTTTTGTATTGAACTTCGTTCAATCTTCCTTCTCTTCTGCGGTCGTGTGTGTTTCACTTATTTTTCGAAATTAAAGAAAAAAGGAAAAAAATTAATTAAAAAGAAAGCCTACTTATAAGAAACTTTTGATTAATATTTTTTTATATAAAGTTCAATTAGACAAAAATTTTTATATGCCTAATGAAAATAACTAGCTATCCTCCTACTTGCTGTTACAGCATTTTACATTCGAATTTTCGAATTAAGTTGTCTAAAAAGTATAGTCCTTATGTTTCATATTTTTTTTTCAATATTTTTTTATTTAGAGGGACCCGTGACGTGAACAAAAATTTAGCATTTTGTATTTTGCCGCTGCGATTAACAAAATACAGAACTTGAAAGCTATTATTTTTCACTAATGTCAAATATTTTAATACTTTTATAAATAACAAAAATAGCATATAGAAATGACAGTACTTTAATAGTTTGTATTTGTAACTTAAACTTAAAACAATTATAAAAAATAATGGTGTTTCCCGGAAAAAATTTTTTATGATTAAAAATAAATTGATAGGTATGTATAATGAAAATCCAAAGTAGTCCTCCTGTTAAGCATTGGATTTCAATAATCGGTTTAAAAATATGTTTATCTTTTTTAAATAGTATTAAGGATATATTTTTTAATATATTGAGGTCTCAGAAGTTAAATTGTTTTACGTATAAAGTGTTTTCTGCATAATTCGATTTTTTTTAACCAAACAAATTTCAAACTTATTAGCTATGTACATAAATTAAAAAAAATACATATTTCCTTTGATCTTGTTCTGCAGCGTTTGAAGCTAATTTTAAGGTAATTGAATGACACGTCACACTTGACAAGAAACGGAAGCGAAAACTTTGATGAGTATTAAATTATTAAAAATAGTACTTATGAAGGACTGACTAATATGCTCTGATGCGTGATTAAGCAAGAAAAGGCGTTAGTGCAGTTTATGGGAACCACTCAGAATGGGCTGAAACTTGGAGGGGGGGTAGAGGCGGTGCCCAAACTCCCAAAACTGAAATCAGTTCTTGGGGCAAAGGCCCCGTTTCGGAGATAGGGCCCACCAAAGTTTTCATACATTTTTGTATGGGAAAATTTTTTTTTTGCCCGATTGGCTCTATTTTTGGGAAAAGGATAAAGGGGGTGTTCCAAAACAAGAGGGGGTGGTGGGGGGCGGCGGGCGGGCGGTCTGGAGGTTGGTCAGTGGGATTTGCGGCGCCAGCCCTATACTCTCTACAAAAAAAATGGGGCAAATCGAGCAAAAAAAAAAAATTGCCCATACAAAATGTATGAAAACTTTGGGGGGCCCTATCTCCGAAACGGAGCCTTTGCCCCAAGAACTGATTTCAGTTTTGGGAGTTTGGGCACCGCCTCTACCCCCCCTCCAAGTTTCAGCCCATTCTGAGTGGTTCCCATAAACTGCACTTTAGCCCAAGAAAATATGCACAAACCAATGAAAATGTGTGCATATTTGATGTTGAATTAAATTTAATTTTAATACACCCGTGAGGAAGTTTTTTTTGATTATAGAATTCAAAAGTAAACGCACTCCACAGTAAATCTTTCTGAAAAATCAAATAAGGATTTGAAATAAAAGAGTTAAATGGAAAACTTGTAATTTATATATCCTCAAAATAATCCTAATTAGAATTTAGAATTATTTGAAAATCTATACCCATGTCTAAAATTAACATCTGTATTTATTTTTTAGGTGTAAAGTGAATTTAAACCTTTTCGGTTTTTCACAGAATTTGCAGATTAAAATTGACAGATGAAGAATTATTTAGTTTCTTAAACAATATAGTAGTTATATAGTTATATAGTTTTATAGAGTAGTAGTACTAGTTATATAGTATAGTTAACTGTACAGAAGATCAGGTTAAGAAGCAAACAGCATTTCTGAGAGAATATCGTGAGCATATGTTATTCACCAATTAAAAATTGAGAAATTTTAAGCAAAATTTTTGAAAATCAATTTTAAATTATAAATAATATTTATATCCAAAAAGAATAAAGAAAACTCTTGAACAATTTTATTAAAAAATTTAACTCAAAATTTTTTCGACAAAATGCTTTCAATAACAATAATATTTTACATTTAATTTATAGCTTTTTTGTTTTTCAAAACTGCTATTAAATTTTATTTATTTTTATTGGATTAAAATAAAACGGCTGAAGGTTGCTTTTTGATTTAAGTATTACCCTTTTGGACCAAAGCAAGTTGGAGGACATTAAAAAATTCATATCTTAATATTTAATTTATTGCTCAGTATATGTTTCCTCAAGTGAAGTAACTCTTGTTCCTCATCATCCAATTTGTTAAAATTAATGAAATTATTTAACCCTTTGGTGATATAAAAATTAAAAATTTTTAATTATCAGTTTCAGATAAAAAAGTTCAATAAAAAAATTGATTAATTAATTTCAAAGAAAGACTTCTTCTGTGCTCATCATCGCGAAAAAAAATATAATCGAAAACTTATTTAATTAGAGCTTTATTAGTTCAACTTTTATTAGGACACATCCTTAAAAGAATCTTTAACTAAACATCACGTTACAACAATATTCATTTTAAAAGTGTATACTTTACTTATGTGAGCTGGTTTAATATGTTACATTCAATAAGTATTTTGGAAGTAAGCCAGAAAAAAAAAAGTTAATTAAAAGAAAAATATATATTTTTTTCTTTTCAAATGAAAATTTTTAGAAAAATTATACAATTAAAAAATTTATTTCACCTTACATATATAAAATATGTATATGCGTTTACATAAATTGATTGCAAAATTATAAAACAAGCATAAAATATCTTTTATTTTTACTGTATTGATATAATAATGTTTCTTATAAAAAAAAAATAAAAATACTCGTAACATAGAGGAAAATTTGAAATACATAATTTTGTTCAGTGCAATGTACTTTTCTAACTTCCTGGTTTTGATATTCATTAATAAAATTCACTTAAAATAAAGACCATACAAATATTTTTGATATGCTCGTGTTGCTATGTAACACAATTTTTTTAGTAATCGCCAGCAAATTATCTTACAGCAATAGATGGATATTAGAAAATGTCAAATTGATATACTTATACCGCTTACATGCCAAAATGTTGCTGAGTTCGTGTCATCATATTTATTGGTACGTTTTCAGATAAAAACAATGAATTGAATTGCAATAATTAGTATTACGTTGTGATCTAAAAGTTTAAATAAAAATATCAAATTTGAACACATAACATTGATGGTTTTATGGGCAAAACAGTTTCGATGTTGCGCGAAATTAATTTTTTTTTTAATACAGAATATGCAGTCTTTTAATTTGAAAATAAAAATTCTCATATTTTAATAATTTGTCGTTTATGTCTAAAGACTTCGCAACGAAAATTTTTCTTCAAGATAGTGTGTTGCTAACTTTTGAAAATGAAAATTTTTGTTTTTCATGCCGATTTTTAAATTTTTAGCAAACGTTACATAGCAATAAAGACAAAAACAAAAAAATAAATAGTTTTCCTTAAATCAAATTTTTATTAGATTTTATGTTGATATGCATTTTAAAATGGTCTTTCTGATGTTTGCAATGCATTTTATGTAATAATTTTTGTTGTAATTTTCATTTTTATTTACATAATTTGAATTCAATTTACAGAAATAAGGATTGATTTATGAATTTGCATTAGCAAAATAATTTTTTTTTAATTTATTTTCCTGCTTTAGGTAATTGCCTGAAATTTGCAATGTATGTACTTACAAAAAAAAATCCCAAAATTGGAATATGATTTTAACAATTTATTTTGAAATCTCTTTTTAAAGTTATAAAGAAGTGTAATTTAGGTAGTTGAAGGTATCAGGCTGCTATTATGATCACGTTAAAGGTAAATGAGATGAAGATGATGAGAATCTATTATTTATAAGAATCTTTTATTTATAATTGCTGTATCTTGAGTACGTGATTTTAAATTTACTGTATCAAATTTATATATAAGAACTTCTAAAAATAACTCCCGGCAATTTTTGTACAAAATTTCAAATCAGATAGAAAAATGAAAAGAAAATCTGAGTTAGATTTAAAATTTTCTGTTTTAAATCTAAAGATAATTATAATGTTCATACATAAATATATTTTGCCTTGAATTTCAAAAGAAAGTTAATTGGAGTGGAAAATTTATTCTTTTTAGAGAAATTTATTTTAATATATGTATTTTTTTAACACAATACACACAATATAAATTGTAAAATACATTAAGCAATCGAAAATTAATTTTATTATTGAGATTCATAAATGCATAAATGCAAAATTTTTCAAATATTAAAATTTTTCAAATATAATATGTAATATGTTACAGCAATAAGATATCGTAATCTGTCTTTTGTTTAAAAAAAAAAAATGTTATACTCCCTTTGCGATATACTATTTTCCCGCTTTTCCTTAAATCTTCAATTACAATCTCTTTTGTTTTGATTTATCAATTGTAGGTACATGGTACCACTCCAATTTTTTTTTATGTAAATTTTTGTTGTTTAGTATATATAAGTATATCAAAAATTTATATCATTTCCAGAAATACAATTTATAATAGTAAGTTTGTCAGTTACGAATGCCTGCATAGAAATTTTATTTTCTGTATTAAATTAAAGGAAAATACTTTCGATCTTTTTCAAATTTTGGTACCTATTATTATTAGAAAAAAATTTCAGATATTGAACCATAAAATGTATGCAAATTTTAGTGGTAAAGCAATGTTATAATCATATTATGTGTAGGTATATATAGTATTTCATAAAAATAGTAAATCAATTTGACCAGAAGTTATGAAAATAATCGCAAAAAATATGTTTAACAAAATTGGGTTTAAAAATGCTTGACAGATTTGCCAAGGGTTTCAATATACTCTGTTAACTTTGTTTGTTAATATTCTAAAAGAATAAATTTAGTTTTGAAGTTTTGACTTTTGTTGTGAATAATTATAGTCTCTCAAATCTCAAACAACTTATCTCAATGAAATATTGTACACATATAGTACATACACACTATAGTCGAACTCAATGGAAATTAAAAATGGAATAAAAATATATTAAAGAATAATAAAAAAAAATAAATATTAACCATTAACATGTATTTTAACCTTGATCTTTTCAAGGTGGCAATTTAAAAGTCGTATTATCAAAGAATATAAATTTTTGTAAATAAAACAAAACAAAGCAAAAAGCTAATCACGCGCTACTTAATTCAAGCTTTAAGCTTTTTCTCAAAAAAAAAAAAAAATAAATATTTAAAATAAAATCCAAACATATAAATAAGTTTTATTTCTTTTTTGCTAATAAAGAAGTGTTATAAACCATTGTTTTTTTTTATGGATTTTATGTATCGGTTGAATGAGCACGTTCTCTTTTTTATTCAAATATGTATAATATAATATGATTTTATTTAACATAAATTGTTGGCCAGAAAAAAACAAAATATTCTTATAATTTCAAGGCATCGAAATTTAATGAAGACTCACTTTTTTTTTTTTACACAATTTGCAAATGAAATTTATTGAGATTCAAATGATAATTAATTAAGCTGGAAATGTATATAAAACATCTGTATTTTTATTTTTTCAAAATTTAATATAAAATATTAATATAGATTAATATTGTTTGTAAAATATAATATATATGTAGATTTAACCAGGGACGTCTGTTGAGTTTTTACAAGGAGGAAATAGGGCAGATATTGCACTAAAAAGTGCATTAAGAGGACTTGGTACCAGTTTGGAGTTTTTCTCCCAAAATTTGATTGAAAAGCCGTTTTAGATTATTTTAAAGTTTAATTTAAAAAAAACATTTCATTCACAACCTCAGGAATGTTTCATACTTTAAAATGGTATAAAACTTTTAAGAATCGGTTAAGGCTAAGTGCTCGAAATCTCTTCAAAACCATTTTGTGACACAAAAAAATGGTTTTGACGAGATTCCGAGCACTTAGCCTTAACCGATTCTAAAAAGTTTTATACCCTTTTAAACTATTAAACAGTTCGGAGGTTGTGAATGAAATGTTTTTTCTAAATTAAACTTTAAAATAATCTAAAACTGCTTTTCAAAAAAATTTTGGGACAAAAAATCAAAACTGGTATCAAGTCCTCTTAATTTGTCACAGAGATTGATGATACGACGATATTTTCTTTTAGGCCTTTATACGTAGAATTCAAGTATTGTTCAATGCTCACACTCATTAAATTTAGATTTTTCTCCTAAACGTATTAAACATTTATAGTAAGGTTTTGGAAATTCATAAAATTTGGATAAACGCAGAGTTTATTCAAATACTCAAAGAAGTGAGTGTAAATGACGTTATTCATTTTCAAAAATCATACTATTTTATATATTAAACTAAAAGAATATTAATTGTGATAAATAATATCTGACAGATAGTTAAAATTAATTGAAAGTAAATATTTTTTTATTAGATACAAGACATAATTTAGGTATATACATTTTCTTTGAATTTATAATTGAAGTTTTTTTTATGAAGATCATAATTTAACTCAAAGTTTTCAATTACATAAATCGTAAAACAGTAAATAAATAATTAATTTTCTATATAAATTCATATTCAAACAATTGAAGAATTTTTTTTTGCAAATAAAAAAAACATTTTTTTTTTACAAAATATTTTTTCCCTTCATATTCTTGATTTTCTATAATAAAAAAAGTTTTGGGGTCAAGTGTAGCATTATGTATGTATATTGTATATGTATGATTAATTTATAGTTTATAATTTTTTGTTACATGTATCATGATTGCTTTTTTTTTTTATTAAAAAATAAACAGGTTTACGCAATAACTATTCTTTATGAGGCGAAAATATTATATTTAAGAATTTTTTTTAATGTTGTTCCAATCTGGCATAAGTAAGGTCTTTTCTGAGAGTCTATCTATTTTAAAATAGATTTATTATTTTTACATATACATAATTATATGATTTATTAAATGGAAATTTTTTGGAACAATCCGAAATTAATTTTTTTAGGTTGGGCTCAAAGCTAAAGAAGGGCATTAGTGTCGAGTAAAGTGAGTAGTTGATGACCTAATAAAGTTCAAACATATCCATTTCAATCCGAGAAGGTCGTTAAATGTATATTTCATGATTTTGCAGTTTTTTTTACAGATACATATATTTTATTAATGTTAAGTTAAGGATACATAATATCATTTTTTTGATATTATGTTTGAAGTGTTGAAAAAAGAAGGAATAGTGTTCCTATAATTTTACTTTATTTAGTAAAAAATAATTTGGTAATATTAATAGATTTTGCAATAAATCTATATGTAGATAGATTGAAAAATTTTATTCTCTCAATCAACCTAATTTTTTATTTTTTTTTATTTTTAATAAAACCGCATGGTTCAAGGTATCAATATTAATTTAATTTAGATCTATGATTTTTAAATTTATTTGATATGCCTTATAAATTTAATTTGTACCCACAGTTAAAATTTTATTACATATTTAAGGCGTGAGACGATAATTTTAATAAATTTATTTTAAAATTGAGATCATTTAGTTACTTTGGACATTACATTTAGAACTTTTATTATATATGAATAAAATAAAAAAAAATATTAGAGGGATCAAGTTGTTCAGACGCAGTTATAATGCAATTTATTTTTCTTTAGATTATGTAATTTTACGTTGGCTATTTTGTGAGTCAAAAGAAATTTCAAATATCATAATTTTACGAGAATTTATAAAATGTATAATGAATAAACTTTTTTACAACACTATAGTTGGTGTTCTGTCCGATAAATATTTCTCGGTGAAAAATAGTCATGTAATGCTAATAATACATAGTAAATTCTACTAAAACTTTTAAAATTAAATTCATTCATAATAATATATTTTTCCTTATCTAATAAATCTTTTTAACACTATTTGTTTTTTGTACAAAATTAATATATAAAATGTTTCTTAATTATGAATAAAATGGGTCCAAAATATATTTTTCATGGTATTTTATGAATTATGCAATAACTAACAACTTGCAACATTGAATATAAAAGCTCGAGAAAAAAAAAATTATTTTGAGATCTTAAATATAGATAAATATTTGTATAGTTTAGACCTTATAGTTAATTCTAACAAAATAATATAATGTCATTATATTGTAAAAGTTTTTTTATCTAATCTTGAAATTTTTGTTAATAAAATAGTTTCTTGTGATTTATTTTTAATAAAGATAATTCGTATCGTCTTATATTAATAAGGCAGCTTACTATAAAATTTTCTTATATTATTATTATTATATTATGCTCTGTTTCCGGAAGCAATGTCGAACTTTATAACATAAAAATTCTTATTCCACTGATAGTAAAGTTCTATAAGAAGATGTTTTTTTAGTTAAAATTATAAAAATGATAATACCCACATTCGCGAACCGAAACAAAACTTGTATTATGCCATCTGGGAATTTTAATGGAGTACCGGTGTGAAGCGGTACGTGTTTGGCGTGGGCATTATTATTAAATGCATTATAAATATTGAATTTGGCGTTTATTTGATTTAAAAATTGAAATACTGAAGTTATATATAGAAGTATGTATAATAATTTTCTTAAAAATGACAAATGATAATGATCATATTGCATTGTTTACATTTTAATTTAAGTGTCTTATATTATAGGCATGGAAAAAAAGGCATTATTGATTTTAAAAATTATATATTGTTAGAGACTTTATGATGACAAACCGAACTGTGAATTATGTTTATGCATTTAAATTATCAATAGCAATTATATGTTCATATACATTTATTCTAAAAAAAAGAACACAATTGAAAATAGTATTACATAAATATGTAAACTTTTTTTTTCTTTCAATTAAATAAAATGATTAGATTTTGAATTATGTATATAAATGAAATTTCAAAATCGGGAGAATAAAATTAATTTTAATAGATCCAAAATAAATTGTTTTTTAGATTATTTAACCTTCTGGTACGTTTATCTTAAAATTATGCCTTACCTATCTATCTGTTCAAGTAGTTTTGAATCGTTCGTAACCGTACGATAAATCACAATTTTATTCACAAATATGAGTAAAAATAATATTATCGAAATTTATAATTGGTTCCTGGTCTATTTTGGTAGTCAAAATATTTCGTAAATAAATGTAAACAAATTAGAAATATAAAGAATGAACGCAACAAAACGCTCTAAATAATAAAGGTGTATATAAATCAAATAAAAGAAACAAATTTCAAAAAAAATTCAAATTTAAATTATTTAAAATAAAATTTAATCCTATTTGATGGTCATTTTATTTTCCCATAATATTTTTTTATTACATTGAAATAGTGCCAAAAAAATACAAAATAAATAGCAATTATAAAGTGTTATTTAATTGCCGAAATATTATTTGGGAAATTTTGAGACGTGTTAAACATTTTTTTTAATTTGAAACGTAATTAAAATAAACGCGAATAATATACCTGGTAGCCAACCGAACTTATTTTATGGCAAAGCTTGAATTTTCTCTCTAAATACTGATTCACTTTTTCTAAGCAAAATATTAGATTTTTATATTATTTGGAGACTAGTTTTTGATAGTTAAGGTTTTCAATTCATATATAATATGTCCAATTTTTAACACCTTAAAACAAGAAAATTATTTTTCAAAGTTGATTAATTATTATAAATAAAAAATTATATTTATTTTATTTCATATTTTTATTTTATATTGTTCAAAAATAGAATATTGACCATGACCATTAAATTTTAATATTGTGTTGTATTTTATTAACAGAGGTCAAAAAAACTTAATAGATTTTATTTAAAATAATAAATTATTGTTAGACAAATCGAATTGGATATGTACCTAAATGTATTTATGTTTATGTTATTGTAATATACATATAATATACGTCCATAAAATACCTACATAAAATTCTTTTATTTTATATTAAATTGATTAATAAAAAAGGTATAGATAAATACAATATTTATTATAAATTTATGTTGAAAAAGATCAATGACATTTTCTTTTAATTTTTAATTTGGCGGGAAATTTTGATTGAATGGAAAATATAAACTGGATTCTTATTACATTTTGGAATTTTAATATTCGAAATTTTCGCAAACGATGACATTCAAAATCTTGTTTTTAACAATAAAATAAATTTTTACAGCTTAGGGAAAAATTTAACTTATGAAATATTTTTTCTATATAAGAGTAAAATTAATTTTCTATATATATATATATGGGAAATTCGAAGAATTTTGTAAACCAAATTTTCTCAAAGGTTGCCAGTAAGTAGATTTAACTTTTGTGTTTTTATTTTTACATTTTTTATTATTTAATTTGAATTCGTAAAAATACAAATCTATGACAAAAAAGAACTTTCAGATATATACCTAATCTGCCAATTTATTTTTTATATTCTTTATTTATTTTTTTTGATACTATTGCGTTGTGATAAAAGTAAGAGTTTATTAGTATTTTAAATTTTAGCTTGATAAAAGCTTTATGATGTCTGTATATTGTATATGTATATGATGTATAAAATTTTATTTAAAAAAATTCCCGGGATCGATAACTTTTTAATATGAGTACAGGGTCAATTTAAATTACATCAAAGCTATGATTTTTATTCGTATAAAATTTAATAAACAAATTATATATTATACCCACACTATACATTGTTAAAAGTACACAAATTTGTGATGATAATGAAGTTTGATGGGCACAATAAAAAAAATTCTTAATTATTAAACATAATTTAAAAGAAAAAATGTTATTCATATGTATACAATAAGGTCAAAAATTTATTGCGAGTATAATATATAAGTGAATACTGAAGAATAAAAAAAATTAAACTATGATTGAAATGAAATTTTGAAATTTATATCAAAATGAAATATGTATATTATTACGTACTTTTGCGTAAATTAGTATTCTTCATTTAATTGATATAGAAGAAAATACGATTCTTTTCAAGTCGATCGAGATTATCGACCGCACAAAGATATATCATGTTGTGATAGTACTAAAAAGTATGAATAATTCCTATATTATTTACATAAATGTAATTGTTGCAATCAGATGTCTTAGTCAAATAAAAAAATTTCTAACAATTAATTTTGATATTGATAAAAATTCATACATAAATTGATAGTACATTGGTAAGATACAAATCGATAGTACAATAGTAAATTGATATTACATTAGAGAGTATACATTGTAAAAACATTTTAATATTATAATGTTGGATATTATAAGGTCACAAAGTTTTCGTAGTGGCCGCACTTGAACAAAGTGTTTGCGGTATACTTTATTTCTTTTATGTCTAATGCACCAATCAAATTGTTTTATAAAAATTTTGAAATACATTGAATATGAAGTTATTGGGTATATATAATTACTTAAAGATTTTATATTATTGAGATTATTGTTAATAATATATTTGAAATAAAATATATGTACTTTGGAAGAGAATAAGCGAATGGTGAATAAATAATAATTACTTAAAGATTTTATATTATTGACATTATTCTTAATAATATATATTTGAAATAAAATAATATGCTTTGGGAGAGAATAAGCGAATAAGTGAATAAATTGTTTCTATCGTTGTTAACAAATTTATGATTTTATTATTTTTTTTGTAAATAAACATTTTATATTAAATTGATATGGACAGTAAAATACAAGTATTATTGTCAACAAATGCACACCCAATTTTCTTTTTATTTATATTTTACATATATATGTATTTTTATTATTTTTAAGTGGAATTGATATACCACTATATAGGTTTGTCCGAAATGCATATAAACATTTGGTTTTAGTTTTTTTTTAATTTTTTAATTTAACCGATCCCTTTAATTATACTACCGCGAGATACACTATGGGCTGTGCTTGCTTTTCATATTAATTTCTGCGTGATAGTTTTTTCCTTTTTATTTTTGCAAACAAGGTGCGGTGCTAGGTTTTGTGTAAAATAATATATATTAATTTTTTTTTATGTACCTAAGATTTCTATATACCTACAAGCGAATACATTTTATATTTGTTTTAATAGTTTCAGTACACTTTTTTAATCTCATTTTGATTATTTTTTATACAACAATAAAAATCTGAATAAAATTTTATGTGTGCGACAAATTAAAATCATTTTTTTGCACAATTATATAAGTATATTAAGTTTTTAAAAACGCATTTTATTATATTATGCAATCAATTTCAATGTCATTCTATTAATTTTAGATTTTCTTTATGTTTTTAAGCAATAAAATCTACTTTTAATGTTTATAATAAAGTCTGCGCATGATAAATGCTTACTACATAATCAGTTAAGCGCCGAAAATAATTAAACATGCAGCTAAAGCCAAATAGTTTAAAACCTTTATTTAGTTTGATTTTTTATTAAGTAAAGTATCCGTTTTAGTGGTTTTATAGTTAAAATTTTCACAAAAACGAAGAAGTTAAAAAATAATGATAGAATTTCAAAGCAATATGCAATGATAATTCTGAAAAGTTACTCTGAGGTTTTGGGAAAAATATTTATTTGACATTTGGATGCGGTTAAGGATAATATTAGTATTCCTACATATATGCAAATAATATTATTTATTTAATGTGAATTGTTTTTATATAATATTGATATGTAGTGAAAAGTTGAATATAAAGGACTATTAGATTAAAGGATATATGAAAGTATTTATATATATTGTTCCTTAATCGCGGAAAATATCTTTTATTGTTATGAGCTTTCTCATAACTCGATAAGACGTTTTCTGATTCGTATAAGTCAATCTCGATCCATAAAGAAATAATTTTCAGTAATTGAAACAAAAAAAGAAAAAAAAATTTGACAAATTAGCATTAAAACACCAAATAACATTGATTAATAAATTATGTAAGCCGGGCTAGTATGATTATTAATTTTTCTGTTAAAAAACGTCTAAAAACTAAATAATGTGATAATCACTAATTTTAATTTAACTACATACTTTTATGAAAGATTATTATCACGTTAAGAAATATATATAAATCCTTCTACTAAATAATAATAATAATAAATTTATATAGTTAATATTGTTATTATTATTTCGTCATAATAATAATTGCAATTATTATTATCTTTTAATTCTAAATTCAATTTTACAATTTAATTTTAATAATTTTTGCAAATAATATCGCAAGACCTCCCAATGTAATTTGATACACTATACTATGAGGTATGATTTTATTTTATTTTTTAATTTTTTTTTTGTGTTGTTGTGAACTGTAATGTACATATCTGTTTATCGACTGACTGACTGAGTGTAGGCGTTTATATGTCTACAATTATATTTATTTGGTTTTTATTATATTTAAAACTATATATTTTTTTTTTTATACAAAGTTCAAATTTGATTACAGCAATCATTTTTCAATTTAATATCTATGTACACTTTGGCGGTTATTTCATTATTTTTGTTTAAAATTAACTGATTACCAATAATACCTTTGGGCTAGGCGAATATATCAATTGAATGTAAATTGTTGCATAGTTCTTTTTTTGTAGTTTTAAGATTGAAAATTTGTTATGCTAGAAATTGTTTTTTTTTGATAATTTTGGACAGTATGAATGGTACGTAGTATTTGAAATATATATTTATTTTTGAGGGATGATTGATTACTTGAAAACCTTGTTTAAACTGAAAAACCGGGTGAAATACAATATCAAATATTATAAAATTTCATGCAAATTCATGTAATTTTCTTTTGACAAATAAATAAAAAAGAAAATTACGACTACGATCTAATTTCTAATAATGCAATATGATAAGAGTAAAATTAATTTAGAAAATCAAATTTCGGTTGTTAAATAAAGTTAAAATTTACATTAATGATGTAATTTTTCTTGTATATCAATCTTGTATTTAAAGTATTTTATCATTTTAAACTATTACATTGAATTAAAAACTACATATAATATAGGAATAAATACTGCATTTTGCATTGTTTAAAAAAGCATAATGTATGCATTTATAAATATATATTCATATATAAATAACGTTTAACTAAATAGAGAGGTACATACATTATGTTGTACTGTAGTTTATTTTTTGTTTTTTTTTGTGTTTACACAACAAATAATAATACTGTGTAAATTTACGAAATCCAGAAATTTTTTTTTGTGTAAATTGTGTAACCCTTAATTTTATCACTCTACGATCCAAACAAAATTTATATATATACATATGATACTGGCTGTAAATGGCAATGATGACAGAAATACTACGAAATAAAAATCGGAAGGTGATGTGTTTTTTTTTTTTTTTATTATTCTCATAAGTATATAATAGGTTGATACTTTTTTTGTAATTTTGGAGTGGTTATCAATATTATCTGATTGCAGTGATCAATTGTCATTTTATGCATTTATCCATTGCTAATGTTAAAGGCGAAATTCTATTTGTGCTTTAATTTTTTGATGATATGGTTCGAATATAATTCCCAAGTAGTTTTGTCTTAGAGTTTTGAGTTTGTTTAAGTTCATTTTGAATATTTTTCCTGACTGAAACTAGTATAACTTAAGTATAATAAACTAACAATAATTATTTCATTTTAATTATAGTATACATTTATTATATATTAAATTATACATATTTTTGTTTTTTTTTAGTATATTTTATATATTTTTAGTATAATATTTCTCATAGTATAGTATCGAACAGCTGACAATGTGGTGCCCAATATAAAGAGTGAACGCAATGATAACTTTTCTCTTAATATGATACAAAAAATTTGTTAAAAAATGGATGACACAAAAATAAGTGTTATATTTTTTGAATCACATTAATTTTTGTCAAGTGCATTTAAAGATACAGATAGATAGAAGTATTTTGTTCTCTTTAAAGCTTTTTTTTTTTTTGTTTTTTTAATTTTATTTTTCAACAAAAAACATTGCGGTTTGGCGGGAATATCCGATAACATAGTCAGAAAAGATACAAAATAATATATATAAAAAAAATTGTATAGTTTGTTTTTTTATTGTATGTATATTGTACATATATAAATGTATGTATGTTTTGTTTTCAATGAATATTTTACTTAAACTTTACCTTGACTCTTTACAAAATTATATATATATGTTTTTTTTTTGTTTTATTGTCTGTTTCGTTTTTATTTTTTTTGTTTTGTTTTATTTATTGTTTTTCTGTTTCAATGTTATTTCAGAAATTTTGCGTAATTTTTTGAGGTATACCCATATTTATTTTTAGAATTATTGCAATACTGATGTTAAATTTTTTTTTTTTTTTTTGAAGGGTTATATATAAACTCAGGTAAAATTGTCAATTGAAATTAAAATTTTAGTTACGTATACACTGCTGCTGATACTATGTTATATACTATAATAAACTATGATATGATATGGTGTACTATGATGTACTATGCTGATTGCTGATACTATGATTTGTATATTTAAAGAAAAAAAATTCAATTTTCTAATATATCGCTTCGAGTTAAAACAATTCTAGATCGATAGCAATATCCATCCATTTAGAGTTTATCTACAAAGAATCTGCAATGTCATAATCTGACTTTTCCTCTACAAATGCAAACAGGCTGAACAATAAAATTCATTTTTAATTTCCATAAAAATGAATTACATTTATTCTTCAAGGAAAACAATTTAATTCTTCTGTCATCTTTTTTACAAAATTAAGAATTTTATTAATAATTTAATTATAATTATTATTATTTTTTTTGCAATATTATTTATTATCAATTTTTATTAATTTTTTTTTATTTATTTATTTCAACCATTTTTAAATGACACATACTTTAAATTAATAAATTTAATACCATATTTTACCTTGGGTTTAAATTCCACATTTTAACAGAAAAAATTAATATGCGCGCAATTCAATTTCGTAATTTTTATTAAGATCAAAATTAAGTAAATATGTGTATTGAAAAAAAAAAAAAAAATAAAACATCTTTTTTGTTTTTTTTTTTCATACATAAATAATGGAAATTCAATCTTAACGCATTCCTATAATAATAATTTATCTGAAAAGAGAATTAATTCTCCAGAGAGGTTTTATATATTTCGCATAAAATTGCAAAAATTTAAAAGTTGGTAATTTTAATTTCTCTATAACGCCGGCTTTCATATGGTGCAGAGGCATTGCCATTATCTTACGGTGTGTTCGGTTGCAGGTTCGATTCCAATTTGGAATTTGATTTAATACGAATTTGTGAATAAAAAAAAATATTATCATAATAAAAAAAAACTTCATTTTTATTTTTTTGAAGGATTTTATCGAGGTTTTGTAAGCCCTCAAATCTTAAATGAATGAAAATAATAAATAATTTCAATACAAATTAATCACATAAATCTAATTCATTCTGATGAGTCCTTAGCTTTGGGACGAGGACGAAACAATTCAGTAATATAGAGTATTCTCTAAGAAGCAAGAGGTTTCCTAAGTTTTCTGTGAGAATATAAACAATTCCTTACATTACTGTCTACTAAAAAAAAAAATCGATTCTAGTCCTCCCAGTTTAGTTTTCAAAAGCACACAAACAATTTTTGCCAATACGTTTTGAAACAAATTGTACAGTTGAAATGTTGTAGCAATCAATCAAAAAATAAAACGAAAATTCATGAAATACATATGTCATTTTCATCGAAATAGTAGCGGGAATTTATTACTGACATTAGCAATTTTTTAGTTAAAACTTTAGTAACAGAACTAGACAAAATCAGTTCATAATTTTTATTGTTAATTTGGATTCAATAATAAAATGAAAAATTTAAATTGAAAAATGTGTTTTTTTACCATAATTTATTAAATGATTTTCTGGTATTTATATTTAAAATTGTTTTTTGGAGCATTAAAATATACATATAATATAAATTTATTTACATAATATTGCAGCACATAATTTTATTATGACATCATGACCTTCGAAATCCAGAATATTTTTTACACACATTTATGCGGTCTTCATGGTTTATTTTTGCAAATAATCAAGTTTATAATATTTGTTCCATAAGTTCTTAATTTCTATAAATCTGTATTAACACATTATTATATTATGAAGTTATATTTATATATATAACTTCATAATGTATTTTATGTGTTTTAAGTATAATATATGCTCATTATCAAATTATAATAGAGGAAAATCAAAAAGCCTCAAGAAACTGTCAAAAAGAAAAATTTATGTACACAGCAGCCGTACCTTATTATCTATCGGTCAAGCTAAATTATGCAATTTTCTATTCAGCACGCATTTTATATTTAATAATAATAAATTTTTAACCATATCCAGCCTGATAAAGACACTTAATAATATCAAATTATTCTACATTATGGACAAAACGAAAAAAAAAAAATTTTATTCAATTTTTTATAATTTCAAATTTATTATTTTATAATAAATAAATGTTTTTAAATAGATAAATATGAAATTTATATATTGAAATTTATATATCTTAGATTTTATTCTTGCACCATTTTTTTTTTTGAATTATTATTGATTTCATTGAATAGTAAAGGAAAAAAAAAAAAAACAAAAAAAAGCTAAAATGGATTATTTTTAAAAGTATATAAAATAAATCTCAAAAAATATTAGATACGATTTAACCAAAATTGGCAATTTTCTTTGAGAAATATATATTTTATATATTATTCAAACATTAATATAATTTTGTTTACATATATATTTCCACAAAAAAAAAATAATACATTGAATTTATTTAATATATATAAAATACCCCAAAGGTGCAAAATATAATCGTGTTCATCTGATATAAACGACTACGAGCTGCACCTACTCTTTTTAATGTAAATATTATTGGTTTCTTATTACGTCATAAGATTTTATTTGATTTTTAATACATAGTCTATTATAGAAAGAAAGTTATTTTAGAGTTCAGACAGTTAAACATTTCAATCCTTAGAATATTTATTGTGATAATCATAATAATAACGAATATAATATAGTATTTTTTTAAGACTGAATAAATTTAATATACATATACAAGTAGTACTAGCAGTCATTCAGTTTTTGTATCAAACACGAACTTGTATGGGTAAGACGATCTTATGTATTTTGCCGGCGTTTGTTGGAAATTTGAGAAGAGAACTAAATATCCAAAATATCCAATTGAAATTAATGTTAAATCATTAATCACTATGTAAATTCTCAGGTTTTGTGAAAAAATATTTCGTTCATTGATTATAGATTATTTGGGGCTACAATAAAAATTCTAGAATTAATTAAATAAAATTCTATTATTGTTTAAGGTTTAAGCCTTAATTTGATTCTCTTACATATATTATTAGTAAAACAAGACATTTAAATCTGTACATTGTTTAAATCTAGTGTCATTTGAAATAAATCGCCACAGTATGTCCTTATACTATTTTGATGTCTTGAAATAAATTGTAATTATTAATTGATTGCATGCGTAATAAATTATATACCTTTTTGTTTTTGGCTCAGATTTATTTTTTTTCTTATTGCAATTATACATAAAGTTGTTGCAAATATTTTTGATTTAAATCTTTCTATTACGTTTATTTGATAAAATCTAAAACAACGAAAAAAAAAAATTTGCATTTATTTTAAATTTATAGTACGCAAAAGCCCAGCAGCTGGATTAGATAAATCAAGTTTTGTAAACAAATAAAAATAAAGCCGGCTAAACATTTATCTTTTTTGTGAAAAAAAAAAATTAGATAATTATAAGTTCAGAATTTTATATTAATAATTATGTGCACCATTTATCGGTGGATTTAACGAGAAAAAGAAATTTTATTAACTAAAACTAGATAAACCGAGAACAATTTAATTTAAATATAAAGTAAAAAAAAAACATCAAGAAACACTAATAAACGCATAAGTTCGGATATTATTATTTCAAGACTGAGTTGACTCCATGAGCCATTTAGTAATAAGCCATAATTAGCATTATTTCGAGTTATTCGGCCAAATGGCTCTGGCATTATAAATGGGTTAATTTAAAAAGTAAATAATTAATTACAAAGAATTAATAAAAAAACAAATAAATTTTTCAAATCATTAATAAAAAAATATATTTATATATTTTAATTTTTTCTAATTATTCTATTTTTGTTAAATTTTGTAAACATGATTCAGTGTGATTTTTTTTTTAATTATATATACTAACTAAATATATAGTATGTTGTCTTTTTAATTTGGATCATGAGTGTCAGGTGTCATTAAAATCAAATTCTTTTTCAACTGTACTTAATTTCAAGTATTTGGCAATTCAATAATTGCAATTTAGATAGTAATTTTACCAATTTAAGAAATTATGGAAATAATTTCAATTAATCTCGTCTTTACCATTTAAGATAATTTAGTGCTAAAAGTTTAACCCAGCATATCATTGCATATATATATTTTGTTCTTTTATTACATTGTCAAATTGTTACAAATTTCAATTTTAAATTTAAATGGATATATGTTAAAATTCATATTAGGTTTATTTCAAAAGTATTATTTTTTAAAATCGAAATATTTATAATTATAAATATTATAATTATTTTTTATATACAACGAGTGAAGCACAATAATGACTAGTCTACACCTACAGCTACCAATAAGTGTATCAATTATCAGTAATGTGTATCTTATGAGTATCAAAAATTTTGTTTAATTTCAATGAATATTTCCAAATAAAATAAATTTCGTTACACATATTATATCAATATTGAATTTTATTACCAACATTAACCAATAAAATAAAAAATATTAAATTGAGCTTAACTACATATTGAGTGTATTAAATTACTAAATTAAACTTAATACCAGCATGTACATAATAATACGCATTTTTTGCCATAAAAACTCTCAATAACATTGTCTGATCTTTTTTTTTTTTTGCAATTGGGTAATCTTTGATTTTTTATTTTATTTTATTTGCCTAAAGGGGTGTTAAATGTTAGAAAAACAAAAATAAATTAATATCAATGTTTTTGCAGTTATATTTATATAAAACAATATTTCTTGCTTAGAATTGAAACGAATATGGCTTTAATTAAATTAAGATTTAAAATGGTAATTTTATAGATTATCTATTAATTTATTTTCAATTTTTTTATTTTGTTTTTCAATATTTTTCTTAGTTTTCCATCCTTGCTCTGAATTTGATTTAATAACGTTAAATTTCGCAAGTAATGTGGTTTGGTAATGAATTTATTTTTTATATACATAATTTTTTATGTATGTACATATATTATGTGTGTACGTTGATTATTAATGCGTATATTGAAATTTTATTTTTTTATGTGAATTTATATAATATTAATATATAATATAACTATATTTATTTTTATACTCAATTAATAATAAATTTATTGAGAGTTAAAAACGATAAAAAGAATAAAATTATGCAAATATGCATCAGTCAGCCTACAAATTATATAATTGCGAAGCATAAGTTAATTTGTTATGATGTGGAATTTATGTGATGAATGGAAATTTTTGTTTATTTACACAGTAAATAATTTTTAATTAAGTTTATAAAAATAATTCTGATGACATAATCTTATGTTTTGCTAATTGGAACTTGAAACTGTTTTATTTTTTTGTAAATAATTATTGCATAAAAAAATAATCATGTTAGTGTTCCATACATTTTCGTTGTTTGTTTTCATAATTTTACAAATCTCTCTAACTACATAACGATAGTTTTTTAAGATAATTGCGTTTTAAAAAATCAAACTCAATAACTTTTGATCAAATAAACATAGAACTTTGAGACTGGGAGATTTAAGTATTAAGGTTTAGAATTCTTTTACAATATTGAGTTTGGAATTAGTGAGTTTTCACAGATTGAAATAATAAAGAAGCTATTATAGTTAAAATTAAAAGTATTTTATTAAAAAAAGAAACGATGATTAAATTAAATCAAATGAAGTATTGATATTGAAATTTATTTTGCACCTATTGCTTTTAAACGCTGAATGAGTTATTGGTCGACCTGGACCACAATGTATTGTCTCTCAAATCAACGACTACCCATGTATTTGCAGTTCCAATTAAAATATTTTAGTGTTTTAAACATAATTATTATATCAGTACTCAACAGTTGAAAATATACACATTTATCTCGAAATTTTAAGCGTGACGCATAATAATTTTTTTTTTTTTTTCAAATTGTTTCAAAATTTTTATGAAACAAAATTTATGCGAATTATTTTTCTGTATTTACATTGGAAAATGTCAATTATTATAATGTAAATTGCGCTAAAAATAATTTATCATATTTAAAACGCAGTAAATATATATAAATCATGTGTGCAAACATTTTTATCAATTTTATTATATATAGAAAAATAAGTTTAAAACATTACTCTATGCTGCAATTGAACGGTTTTATATTCAATTTATAAAATTCTTTTTGTACAATTTCAAAATAAATTTGTTGCATCGAGAATTAAGATCAAAGTTTGAAAATTTCATTATTTTTAATATTAATTTTAATAGTTTTCAAATTATGTTAAAAACGATTACAAAAATTTAAGAGAGTTTTTTTTTATGAGTCTACTTATTACAGCTTGATTATAATCTATTCCAGAAAACATAAAAATTTTCAAATTCCAAATTAATTAAAATAAAATTTTGAAAAGGTTAAAACAAAAGCTTTACATATAAAAAATTCAGTACGCATTCGTAGATTTCTGTATACTTACTGAACATTATCATACTTATATAATGTAATTTTAAATAAAATATATATTTTATTAAAATTCATCCAGTAAATCAAATATGTCAGATAAAATAATGCAGCATTATTAAATTGCATAATTATACTCTGTGGAAATCGATTTTAAATAAATCATTTACACATCAAATTAAAATGAAATAAAGTTCTAGTATGTAAATTTAGACCTACTAAATTGTGCAAGAGCAATATGAACATATTTATACATACATATGTACATATATATATATTTTTTTTTAACAAAAAGTTTTGCGCATATTTAATTCTTTTTCTCTGATTTATAAAAAAAAAAAAAAAAAACAAAAATTATTTATGCATATTGAATTGGGAGTTAGAAATAAAAAATTTTTTTTTTTGTTTCGTCATAGTATTGCATTTAAATTGAATTAGTATATATTTTAAAATTAAATTATTTATTTTTTAATGATTTTTTTTTAATAATATTCTGTTATTTGAAAAATATAATGCAATCAATATTATATTAAAAATAAATATAAGGGAATTAATAGAAATATTTTTTGTTCATTATAAATGCTGGTATATTAAATTTATTAAACAAAAAATTTAATCCATACTTAGTACGAATTCTTGTGATATTATATTATAATATATTATACTGTACTAAATCTTAAATTATTCCGTAATTTTTGTTAATATACTTGTCTTAATTTTTCTTAATATACTAGCATCGAATGATCTGAGGTTGTTTTTCAAGTTTTATTAATTATTGTTTTTTTCTTGTTATTTTTGACATTCGAGTACTATAATTTCAAAAATTATACAAATAAAGAACCCCCTGAGCTGCATGATTTGTAAAAGTCTTGCGACAGTGTGTTGTTAGAAATAAAGTTAGTTATATTATATTATAATATAATATTTCATATTATGCACTATATTATGTTGATATTGATACTATATTGTTATCAACATCGCAGTTTAAAATTTAGAATTTCACCTACGTCATTTGGAAAGTGAAAAATAATGTAATTTTTGTTCCGAGCTGAAGTCAACAATTAGCTTAGAGTCAACTTAATATTAATATGTATTAATTACTTATTTACGAGAATCCATTTTCAATTACCATTTAACTAATTTTTGGTTTATTTATGAACTCATTATATAATTTATGATAAAAATTTTTATTAATCTAACTATACCTTGAATTGTAAATTTAAAATTTTCTTGGAATTATAATAATGTACCTACTAATCTATGCGAAAGAAATAAGGCATTTAAAATAAATTTAATGATTTACTTTTTATAAACATACAAACTGTTAAAATATAATTTACGCAATAAATTTGAAAGTAAAAGAGATTTACTTTCTTAAAACTATATTTAGAGTCGATGAACTTTAAATTTTATGTTTTGTTGGTAAAGCATAATTTAATAAGAAAAAAAAAATTTTTTATTAAAGAAACATGTACATTAAACATGAAAATTTCATTACGCAATGTTTGGATAAAAAAAGTTCAAAAACCTTAAATCTAACTTTGATTTTTTTTTATTTAGTTTTCAACTATATAAAAATTTAGCAACAAACGTTAAATAAATTAAAACGAAATTATTTCGCCAAAAAAAATATATGTGAAAAAAAAAACAAAATAATAAATGTTTTCTTTCTGAAAGACAAGCTTTTTTAGTTTACTTTCTCCACGTTTTTTTGCAATTTATTTTAAATTTATTTTATTAGAAATTTTGTAATTACAACGATACAAAGAAATTTATTTTCATAATTTTATGTTAACATATTCATCACGTTGCGTTGTGATAAAAGATTTTGAAACATGATATTATAGTAAATAAGAAAAAAAAGTCGCGATAATAAAATAATTGCATTGATAATGCTTAATTTAGTGATTGAAATATTTGAAGGATATAAGCTACTGTCTGCTATTAATCGAATATCTATCAGCACTTTTTATGCACACATACATGCCTAAGTATTGTCCTAACATAAGGTGCTAATAATTTACATTGAAGCATAAATTTTTGTCACCACCATAGAATTTTCTTGACATTAAGATTCTGATCGGCTTCTGCTTAGGTTAAATCTGACAGCTTGAAATAGAAGTTTATTATGTATGTTGTTTGGTTACTTGGTTGAATATTCATTATAAAGTACTACCAATTATTATGTACATAAGTAAGATGTTTAAACAATTTTAAGTTCAACATTTTTTTTATGTTAATGATAAAAAAGTTGTGTCAATTGTACCTCTAAACAGGAAAGATTTGAAGTTTAGAAAATTATACCCTGTAACGAAACTACAATAAAACATGAGATATGGTTTGATCGACTAACGACTTGTTTCATTTACTTATATGTTTTAGTCTATATCTATAATATATAAAATTAAATCGATTTTGTAGATCGAGGTAAGCTAGAAAACTTTTGGATTTAAGCACTAAATAGATAGCTGATTTTAGGGAATTTTATTTATTCCTCGTCCGGTTGGAGTCAGTTTGAAGAATTAACAATTTAGTTAAAATTTCTTAGTAGAATTGGACCATATTCTAATAAAATAACAAAAAAAAATTCGTGGATGAAGCTCGTTCACCTTGATAGCATTTCATATTTTTTGAAACTAATTATTCGCATAGAACTGATGATGATTCATTATGCGTAGTGCAACTTATAGTGAGCTCGAAGTACACTTCCTTCTTTCCAAATATTTTTAATAAAAAAATTATTTTTACCCAGTCATGGTAATTTACCAATCGTTTATATTATCACAAAAAAAAATCGTATAGTAAAACAAGGAAATTAATGAATTAAACATTAAGTTACAAATAAATTTCATTACTTCATATT
Source organism: Hybos culiciformis (assembly GCA_964007475.1). Lineage (NCBI taxonomy): Eukaryota > Metazoa > Arthropoda > Insecta > Diptera > Hybotidae > Hybos > Hybos culiciformis. Next base: position 150,872,538 of record OZ023273.1, on the reverse strand, counting down.
TATTCAAAAAGTCCATTCATACAATTTGCTTTTTTTATTTTATTAGTTCATTGCACTGTTACAAAACTCTAATTTGTTTTACATCACACAAAACTTTCTTTTTTTTTTTTCTCTATATCGCTTCAACATTAAATTTTTTCAGTTGGTATATCGTTAACAGTTGAAAAAAAAAAAAACCAACTACCCACAATTATGTATATATTGTCTTCCTCATCCTCACTATGTATTTTATTGCAAATTGAGAAACCATGAAGTAAAAAATAGAGAAAAAAGCAATGTTTAACTATTTTTTATGCCTTTATTAATACGTCATACTTGTGAAATATTTGAAAAAAAAAGTAAATATTTAACTACCTTCATCTAAGGTCTTTGACTGTTTTATATTTTCCTCTTTGATTTTGTTTTTTTTTTTGTTAACCATTATTACTTTTTTTTTTAACATTTTTGTTAAATTCACGTGATTATGCGCAAACATTTTGTATTACCAATTTTTATGTTTTCTTCTTAGTTAATTCTGTTCACCTGGTGTATACTGGTAAAATACATTTACCTAGGTTCCATCTGCAAAAGAAAAATTAACTACCATAACAACTATATTTTAAAATCGGTTGATAATAACCGACAAAATAAAAGATAAAATTTCTTTATATTATTTACATAAATAGTTATCATTTAATTTAATTCCATAATTTTAGAAATTTAGATAATGTTTATCTAAAATGCGGATACATTTCTTCAGCAGTATAGGATTCTTAAAACATTTTTATTAGAAATCTGTTAGAAAAATGAAATTTTTTTTTCCCGAACTTTATATCAATGCAAAATAAAGTGCGAATATCTTTCAAATTGACAGTTGTTTCGTTCTAATATTTTGAACAACGGAAATGCAGCCTGAGGTTCTGATTCGTATACCTAAACATAGAAAACTAATGTCTGTGATTTTTGACCGAATTAAAAATATTTTATAATATCAAAATAATATATAAATTTACATTATATAGATTTGTTGCAAGTTAACATTAAAGAGAAATATCGATGTTATTCAAATGAAATTGGTAAACCTGAGGAATCGTGACATGGTAATAAATGCAGAAATAAATTTCTTTGGTATTTTGTAAATTATTTCATTAATGGATTTCGATAGAAATGTAAAATAAAGAAATCAAACGAAAATGTTAATTTGAATGAATTTATTAAGTTTTACTACGGGTATTTAATTTGAATAGTATTAGGTTAGGTATAAAAGGGCATGGACAAGTAAATAATATTTTTACACTGCTGCGATTATTTTTTGCATAATTTTAAGGTAAAATCTGTACATTTTACTTAATTGTCAATAACATAAAAAGGAAGAATTTTAATTTATATTGCTAAATTCAATGACAATATAATATTATTATTTTTTGAAAAACATTATTTCGAATTAGTACGATACTCCTTTAGAAGTTCTAATATGTTCAAATATTCTAAATATAAAGCATCAGGTCTTGAAAAAAATTAAAATTAATGAACATTTTATATAAAAAATATTAAGACCTTGGGTGGTTGAGAGCCTCTAACTCCAAAACCTATAATGATAAAATCTCAACTTTTAATCGAGGTGAAGGTGAACGAGATTGTGCGCATATTTCGGCATTTAAAAAATAAAAATCACTTGGGTGGCTCATAAGGGACGGACATTTAATTAAAACATAATAGTCATTTTTCATTTTTGATAGAAAACGAGTTAAAAATTTGAATTAATTAATACAGTTTATTTTATATCGTGTTGTGAAAATTGTCGTTCTTATAGTTAGTGTTAAAAACTACTAAAATCATATATAGAACCAAATAGCAATTTAAATCGAAAATGTTGGGTTCAACACTTAAATTCTTACAATGAACATTAAAATTTTTGAATAATTTGAAATAAGAAGTGAAATTTGCAAATTTAATAAATTGGGGCTGTCATAAATAATATCAAATATTTCATTAACTAAATTATTTTTGTTGATAGGTGACGAAAGAATAAAAAAAATAAATATATTTTTTTTTTCTTTAAAATATTTCATAAAACTCATATACAGCTATTACATACTGTGACATAATTAAAAGATTTCTTAGTCGAAGGTTGCTGTTTACAAATAAAATATATGCATGAATTACATGTTCATATAGATTGGTTTTATTTTTTTTTCACAAAAGTTGGCTTACCTTAAATTGATATTTAAATGAAAAAATAAGTAAGTATATTATGAAAAATATGATTATAAGTTTTAAGTTCATAAATCGTGCACAATATTCTACATAGGTGGTATTTAGAAATTAGAATGAGGTTTGCATAAGAATTTATGGTATTTTTAATTGCAAAATTTAATAAAAAAAAACACTATAAATTAAATAATTGCTTCATAAAAGTAATCATAAATTGTCAATATTTAGATTTATAATATTTATTGAATTTTGGTGACATTTTGAAATTGAAACGAGATATATTCCCACACCTTAATATTACAATTTTTAATAAGCTGAATTATTATATTATCGTGAACTATAATAATAATATTAATGTCTATATTGCCTACCGTTTTTGTCGATTTAAAAGCATATATGTATTATTAAAATTATTAATTTATTAATTTTTTTCTTACAGATTACTGTTTGATACACAATTTTTTGCTTATGTGAGTTTAACATTTATCTTAAGCTAGCTGTTAAAAATTAAGGTGATTTGTTTAAAAACTATTTGGTTTGTTCCAAAATCTATAAACATTAATATTGAGATGTTAAGATTTTTATATTTAAAAATAAAATTTATAATTTCTATGTGCTTACACAATATTTGTAGATAAATTCTCTATATAATTTAAAATAATTGTTCTGCAACATTGGAGTGTCATTGCCATTACTGTCGTGACAACGTGATATGGAATTCTGATTAACAAATAATATTAAAAAAGAAAACTCATAAATATAAGAATAATATTTTGTATAAAAGTAATTAATGCTTTTGATTTATTTGCCATATATAGCATCCTATATTGACTTTAAATACAACATCATTTTAATAAAATGCAGAGTAGCTTCGAATGTTAAATAAATATTTTCCAACTTGTTTTAAGAATTTAATTTTTTAGTACAAATAATAATATTTATTTACAGTGCATGTTGTTTTTTTTAACCACCAAACCTGGCAATGTTATGACATTTGAAAACGAAAATTTTGGTAAAGTTTTAGTTTGTTAATGATACACTTTTTGTTATGTAGATATTTTTTATGCTAACAAAGGCAAATTAGTAATTTTAATGCCGAATTTAAAGCCATGGAATGGAATGGAATTTTTGAAAAATATGTATATCAGTTAATGTAAGCCTTTTAACAGATTAAAGTTACATTATTCAGATTATAAAAGTACATGTCATACAAAACATATTATTTGCTTAGTATTGAATATTCTACTAACTATTGGGAATCTGTTATTCTAACAGTGCAATACTAACAATATTTTCGCATTTTAAAACACAACAAGTTTTCGCAATTTTTATTTTTTCATAAATGTTTATTTTTTCATAAAGGGTACAATGTACCAAAGCAAAGCTTATTGAATATAAAAATAGAATTTAGCATTGAAAATAGTTTTTTTTTTTATTTTGGTATTACGAAATCAAGAACATTATTTTATTATCGTTAAAACAAGGAGATGAATGATAGAATTTTTAACATATTTTAACAATTTATATTTATATTTATTTGTTGTTAATAAAAATAGATTCTTATCTTAGTTTTTTGCTTATAAGATTTGCCAATAACTCTCATTAAATATGTATGTTAGTAGCAGTAAGCAGCTGTTGAATTGCAATAATAATTATTTTATTTGCGTAATGAAAAAAGGCAAGGAAAATTTTTTGCAGAATAAATTTTTATATTTTTGTTCTACCATTTGCACAAGTTTTTATAGTCTTTCAAGAAAAATCAAATTTTTTTTTTCGGAATAACTCTTGAGTTTAGTTTAGGGTAGGCATTTAATTTCTACGATAAGGAAGTGTGTCTCACATTTTAAAGTTTCCTTTATTTCGAGAAGAATTTAAAAAAAAAATTTCATTGATAAAAGTAAAAATCAGTAATGAAAATGAAATTAAACACAAGTTGCATAAAATGATCTTAATTTTCTCAAACCAATAATAATAATATTTATATTATGAAAACTATGAATGAAACTTATTTAGCTTATACTGAAGTATCTATTACCGTTAGTAATAGTGCATGTTGATGTTTTTTATATAAAAGACAAGAAAACTATTTCATAATTTGTACAAAGATCTCGTAGATAAGTGGTCAGTAGCAAACTAAATGATTACAAATAAATATATGTACTTAGGTATAGAAATTAAATAAAAAAAACTGTGTTTGTATTATGAATTATGTATATATATTGTGTATGTTCGATTTGTAACTTCAATATAAAGTCTTGAGTAGGTTTAAAAATCCGTTTTGGAAAGTTTTATTGCAAATTTGTAATCCTATTAGGTTTTCAAAAATTTTCGGACAACAACAGTCAGAATAATAGACAAACTTGATCATTAGAGGCACAATTGAATTGATAGCAATAGGGTAAATTACCGTGTCAATATAATAATTTCGAACGGAAGTGCAGGTTATTAATTTATAAATATTGAGATGCTATGTGTAAGTACTCCCAAGTAAATATTTATTTAAAAGTGTTTTTTAAATAATCAATTAACTGTATCTGTTATTATTGTTACAGATATTTTTACATAATATCTTTATCTACAAGAAATCATAATACGATACAGAAAAACTACATATAATTAGCAATTTAAACAAGTAAAAAATACTTTATTAAAATATTAACTAATAATTTGTAATTACGCTACAGTAACATATTATTAAAGTGATTTAATAAAAATTGAGAAAGAACTTAATAATTTGATTAAATTGATCATTAAGCAATAATATGCCTCTTATGTTGATTTTATTATATCTTAACACTTTTTTTTCGCAACATATACAAGAGTTGTATCATAAGAATTTAATATTTGCTCATTCAGATAAAATTATTAGCAAATAATATTGTTTTGCTGTGGCAATAGAATTGTACAAAAAAAAAGATAGAAAAAAATAAAAAATTTAACTTTTTTGTCGTTCTCATAATCAAGTTTTTAAGTATATGTGTAGGTTTTAATTTTTTTAACATCGAGCTCAATTAATTAAGTAATCAATGGAAGAGGACATTGAGAAACATATTTCAGAACTTAAACTAGTAAAACGAATAACATTCAATAAACATAGTTGTATAGAAGCCTTAATATTTAAATATACAGAAAAATAAGTCCTGGAATGTAAAAGGTTTTTCTTTACCTATATTTAACAAGATTTCTTAAATTCAATTTTTTTTTATTTGCTTAGTAAATTTACGGTAGTTCAATTCCATTTTAGTATTAATAAAAAGTCTTCTAAAAACTTATTATTTTTAATAAATTATCTAGCTGAAGACGCTTTACTTTACCAAAATGTTTCACTTATTTTTATTTATTTGATTATGTTTTTAACTTAGAAAACTTGAAGCCACCAGTGGTAGTTATTACAAATTGATATAAATCGAATATAATTTTTTCCTCATAGATTATTATGATTGTTAGACACTTAACATAATAAAAAAATTAAAAAAAATTATAATAATAATGGTGAACACGTTTCTTCAATTTTGTTAACAATCTTATGTAATTAGTGGGAAATATGAAAGCACGTGTAAATATATACATTTTTTTTTATTACTGGTTCAGTTTAGATGATTTAATATTATTGCGTGGTCTTAAATTAATTCAACTATTAAAAGATCGATTCAAAATAAGCGTACAAGTGGTATCAACTTTATTATCTATTTTTAAGAAAGCTGAACAGACATTATGTAACAGAACATTTAAATAAGAAAATTAATTTATCTCGAATTAGCATACACTAAGAATATAAGTAAAATCATCAAAACTAAAATCTTCGTCGGTAAGTGAATTTAAATATTATTTAGACAGTTTTTAATAATATCCCGCTTTTAGTAATATCCCGAGGTATTTTTAAAATAGAAATTAAAATTATTCACAGTTTAAATGGAAAATATTCTGATTATATTAATTTTTATATAAGTAAATACATCCGGTTCGAAGGACCATATCATTTATTTAAATCGTGTTTTTTTTTTTAAATAAATTTTTCACTTTTCCAACAAAATTTATATCTAGAACCTACTATGTAATTTTATTGCAAAGGTATTGAAAGGTTTAAATTCGAAAGATTCAAATTAGGTATGTTTAATTTTTTATTTTATTTTTGTAATAATTTATCTTTTAATTTGTCTTTAGATCTCACGTATAGCATTTATTTATTATATAGATTATATTATTGTTGTATAACTTGTTGTAATTGTTTCTTTTTTCAAACATTTTATTCGCAGGTTTAAAAAGATGAAGAAATGTCTCCTATTGAATTTATTTTTTACTATAAAATTGAAAGTCTAACAATTAAATAATAATGTACCATTATTATTATTATATCGTTACATATTATTTTTGGGTAAGGTTTTTTTTTTTTTTTAATAAAATACCACTCAACCCATAAATTATCTAGCAAATTTGTGAACTGAAAGATCGTGTGCTAAAATTTTATTCAAAAAATAAAAAATTAAAGAATTAAATTATCGATTTTGCAAATTATTCTCAAGCCTCTAATTCATGCATATACATACAATAATTTTTTTTTTGTGCAGCAAGTATATTTCCAATATGAATTGCATAAAAAAAATAATAATAAATAATATATGTGGCAAATATTTAAAAAAAATAAAATGTAACTCAGATCTAATGAAACGCTAATTACTAATATTGCACATAGAATAACTTTATAAATTGATCAACCTCTTATTAAATACATTGGAAAAATATATATTTATATTGTAAATTTGATCAAAACAGCTTTTGCAACTGATATTCTATATAATACATTATATTTAATGTATAATAATAATTATTGAATTAAAATTTGTGTGAAAAAATTTTAAATTTTTATTCAATTGCACTTGACATTTTTGTCATATCATTAAATCATTATATTAGATACTCGACAATTACATTTAGGATCAATATTTGGTTAGGATGAATAATAGTAACTTCGAGTTTCTGAAAAATAGTTTATATTTAATATTTTATAACGAATAAACTGTTTATTATTATGATTGAAACACAAGGATAAATGGGGGTCTCGAAATAATTTATACGGACATAATTTATATGACCGCCGCCTTGCGGCCCTCTTACCCGTGTGTCTACCTCAGAAATATTTTATCTTTTTTACTCACATACGATAAATAGTGTCGTTTTAAAAATGACATTATTCATACGATAAAAAAACGACATTGTTCATACGATAAATAATGTCGTTTTAAAAACGACATTATTTATACAAAAAAAAAAAAACATTATTTATCGTATGAATAATGTCGTTTTTTCCGTATAAATAATGTTAAATAATATAAATAATGCTTTTAAAACGACATTATTTATCGTGTGAATAATGTCGTTTTTCTCGTATACATTATGTCCGTAAAAATTATTTCGGAGTGCCGGATAAATGATATACTTTAGTTTTCAAAATTTAACTTGAGAAAATCTTCGAAGCTATATGATAAAGTACTTTTAATTAATACCTAATATCAAAATACAACAGAATGAATTAAGCATACATAATTAAAAAAAACTTTCATATTTTTCTGATGACCGATCAATGAATTTTTTCCCTATTCTAATTAAAATTTTTAGTTTTATTCAAAAAAACTATGCGACAATTACTTGAAAATTTCTTACTTTTGAGTAGGTTTAAACACATTTAAAACAGCTTAAGTATCTAACCTTTGTTAGTTCTCACTAAGGGTTTAGGTAATCTTGAATTCAAATATATAATGCACTGTTTACAATCTAAATCTAATAACAATCTTAATCCAAATGAACCTATAAAACCTCATTAGAGATATTTTCGACTTTTAAGTTTTTACCACTTGCGACCAATCGTAGATCCATGTCCCTTATATTAAACCAAACTTTTAAAATATATATATAATATTTGATTATGAATAAAAAATAATTAAAAGTATTTTAAGTATTTTTTTTTTTTTTTTGCTAAATGCATGCACCCATAAAAGCATATTAGTTTAACATGTATTGAACTTTGACAGTCAAATTTTCTAAGCGATCAAATAATGCAACAGAATTTAACAAAAAAAAAAACATAGTGATTGCAATTTTTATTTTTTTTTATTTATTTATATATAGGCATAACATGTTTGAATTAAATTATCATTTTTTTATCGAAATTGTTGAATCACAATTTTATGGGTTGTTCAATAAAATTTATATAGTCTGCTAATGCGCTAAATTGAAATGTTAGAAAAATTATTAGCATGAACGTTGAGAGATTTGTTTTTCTTGCAAAATTTCATGGAATATGTGTGTTTGCAAATTGAATGGTTGTTTTTAGACAACAAAAAAAAAACTCAAAAGCAGCAAAAAAAATCAATTGTGCAACTAAACTACTCCTGGTTTTTGTTCACGGCATTATAATCTGCGATAACGTGTATTATTGACTAGGTGCATATTCGTATATATAATTTTTTGAAATGATATTGATATTTTAGATATTATGTTATTGTATTGTTGTGGTATATAGGCGCTGATTTTTATTCAAACACTGGCTGTTTAGTAATTTTTTTAATTATTAACTGAACAAAATGCCAGGGATGTACAATACTTTCGTATCTTGGAAAAATTAAGCCCTTCATGTGGGATTTGTAAAGTCTTTCCAAGTGAGTGGTTATATGTTACCACGCTACTCAGTGCACCAAGAAATGCACTTTTGTCACTTTATGATGCATTTAAAAAATAAATTTAGGTCTATGAGTTTTTGGATTTGAAAATTAATAATAATTTTAAATTAAAATTATTTCAATTTTGTATACAAAATTCAAGAAATCAATGGCACAGGTAGGGTCAAATTTAGTATAACAATAATTTCCTATTTTTACCATAATTATGTATTTTTTTTTTGTATTAATTTCATTATATTTTATATATGCTATGGATGTATGTCAAAGTCTGTATATACAGTTCATTGAAAATAAAATTCATTGTAACAAATTTGAAATGAATAGTTAAAAAGGGACTAGGTCCTTTTTTTGTTATCAAAAAAGGATGTTTCGTTTTTAACCTTTATCATCGTAAAACCATTATATTTTATCAAAAAAATTCAATTTATATGCAATTTAAAAAATACATTCAATATAAGTTAGAGAGTATTAACGTCCTTTTTTTTTTAATATTTCCGTAATTGATTTTTAAAGTTTCCGGTTAGAAATTTTTGAAAAAAAAAAAATGTTTCCTTTCAATGTTTGAATATTTAGTAAATTTTATGTCAATTATTGGTTCTGAGATAATAATGCTTAATGACATAATGCAGTTTTGCAATTTTTTGTTCGGATTCTATTGTCCATTATTGGTGGATCTACAACATAAACCTAAATGCTAAATAAATATAACAAATAAATAAGAAAAATAAAACTATTTTCTTATAGAACATTATTAATAATAGTTATGTATATGAATGTAAAATTGTAGATATTTTGCAGAATGATTATGTTTATATACTTATTTTATTCAATTGAAATAATTTTTTTGACCGTAAAAAATGCTGTAAAATAAATAGTGCAAAAATTTTAAAATTAATCCGATTAAGTTGGACATTAAAATTGAAGGAAAATCGCATAAATTTATTATGACTAAAATCTAAAAAAAAATATTGTTCTAATGATCGTGGGAAGTTAGGAAGTGGGTTACAGTTGTAATATTGTTTCGCCGCTCCATATTAATTTTTATTCTGGAAACGTATTTTTAATGAAATGTATGTAATTGTTGAAATATTTATAAAAAAAATCATTAAATTTAAGTTTTGCAATAGATTCTAAGATCACATTTCATGTATGTCTAATAAAGCTGTGTGATCTATTTTGAATCTATAGTAAAGTTCGAATTGAAAGCACAATTAAATTATTCGACAAAAAAACATTTATTAATGGAGTAATAAGTTAATGAAGGATTTTTTTTATTTTCAAAATAGCCAGAATGAACTTAGTCTGGAAATAATAGTCTTATCTTATCATTACAAATGGTAATTTAATTCAAAATATACAAGTAAAAACTATATTTGAAATATCCATTCTGAAAGTCTAAAAGAAAATTAAAATGAGCGTTTGGTCTTTTTCAGATACAGTTTTAATATAAATATAGAAATAATCATGAAAACCAAATCTTTTGATTTTGATGATGATTATTTTGGTTTTGAATTAAATACATTATATGAATAAAACACCTGCTCCGATTTTTTCTTCAAAAAAAAAAATTAAAATATTTTTTTTGGTTAAATAAAATGTCTTTAGTTTAAATCCTTTTCACATTCAGTTATATCATCAGTGCACATATGCATTTTCTTAAGGATTGCATTTTATTAGTTTTAATACAACTCAAGTACTAATTACAAATTTCTTTGTCGAAAAAAGTCTTAATCGTAAAAATGTTTGTAAATATTTTTTTTTGATTGAAAAAGTCCTGCTTAATACTGAAAAATCACTTTATTTATTATAATTTTTTTCTTGAATATGTTTCCTATTATTTTGAGACTGTCTAACGATATATTGTTCTTGAAAGTCCTTGTTCCATTTGAGAGCTCCTGAGAAGATCTTCGCAAAGATTGCCAGTCTTTGTCTTTATTTTTAATAAATTCACGATACAAAAGACCACTATTTGTAATTAATTGGTCAAATTGACTCTTTATATATATGATGCAGCTAGAGCTACTCAATTTTCTTTATTTCTGACCAATTGATTTAATAATATTATTCTAATTGATTTAATCGCCTAGCTAGCACAATATGTTTAAATCTCACAAAAAAAAAAATTAAAAATTTCCAATACTTTTCTTAATTTTGCTGAATCGGTGATTGCTCGATATTGATTTTAGGTTTTCTTCAACATGAACATATAAATATTTTTCGTAAATTGAAATGGAACCTATAACATTTGTTTTGTGGTTTTTTTCTTTTTTGCAAAACCTAAAATTATATTAACATTATGTTAAATTTGCAATAAAATATGTTTCTCAAGAAATAAATATATACATATAATAATAAAGAAAACAAAACCTAACGTCTTTTTAACATATGCACCATGACATGAAAATATAATCTAGAGTACGAAATATTTGGTGGGATAATAAACAAAAACAAATTTGAGATGAATTTAATTTTTTTTTATTGTAAAGTTCACCTATACGAATAAAAAATATTTAACTTCTTTAATCTTCATCCAGGAAACATTTAATTTGCAATGGAAAAAAGGTTCAAAAAAATAAACCAGATGATAACTCACAGGTGTACGCAACTTTTTCTGATATTTAATTTAAATTATTTATTTGAAAGTAAATACATAGTATGTATAATGGTAATATATTTAATGTTCATTGTTATATAAGATTGAAAATGCTAAATTTTCATTGTTTCATCATAAAATTTTGAGAACTAAAGTATAGTTTCTTTCTGTAATCACTAAATTTTCAATTTTTGAAATACATTGCAATGCAAATATAAAGGAAATTATAAGTTGCAATGGAAATACCAACAAATAAGAATTGATATTTATTTGGCTCAAGAATATCTACATTGAATGAGGTTAAAACTTGACGAAACACCAATTTTTGATATTTTCCATCAAATCTTACTTATGTTTCTTCAATCTATCATTGAATCAAATCCGAAACTATCAATTTTTTTATGTATATCAAGTGTAGAAAATACGAATAAGTTTTGATGCCAAAATTAGTATATTTACTACATAGACCTGAAGATGTGCCATTAATGACAGTACTATATAGAATTTAGAACTTATTTCCTTGATTTAGATGTAGTGAATATTAGCGAGTCTACGAATTCTTATATAGTTTATAAAACTTCTTCGTTATATTGAATATTATTTTAAATATCATTTCTTATCTTAATTGTATAAAATAAAATGGTAAAATTAAATTTCAAAAAAATAATATCTTTTATATCAAAAATTATTTTATGACAAGAATTTTTAAATGCAAAATTATAAAATACACAAAGAGATTATATCTTCAAAAATTCAATTAAGCAATTTATATAAAAAATAAAAAAAAAGCAATTAAGAATTTCGAAATAATCCACATGATGTTAATATTGCGAACAATTATTTATTTTTAAACTTGAGTATGCCCAATTATCAATTATTATAATTGTTAATTAATCGAGCTTGAAATAAAAATTAAAATAAGTTCACACAAACTAAGTTATTCACATAGATGTTATTTTGGGAAAATTCTATGTTTGAATTGTTTGAATACTTTTATTTGTTAATATATTTAAGATTATCAATTGGAAAAGAAACTGAAACTTACATGCAAGTTTCAAAATTTATAAAAAATTTTAGAATTCGGTTTTTATTCGCAAACCATTTTAGAGAGTCTTTTGAGTGTAAAGTACCCATACAAAAAAATGTTACAAAATAATTTTTGAATATTTTTTCTATAATAGTGGTGATCAAAGAAAAGCTGTCTAATGTACTTTTATATGTTTCTTATGTCAAAATAGACTTCAAATTACTGACAAATGATCTAACATTATTATGTATTTTTTTTCATTTTTTATTTTTAATATAATATGTATAATTGTATATATAATATATATATATATATATATTTACATAAGACTGAAAAAGACTCAAATTTAAAATTAACTATAAAAATTCTTTTTTTGGAAGAAGTCAACATTATTTTTAATGCTATCAAGGTAAAAAATTAGGATGGGTTGTTTTCTTATAAATTTTTTTAATATTATAAAAATAAGTCAGAACCTTTCTTTCTGACGATCTAAGAGATATTATATATGATTTATGTGACTATGCTATTAATACAAAAGGATATCAAACAAACATTTTTTTCATTATATACGTTACATTCAATAATATTTGGTACCATTACATATTTAATTTTTAGTAGATGAAAATTATTTTTTAAATTAAAAATTACCATACGTGAGTGCAAATTATAAATAAAAATATTTTTAGTGATTTAGAAAACTAATTTTTATTAAATTGAATGTATTTTTATATTATCGGTCTATTCTAATTTTATGAATAATACGAATAATACTTTAATTCGACCATCCATGCTAGTGAAAAAAAAAAATAAAAAAATAAAAAAAATCAAAACAAAAATACAAAATTTTCAAGTTTTAAGGTCAATGAACAAGGTCGAAATAATCATAATGAAATAAAAGTAGGTAATTGAATCAAGATTAAAGATATATTTTTTTTTTTTTTATTTCAATTTTCGCAACTTACCTGACAATGATATAAATTGATATTGAAACATATTATTTTTTATTATTCAAAAACCCTATAAAAAGATAATTTTTTTTTTTGGTGGGTATATATACAACATCATAATACATAAAGAAAGCCCCAAAATTTTTCATGGGAATTTCATAATTCCCAAAATAAAAATAGATTTTTTTTTTTGTACTTAAATAATAATATTTAAAAATGTTATATTATTTATTATTAAGTTTTATAACACAAAGTTCGTTGTGCAATTAAAATAACAAAAAAAAAGTAACTATAGGTAGAATAAGTTGCAAATCATGATTACATATTTCATTAGAGGCTAGAAGTTTGTTATAGCGCATCATAGTTTGGAAAGTACATGTATAGTATATACTATATATGCAATTAATTTCAATTTTAATCAAATTTTGTATTAAGGCCAATATTAATAGTTCTACTAACAGTTTGCTTTAATAGATATAGACTTCTGGAGTTAATAATTATTTCAACATTAGTTGTTCTTGTCGTACGAGCAACCAGTTACTGTATTATTTAAGATTTTCTACTAAGTACATTTATTTTTTAAAATGTACTTACTAAGCGACTAATTTTTATGATCTAGTTTAGAAAGAACGCAGTTAAACATTACAAGTTAAGCTTACACTCATTATACATAGGTCATAAAATAATATAGTTATGAAAATTATTATGTTGCTAGAAATTAACTAAATAAATGAGTATATAATAATTATCTTTTACTAATATACATAAAATATTTCTTCTCATATAAATATCTTAAAAAAATATTGTGTGAGCATACAATATAGTATACAGATTGTAAACAAAATCATACTGAAAAATTGTATGTATGTGCATAATATGTTCAAAAAAAAAAATTTCATTTTGAGGTTAATAGGTCAAGTTTATAATGCATGATGTATTCAAAAAATAGATCAAAAAAGTGAAAATTGCAATAATTTTTCATGAAATTATTTTTATCATGTGACACTATGAGAAAAAAATATGTTAAATATATTTTTTTTTTTTTTTTTGGTTGTTATTTATTATTTAATATTTAATTTGTTTGTGTTTTTTTTTTTGTGTTTACTATTATGTATATTATTCAACATAATATCTTTTAGTTTTCCATAACTAATGATTTGTTGAACAAAACTATATGTTTAGTAGATTTTTTAGATAAATCAAAAATAATAAACAATATTTTTTATTGAATTGGAAATCATAATGGGCAACTTAAACAAATATTAAACTATTTTTACAAAAAGAAATACAATTTTGTTTGTTATTTATTTGGATAGGTTTTCAAAATTAGGAAATTTTTAGACCTAAGGTATTCATTTGAATTTTGTTGAAAAGCATTGTAGAAGGAAATTTTTGGTGAAGAACAAATGATCAAGTGTTTACTACTGTATGTATCTTATTGGTGTATAATTTTTATACTTATGTAATTCTTAATTTACTAAACTGCAAGCAACAATCTAATGCTATATATATATATATTTTGTATCTTAATTAATTAATTGTATTTATTTAATTGGATTTACAGTAGATATTCTTCAATTTTATTTTGGGACCTTCTGTATTTGGAAAGATGAAAATCCATTTAATTTTTTTTGTTTATTACATATTATTGTATCTTGAATTTTTAAATGTATCTGTAATAAATTATTATAAAAGAAATATTAGCATTCTGCTGGAAATACATATTATAACCATGGTTAAAAGTGTTTTTGTTTTCTGTATGTAGACACATAGTTTGGTAAAAGATAAATTTTTGTAACCGAAAATTTTGAGCCAATTTAAGGGAGACGATTAAAAAAAATAATAACAATCGCAGCACCTGCTCAATCAACCATTTAAAATATTCCTTCAGGTGATATTGTTGTATTAAAGATGGTATTATAAAAAGAATAAGAAAAAAATGTTTTTTTTATGTTTATTAAAGTAAGGGCTTGAAAATAGTTTCGTACAATCGAATTGTTTACTTTTTACCTAAAATATTATATTTTTTTTATTGATATCAAATTTTAAATAAACCTTAAATCTATTTTATTTGGTCTTGCAATTTCATTGTGTTTTATTGTTGTTATTGATATTTAGAGATTCGACATTAATATAGTTACGATACGAGGCGTAATTCCAAATACGATACAAAGTAGAGTAAAAATTTAGAAAAGTACAGATATTCTAATACAAAGTTCTAAGTTGAGTATTCTACTCGTTAATTGATTGAAAGAAAGAACTAAGTATTAATATTTTACTCTTTTATTCCTAAATATTGTTTAATATTATATTATGTATGGTATTGCTAATCGTATTTAAGGGATTTTTCATATTTATTGAATTACTGCTAATTACTAAAAGACTGCTAGTTACTATAATCAGGAACTACAATTAAAATTCTTTTTTAAATTGCGCTCTGGTAATATTAAAATTGTATCCTTGATCAATAAAAAGTTTACTTCTTGCAGGTTTAGGTTTAATTCCATCATTATAATAAAAGGTTTTTCGTTATTTTTATAACTTATTATTTTGATATTTTTATATATAGTTTCTTTATTTCAGTTAGAAGATATAGTAGCTAAATTGATGCATCAGACGCATTTGAAAAGCATTGGACAATAATATCAAACATATTAAACCAGTTTTAATTGGACACACGCTTTTTTAATATTTAAAACAAGCATTATTTTTTTTTGACAATCATTTTCATACATAAGCTTGGACCAAGCAATCAGCCAAGAAACACCTGCTCAAAATTTTTTTTTTTAAATTATTTTTAAATTAAAACGATGAATAATATATTTTTAATTTTGTGAATTTTTAAGGATTGAATAATAATAATGCTTTCAAAACAATTATGTTACCTGTATATCTGATCATCTATATGTCATGTTATCTTAAAGTTCAAGTTGAGATGCATAGTGGTTTTGGCATTCATATTTTTGTTGGAGTCACCATTTAATTTACTTGGCAGAGGTTTAAGTGTTTGTACATATAAATTTAACATAAGTTTTTTTTTTTAATAAATTTTTGACTAAAATTGTAGAGCTGTCATATAGTTGGAAACATAATGTTAAAATTTTTCACTCACATAAAATTATTTCAAATTTTATGAATCAGTCAATTAAATTTACATGAATTAGGGAAAACATCCGCAAAAGTGGTGAAATTTTTGTTTTTTTTCAATATAACCCAAATTAAGTTTAAAATTAAAATTATATATTGAAAAGTTGCATTAATGTTAAAAAAAAAATGTTAATTATCAAAATACTTTTTACAAAATGTACCGCAGCTCATATTCATTTTTATTACAGTGAGTGTCGTTATCATTAATAAGTTTGTTTTTGTTTTTCAAAAAGTAGGTGGATTTCTTGCAGAAAATTTATTTATTGCATGCTTCCAATAATTAACGATGCACATATAACATTAATTCATAAATGAGGGTTATTTAAGAGTCATGAATAGCCCGCAGCTCAATTTTATAGTAATGCAAAAAAAAAAAAAAAACAAAAATAAAGAAAGCATCACCTGTATATTTTTGATGTGACTGCATCTTAACGAAAGGACAAAAATTACAAAAAAAAAAGAAAAGAAATCATATTAATCGACAAATTTCAAAATAAATATGAACTGAAAATTGAAAAAATGTGCAATTAAACTTTCAACAGTTGCAACTATTTATTAAAAATTATGTATTTATTTATATCGATCGATTTGTATATTTATAGGACTTGCTACATCTGTATAAAAACAAATAAATGATTTTTCGATTTATTTGGAAACGTAGTCGAAATGTAACTATTTGTAATAATTTGCGGAGAACATAGAGATTAAGATAATAATAATATTGTGTGGACATAGGCAACTATCATATATGGTTACATATTCAAAATCAAAGTTGCTTCACAGAGGAAGAGGGAGGTATTGAAAGATCGAGGAGTTGTTATTTTCCTTTTTTTAATATCTTTGAAATCCTTTGAATCAACTATAGACATAATACCACCTTTCTAAATTTAATTGTAAAATTATAAAAATTTCTAAGTACAATACTTAACTATTCAACAGAATATGAGAAGATGAAGATGTGAGGGAAAAATTTTATTGTCACGATTTTTTAAAAATTAAGAAAAAAATAAATAAATACATATTGTAAAGGTTTTTTTAATTTTATTTTTTAAAGGTATTTGGAAACAATTTACGCCTTCAGTTTTAGTTGCAAAATATAAAATTTTATTACATCTAATTTCTTAATAAAATTGTTTTCGATAACAAAAAAAAAATATTTAAGATTTTTGAGGTAGTAGTTATAGAAAAATAAATCAGCAGCATAACAGCATGCACGCGCACCTCAATGGTTCTTTTAAAAAATTTATGATATAAGAAGAAAAATAAAAACAGGTCACTATAGTATTAAATATAATATTTATATTAAAACAAAAAAAAATTATTTTAGAATTGTAGTTAAATATGAAAACACTTTATTTAACCACATAACATTTGGTACTACTAAAACCATAAGAGAGAACTATTTAAGATCCTTTATTCCTTTATGTCTTTCTCCTAATCAATATCAACTTTATTTATTTCATCAAGACTTACCTTAGTTGCAAAGGTTTTAAAACCTAAATCCTTTACTATAAAATTAAATTGAAACTACAAAATAAAAAATTCATATATACTCCAAGATAAAATTAAGGGACTCACCAATACTCTTCATAACTTCAGCTCTTTATACTAAGTATAAAGAGCATGTATATTTTCTAGCTATATTTTAAATTATGAAACTATTGGAGTTCGGTTAAATTCCAAAACAATTTATAAACTTTAAATGAAATAAAATTATTCTCTATCAATTATAATGTAATTCTACAAATACTAATAGAACACTTTGTTAAGAACACTTTTGGTATAATTTTGGGCGCGTATTACATGAATTTTTTTTATTAGGAAACTGAAGAAAAACAAATGTGAAAAACAAAAAACAAAAGATGCCGTCCCATGCTGCATAAAAAGATAAACAACTATCGCTAAAATGTTAAAAACAATTTTGATGTTAATTCATAGATAAAAAGTTAATAAAGTTTAAAAAAAAAAAAAAAATATTAATAATAATTTTTATTTTTGTATTTTTAGTCACGATTAATATGTTATTAAAACTAGTTGTAGCCTTTATTAAAAAAAAATAAAAAACATTAAATCAAACACTAAGTACAAAACTATATATATAATGTAAATTGTAGATATTATGTTTATGCTTTGAGCTTTGTTTTGCAAAATAAAATTAATAATTTACGATACATAAAAATAAATTCAGATTTCTAATATAGTCTAATTTTTAGACATATTGGCTTCCTATTTTAAATTTTGAAGATCATAATGTCTTTATTCTTAATTTATTTCAAGTTTTTTCAAGTGCAAAAGAAATTTAGTTTGCAAATAAATACGTTAAACATATTGGTTTCTAGACTAAAAAAAATTTGCATGATTAATTTGTTTAACTTTTTGATGGGGCTGAGCAACATCATATTTTTTAAAATCATCATCAGTTGTATAAGTTGTGCATTCAAGCTTTGAGACACAAAAATGAGAGACTTCAAAATGTTAAACTTGTATTTTATAAATATTTTCTATATTTGGAAAATCCTGAATAAATTAAGGATTAGCGCAATACTCATTATGCATATATTTTAAGTTTAATTAGGATCATTAGCAATGCTCCTCGATGTAAAAAAAAATTATTTATAATTAATTTACCAAAAATTAAATAAATATACATAAATTTGTACAAGATATATATAATATTATATATAATTATATAGCATATACATTAAAATCCTAGATATTACGAAAAATGTATTAAAAAGTTTAAATTACATAACTGCAATAAATTTCCATATCGCTGAGCTTTTAAATTTTATATGTCAATTTTTGCCATTTTATCTAAACGTGGGCTAAATAGTCATAAATGCGTTTTATTTTTTTTTCTAATCAAGCCCAACCAATCGGTTGTGAATTAAATGAACACTGGTTATAGCCTTAGAATATAAATCACTTCAATAAACTTATTGTTAAAAAATAAAATTAATAATAAACGAAAAAAAAAAAAAATAAAATAAAAATTAAAATTAATTCAATTCTAAAATTTATTAAGCAATACCTATTTTTTGGCGCTCCATATAAAATGAAAAAGAACCATATAAGTTTTTTTTTTATTATTACCATTACCTACCTACTTAATGTCATTTCGAGTGTATAAAATTTTATTAATAAAGAAATATTTTATCAAAACATTTGATTTCTTGTTTTCTGATCAATTTTTGTTTTTTTGTTTTTCTTTTTTTTTGCACAACAAAAATATTTTCCTGTTTACGCATTTAAAAAACTTTTGTAACAACGTTTTCAGCTGATCTTAAGTTAATTCAATGTTAAACTAGATTACAAATAGTATACGAAAATTAGTATTTTATAGCTATTTAGTGTTGTGTTTTTATGTAATTATCAAGTCTTTGAAACTAATTGATAATACATGGTCTTAAAAAACATAAAAATTTGAAGTTAAATATTGATATGCCTTTCGCAGCTCAATTGTATATAAAGCTTGAGAAATAAGGAACATAACGTGATCTGACATTTTTCCTGCTGAACTATAATTTTAATAGTACTGCAAAAATACGCGTATTTTTATGTAAAAAAGTTATTAATTAGAATCACCAAGTTGGGAAGCGCGATAATGTAATAAAGTTAGTTACACTTTTAATGAAAAGATATAAGTTTATTTAGTATACAATCATAATTTTACTTTTATTGAAATTGTTAATTACTATAAAATGCAGTAAAACAATACTTTAGATTTAATAATCTTTATTTATTGCTCTTCAGTTTCACAATTTATATTCGAATTCCATATCTCCATATTTCATTATGCTCTACAGATCAATACACTTCTATTACAGCGTATACTGCTTTGTATTAAATAGCTTACTCTAAAACACTACATCAAAATGCAGTACACTACATTACTATTAACACATAACTTACTGATGATGAATATAGTTTAGTTTGAATTGGCTAAATTATGTGGACAATTGTAAATATTTTTGATATAGAGAACAATTTCAAAACGCATTAAAAATTAACAATTTATTTATTAATACTGTTTTATTTTCAATATTTTTTTGCACATATTAATAACCGCACCCAATAAAATGTCTTTGAGTTTTCGCAAAGTTACCGCCATCACTTTTGAACCCCTTACGTTCACTTGAAATCACTTAAAATTGTATATAATTTGTTTTTATATTTATGCAATTGGCTATTTTTATTAAATTAAGTTGTAATATTTGATTTAGAAAAAAAAAAAAAAAAAAACAATTAAAAATTATTTAAAATTTTGAAATTATAAAATTTTGAGAGCAATAAGAATTTTTGGGAATATTATTAAACAAAAAGATGTTTGAGTGCTGCTTTTCATTTACCTCACTAATAATCCACTTTATTTGTTTATTAATTTAGTTTTGTGCTGAAATTGGTCTGGTACTCAACTTTTATTGGTGAACTGAACTTTTCATTCAAATATATAAATTATAAGAACTTTCTACTTTGTAATCTATCTTAATAAATTCTAGTGGTGGTACAAAATAAAAAATTTGAAAAAACATTATAGATATTTAATGCGTTGGGGATCGTTATGTTGTATTTAGTGCTATAGAATTTAGATCACTAAATGGAGTATTATATGCGTCAATACACATGCAATCATTTAGATGCATCAGCGTATATAATGAAAAAATTTAGATACATCAGCGTAAATAATGAAATTATTTAGATGTTTCGTATTGAATATTACGTAATACCTAAACAAACATAATATCTCTCACAATATTTCAATACAGCCAAATATAAAAAAAAAAATGAGAAAAATGAGAAGAAAAAATATTCTCTCTTTGCAACTACCTCTCCCCTACGCATTAAAACAGTATATTGGATATGTAAACAAAATTTGTTATACAACTCGTTCTGTATTTACACAAAAATACATTGACACTTGTCAATTTATATCACTCGACCTTCGGTCTCGTGATATAAGCATTGACTCGTGTCAATGTATTTTTGTGTATACAGAACTCTTAATTAATAACAAATTTAGTTTACATATACAATAATCTACTATTAATTTATTCTACAAATAGATAGTCAGATGAATGTTGAAAATTTCAGTTTAAACCTTGCGCAGAAGGTATGAAAAACTACAAAAAATATATAAACAAAAATATTTAATAAGATCGATGTTGATATTTAAATCTTAAAAAAAAATAATACTTTAATTAATATAATTAAAGTCTCTATTATACACTTTAATAATGTATATTTTTTTTGTTATTTTGTGATAAAATTTTTTTTATCAAACAACTCTTTTTTAAACAACAATTTAATTCAATCAAAAATATCCTTATTAAAAATGTTTTAATTATTTTTTTTTTCCGAATGTTAAATTATAAGATAAATGTTTTTGAATTTTGACCGTTTTAGATAAATTAATTGAAAATACATAAATGCACATATTTTATTTACATGTTTTTTTTTTTTTTATCAAACAATTTAGAAATCGATTTTAATAAGCACACCTAAATTTAGTTACAATTGCGCATATTTTCCATTCAAATCATTATTTATTTTTGCAAAACTAGATGAAAAGAATTGGAGATAAATCTTTATTTATGTATATGAGTTGTTGTGGCGCCCGCTCTTTTTTAATTGCCATAAGGGAACAAAATAAACATATAAAAAATAAAAACAAAATATTCCTACCTAATATAAATTAATAAAAAAAAAACAAAAAAAAATTGCGTGGATTTGAAAAACACCTTGGCTTGTGTTCAAACAATTTGAACAAACTTCTACGTTTTTTTTTTTCTGAAATATAGAGATCAAACTTTGTTCATACAAACATTAAGTTTAAATGTTACTAGTAGTAAAATAAGCTAAGTTTAGAGTCCTAAAGGTTATGTTAGGATTATTTTTGATCGATCGTGTGAATGACTTCTACGATAGACGACAAATAAAATAAAAAAAAATATAGTATTTCATAAAAATTCATTGAAGCCACCGACAATTATTGGTATATAAAATCTTATCAATCTCGGACTATAAAAAAATCTACACATATTTGTTTTAAGTAATGATCACAGGTTGGGCACACGAACAAAATCAGCCTTTTCTATATTAAAAATACAGAGCATCAAACGCCAGTTAATGACTATAATTTTAAAATAAAAAATATTAAACGATGAAAATTTATGTGCTAACAATACTTTTGCATAAAAATCATGATCATTTAATGCGCAAGATATATCTTTAAATTGCAGACAGAAAAGATATAAAATTTAATTGTAGCGTTTTTCACCAGACGACAATTATGATTTTTTTCTTCTATATATGAAATCAATAGTAAAAAAAGATATTAGGGGCTTTCGCAATTCGATTTAATTGACAGGTGAAAAATATAAAAATAAAAATAACTTTAGAATTAAAAAAAAAAATGAAATAATTCTTGACTCAGGTGAACTGGTTGTGGGTGTAAACTTAAAGTGTTACATAATTTTCTAAATCGAACTAGAAGAATTCTTAATATATAAAATATGTAGGTATACATGTGTGTATATTATACATACAATTACATATATATACATTATCTGAATTGTTTTATTATTATAGCCTAGTTTATTATTTATTAGTTATTGATAAAGATGGATATTTTTGGGAAAGTGGGACTGAGCTTCTTATAAAATGAAAAAAGTACGTCTCAGAAACAACTTTTTATCACTCCAATAAAATATGATGTCGAAATCTGTTATTGTAGACGTTTTTTGCTGTTGAACTTTCGGCAAATTTAACTCTTTATTTCTGTATAGGCTAAGATGCTTTAGAAAAAAATCAAAATTATCTTTTTTAACTAGCAATATATGGGCCAATTAATAATTTCTGTAATCCTTCCAATTATTATCTATTGTAATTAAATATATTATTACTAATTATTAACTTGTTATAAGGTAGTGACAGATAAACACTATGTTTAGCAAATGTAAACGTTAATTTCTAATACTATCAGTAATTGGGGGGAAGTCGATCCAACAAAATAACTCCTCAATTTAGTCTTTATTAAAATGATAGTTCCTCACCACCTCACGGACAAACTTTAAATATACATTTCAAAATCGTAGATAATAACAACTATACATATAGCTGCCATTTAAATAATGAATGGCACATAAAAACTAATCAAAATGTTATTATGCCTTAAACTGAATTTTAAAGGAACTCTATAAATGTTTTGTTTAAATAAGTTTTTATTTAAACAAGAAATGATTTAATCATGAATTAAATAAATTTCTTGTTTCTTGAACGAATAAATTAATTTTTGAGTTTAAATTTAAAGTTCTGCATCCAAACAGAGTAGGTGTTCCAAAAAAAAAAGTTAATCAATAGATAACACTATACCCACGTCTTTTCTTCAGAATTTATTGACAAGCGTGCATACTTGGACCAATTTCAGAGATTGTGATAGTGAGACATCTAAATCGGTAATCATATTTAAATAAAATATTCAACCGCAGCTATTTCTTTAATAAAATTTAAATGAATGCCATAATTGTCATAATAACTTGAAACCTAATACTTTCTGAATGTTATGTGATCACTACATTGGATTTGAGCCTCTAAGTAAGATTACATTTTCATCTTTTTGTTGTTTGTATCAAAAATTATCTTTTAAAGCTTTAACTTGAAGAGAAGGTACTTCGAATGAGAAGATGAATAATTCACGCATATATAAGTTAAAATCACAAAAAAAAAATATTCATAAAGTATGTTGTGTACATAAATGAGGAATTATTTAATTCATATTGATAATTTTTTTTTCGAATTGTTAAAAATTTGTTTATAAAAGAGAATAATTGAACTTAATCGAACCTATTTGATTTAAATATTTAAAACTTGTGTATCTGACTTGAAAAGGTAAAAATAATCTAAAACAATATTTTGCAAAGAAAAATGTGATTTTTCGTCATTTGATTATAAGACTTTTCGTGAACCAGGAAGTCTACAAAAAAAAAATTGTTTCTTAATTTCCAACTGTTAACAAGCAGGAAATTTTCTTCTATTTTGTCATATCATTATATAATTTTTGCCTGGAAAATGACCTAAGATTGATTACTTTTATTTTATTTTTTGTAATACAAGGAAAATATTGCATTCGTTTAACTTTAACAGGAAAAAGTGAAAGATTTTGATTTTATTCTTTCGTAAAGGTGTGGCGGGAAATTTGAAATTTAATTGGGTGGCGCAATTTATAATATGTTAAATTTTTTTTTATATTTTTTTGAAAGGTTTTGAAATTTAATTAAGTGTATCAATTTTTGTTTTTATAATTTTAATCTAGCTCTATATCTTAAATTAAATTATCATTATTGACTATATTATGTTGTGGAGGTATTGTTGCTGTTATCTTAAAACGAGTTCGTGGGTTCGATTCCCACTTTCGATCAAGAATTAGTCTTGGTTTTTCAATTTATCTTTTTCAATTAACTCTTTGTCTTATTTAAAAAAAAAACAATCCCATTTAACTTTAAGCTAGGTATGAGTACTAAGTAATACTTATTAGTTATTGCATAGTCGCTAGTGTTAAGCAACTCTAAGTATTTTACTATTTACTATTAATTGGAAAAACCTTATTTCCATTAGATCATCAACATGTTATGTCAAATGAATCTTTTAAAAGCAAATAAGCAATCAAATATTTATTTTAGATAACAGTATCTTTTATTAAAATGTTATTCTTAAACATTATTCTTAGAAAAAAAAATAATTTCTTTAAGAAATGTTAACATTGGGAAGTATAGAAATTATTGGGGGATTTGGTTCTAACGTTCTCTAATGTTTCGTTCCCATTTTATTAAATTTACAATACATTCCACAAATAACGACATCTGGTGGTGATATAATATTTAAAAAAAAGCTATAAAAGTGAAATACATTTTAGAGTTTTTATAATTTACCACGAACGCATTCAGTTAATTTAAAAAAAATTTAATAAACAACTATTTATGAAAAATTAAAACAAATTAAATTGGATTGAAAAAAATTTATCTATTTTTTATACAGCATGTATTTAGTAAGTATACTATACCAACTATACTTGTTTGAAAAAAAATGAAGTAAGAAGTGGTAATAAAGTTTTTCATGCATTTCAAAGTAAAGAAGAGCTTCAGATACAATAATTTTTGTAATTTTAGATTAATTTTAGACAAAAATGTGGGCGGAAGAAAGTAATAATATTTTTTAATTTTTAGCAATATGTATCTTCGTTCAATATTTTTATATAAAAATTATTAAAATATTTGAAAAACCCTAAAATTCTAAATTTATTAAGGAATAAAGAAACCGACAGGTACCTATTCTTCTTATTTCAAAACTAATTAAGACAAAATTGACTGAAAATTAAAGAAAAAAAAAATGTATTTCTTATTTACATAGTATATTACACTATAGTACTGCATTCCTAGTATATTATAGAAAATATTTAAAATTCGAGCCCTATTGAGAAATAAATATCAAACCGAAAGGATTTTCTTCCTATTTTCAAAAAAAAAATAAAACTTGTGGCAAAATGAATATCTCTTCAAGGCATTTATATTAACTTTTCTCTTAAAAAAAGGATGTATATCCTATATTACACTATATATTTTTTTATTATTTACATTATTGAGATTTATGAACTGTAGAAGAAATTAAAAAAAAGAATTTATATATATTTTTTTTAACAATTCAACAAAGTTTTAAGAAAAGTTTTTCAAATGATTTAGTCCCGGAGAGCATTTGGGTTAGAATGGTCGTTCTCTGAAATTATTTTTCCACAATAGTCAGGATTATAATATTAGTCGTGTTGAAAAAAAAAAAACAAAAATTAATATATGAGCAAAAAATTGCAAATATTTAAAACAATTAATTAAAAAAAAAAAATTAATCAAAAAATTTTGATAATCTTAAAGAAAATTTCAATATTCAATTGATAATTATTTAAAAAAAAAAATTTGTACTAATGAAAAAAAAGAAAATTGAAAAATCGATTTTTCCATAATATTTACCATAAAATTTTCTTTTTTGGTAATTCCTTAAAATTTGAAATACAAAAAAAAATAAAGAAGAAGTTTTCTTTTTTTGTGAATGAAATTTATTTAAAAAATAAACAAGAGAAAATTTCAGTGAAAGTTTTCAACCGGAAGCAAAGAAGAAAAGCGAATCAAAAAGAGAAAAATGTAAAAAAAGAAAAATTACAAATCTTTTTTGACAATATAAGTTTTAGTTTGGACAAATTAGTTTGGAAAAAAAAAAAAAAAGTAATTAAAGAATTTTAAGTTAAAAATATTTTTTTAATTAAAAAAAAAAAAAAAATTTAAAGATTCTTTAGTTGTGTTTTGGAAAAAGAATAAAAGAAGTTCTTGTATTTATTTATTCTCTGGAGCTATTCAGGTTAAGTTGAATGAGAAAAAAAAAAGGACATTTCAAGAACTTTTAAAATGTATCTTGCGGCATAATTTTTTTTTTTTGTTCTTATCTTTGGGTTTTTTTTTTGTTTTTAAGAATAAAAAAGATTTTTAATATTTTTGAGCGCTATAAGCTTTATTATAATGTTTCATGTTTGAGTTTTTTTTTTTTGCTATTTATTTTTTGATAATGATGTAATGCTTCTTATTTTTTATTCGGATTATTTTGAAAAAAATTTTCCAGCATGGTGGTGTCTATATTTAGTAAAATAATATTTATACAAGAAAAATTTATAATAGGTACATACTATCAATACTCTCTGTATTGTACAGTCTCTATTAGAATAAATATTCGAAATTTAAATCAGTTGAATATTGGCATCAGAAGAAGGGGGACTGTAATTGTTTACCGTCTAAATTAATACTTTATATGAATTTTAAGTTAATAGAAATATTTAAATAATTTTAAAGTTCAATTATTTGAGCCGTTTATTTTGAAAGTGGTTTAACTCCATTTGTTTTTGCATTGAGATATTTAAAGGTTTGTGTTTGAATTGATTTGAAAATATTGGTAACTGGTATTAAGTCGCTTCGTTTTCATGTTTTTATGACTTTAAACATGTTAGATTATAAAATGTAATGCCTTTTATAAACATTATATAAAAACATTATATAAATACGCTGTAATCGTCCTACTGATATATTAAAAGTATACTTAAAAAGATTTTTTTACATACATTAATAATTCCATAAGCTAATTTTCAAGTGTCAAAATCAAAGCGATTTTAATGATACTTGACTAAAATTTT
This sequence comes from Hybos culiciformis, assembly GCA_964007475.1. Lineage (NCBI taxonomy): Eukaryota > Metazoa > Arthropoda > Insecta > Diptera > Hybotidae > Hybos > Hybos culiciformis. The sequence continues at coordinate 150,844,730 of OZ023273.1, read as the reverse complement.
TTTTAAATAAAAAGAATATATAGGATTGTGTTTATTGTGATCATTAACTTTTTTTTTGGAAAATGGACTTAAACCACTTTCAAAATAAACGGCTCATTTATGGAGAAGAAAATACATTATACATATATGTATAAGCTCTTTGAATATAAATATATTATTAATTCTGACATTTATCAGTTAATGAGACCGGTCTCAATCATAAGAAGCGAGTCTCTAAATCTTTAAACGAAGATTAATTTTTGAATTCATTTAAGTTTTCCAATATACATATTCTGAGCTTAAATCCTCCACAGGTACTGTTGTCTGTTAGCAAATAAATATTTCCTTAAATATAATTATTAAGTATTATTCGATGTAAAATTTTAATATATACTTACATATGTTCCTTTATTATTATGTTTTTAAAATTCGCTCTAACCTTATGTACACAAGCTATGATGATAAAAGTTCAAACTTTTTATAATCTTTGAACTCGTTGTGAAATGCGGTTTAAGTACAGTCAAATCCTCTAAAGAATCTGAACTTAATTATATAATATAAGTGCATATAACATAAGTTATACACTTCTGTCCAAAATCTTAAATTTAATGTAGAGTATCTAATTGGTGCTAAAAATTGCATAAAGTTATTCTCGTCTAATTTAATGATAAATGTTTCATACTTAACTTAAATATATTTTTGAACAATTTTCATTAAAGAATAAAATAGAATAATCTCAAAAAATTTAAACTTTCAATAATCAAAAAAAAAAAAAATCTATTAAAATAAAAATTATTTCATTGAATCACCTGAATATTTATACTCTTGAAAAATATTATTCTATATTGTGCGTGAAAGCTTTTATTAAACAAAAAACCAATATGAGAATAATATTGATATAAAATTAAAACAAAAAAAAATTATTATAAAGAGAAAAATTTTAGTAATAATTTAGTGTTTACAGAAAAATATATTCCATGTCGTGTATTATATTCATAATCTTACAAAAAAAAAAATACACATATAATAATATATTAAAAAACGTGAACATAAATTTAAGAAAATCTTGTTAAAGTATTAGTCACATTTTTTTTTTCGTTCAAAGGATATAATAAATCAAGGAAAATATAAACTAGATATATAAATATGTACATATATATTATATATATTGACATTGGATGTAACAATTTGAATTGAAAAAAGTAAACAAGTGAGTATGAAATATTTGATATAGAACATTATTATTAATTTAAATTTAAAGAAACTATTGTTTTTGAACTTTAGATACAAAAATATTTAATACTTAATTTTGGCATTTATATAATATCAATTTTATTAATTTTAAAGCGTTTTGTGTATCGGATTTTATTAAAAAAAGGTCTATAGAATTTTATCTCTATATAATAAAAAAGATTCTTCTCGATTTCACTACTCGTTCAAAAATTTATATTTGATTAAAATTTATGGGTAGTTACGTGATTCTATTTTCACTCGAACACAAGGAAGAATACGTTTTTGAACAACTATCAATTCTTCTATTTTTAAAAATTGATTAAGATATCTGAGTCAATATTTTGTTTATTTTTTTTTCATGTAGTAATTTCATTTTAGATTGGATGAAAAATATAGAAACCTTTATGGATAAACTTTGTTGAAAATATATTTAATGAATTTGATCGATCGATTCTATATTAATTGAATATTATAAATATCAATACTACAGTATTTGGCTGGTTTAACATTAACTTGAAGATTAAACACAATCAAAGACAAGAAATTGAAATTTATTTTGATCGAATATTTTAGGATACTATTTAGATTTTATTTTACTATTATGATCGAAACCTTTAAAATTGAAAGATTCTTGACCTATGAATAAAAATAATTATATTGTAATTATTTTTTTTGTCAACAAGATGATGTAGTAAGCGTAGATAAATACATATTCTATTCTTTTTTCAACATATATAGAAGAAGAAAACTTAAAATAATCTGACACTTTAATGACGTTATATGCTATTAATTTGAAAATAATACGTATAAATGTTATAAGTAGTCTTATTTACAAAATTGGAATGATTATATCGATAAAATTAGATAAAAATAAAAATATAAAAATAAATCAAAAAGTTTTGATATTTGATTTGTACATAGTATAATGTAGTATAGTAAAATACAATATTAATGTATGTACATTATACCATAAATGTGTAATTGATTTTTTGTGTTCGTAGATTGAAGAAAATTTTTATTTTGTTGATTCGAAAATAAAACAAAAATAAATAAAGCTGGAAATGGAATTATGCTTAATTGTTAAATGTTCAATGATTTTCAATTGTTTCTGTGAATCGATTTCAGATAATAAACATAATCGATCCATAATTTACTTCTTTTAAGTAACAGTAAAAATGAATTTATATTTAGTTATATTTTGAGCTTCTAAATTTTAGATGGGAAGACAATTTTCTATATTTTCCTATTCAAAATTGATTAGTTTTTTTTTTTTGCTCAATTTGAATAGAAGTTTTAAGTGCTTTTAAACTATATAAATAAAAATAAATATTATAAATATTGTTAGAAAAATCAAGCAATGCGTCACGTTTTATTGAACAATATTTTCCTTTGATTATATAACTTTTGTGTCAGCTGTATTTCCTAAAGTTAAAATATAGTTTTCATTCCTCGTAATATAAAATCGTAATAGATTTAAGAAACTTTTTTTTTTTTAATAATAAAGTTTGTAATTAAAAATTTTTACTTAAAAATTGTTACCTGCAGTGTTAAAAGGAAAACTAGATATTTCTAAACAAAAATTTTAATCAGTTATTAGAATTATACAAAAAAGAACTTATGAAAACTTTTACCATCAAAAGAGGAAAAATTAATTTTATGATTACAAAATGCAATTTTTTTTTGATTAGAAAGTACAATTTTTTTTTAATTAGGCGAAAAACCATTTTTACAAAGGTTTCTTTTTCAGAACTCGGAAATAATAAATAATAATAATTTTGAATACGATTGATGTGGTCAAGCAATACTGACTCTTCCTACTTAAGTCTCTAATTAACGAATTGAATGTCCACACACCATTAAAAGATTGAAATACTTGTTGAAAAACGATTCGAACAACTAACTTTGACCAACTCAAGTTGAATAAACATTCAACTTGTTTGTAATATCAATGCATTAAACTTTCAAATCATTAATTTGATATAGATAAGCTTTATCTTTGCAATAAAATAAAGATATGTTATCAAAGATAAAATTAATCCTTCGGTCGAGGTTAACAAATACAATATAAGACAATTTATGGATCTTACGTTAAAATGATATTTTTGGCTAAAAAGATTAGTAAAATTTATATGGTGATGACGAATATGTATTTTTGGAACAATTTCCAGGCAAAAAATAAGTAGATGATAGAACGAGTATACACAAGAGCGCACACATGAATAAGTTGTTTCAAAAGTTTAGAAAATTCATATGAATAATATTATATAATAAAAAATTTCATATAAAAGAGAAGTCTTTTAACTGAATTATAAAAAAATAAATATACCGTATTTCAAATTATATAAATGAGAAAACATTATTACCTCTTATTGGAAAACCCTTTATGTATATAAATATGTTTATATAGCTCATAGATGAGCTTTAATTTTGTGAATCAATTTGTAGTTCAATATTTGACCACGTACTAATATTTCAAACATTATGTACGGTAACATAAACTATATACATAATGCACATACTTAGTGCTATTCCCATCTTAAAAATGGACTCTTATTTATTTCGGAATATCAAAAAGAAACAAAATTATAATTATAATAATCTTAGATTATACGTAGAATTTTAACTTTATTAATTACTAATAATTTTTTTCGCTCATAAATTGGCTAGCTATTTTATCTTATCTAGAAATTTATCTTTTTTTCATAAGAATAAAATAGGTATACTTATGAATATAATTTTGTGATGAGGCAATATTTACTTCGTTTTAAAAAATGGCACTTCTAGAGAACAGAATCATTTATTAGCATGATTCTTTTTTTCATTATTTTATTAAATTATGATATTATTAAAGTTCACATATAAATTTAGATGAACTCTTAAATTAAGTATCTTAATTTTCTCAAAATATATAGTTATTCTATCATATGTACAATATTTATAATACAAATATTTCTGAATCTGCTTAGTAATTTCAAAAGTGAATATATAATTTTATTGAAATATTAATAAAGATAAGTTAGTTTAATATTATCTTTATGAACTTATTTTGTACAAAAATCTGATTGAAAACAAAAAAAAGAAAATAAGATTAAGACGAAAACAAGATTTTTAATGATGATTGTATGTGTATGATTTAATATTGCTTTAATCAAATTACACTTAATTTAAAGGACTCCTGAGATCCTATTTATCCCTACAAAAGAAAAACATAAATGTTTTATTGTATAAATAATCTCTTTAACTCTGAAAAATATACATATAGTAAAATAATTTCATCACTAAAATAAACCCTCGAGTAAAAGGGTAAATATTAATATAATATTTTGTTTCTGCCTTCGACCAAAAGGATTTATAATGAGTATACATACAATAATAAATCAAAATAAAATAAAATCTAATACGACCTACCTCACAGAGGTTTGACATTTTTATAAGATAATTATTAAATTACATAATACAGAAAAAATTAGATATTTGAAAAAAACATATTTTTGGAAAGAAATTGCTATTAAAACACAATATAAAACTCTTGCGAGAAACATTTATGAAAGTGATATGAAGCTCTTGATAGGTGATATTTAACTTTATGATATTTAATAGTAAGAATATAATAATTTTATCTTAAACCAAGTGATTACATATGAATTCGATGAATAGTAAATCTTTTATTCAAACTACGCCAGGATAATATGTAAATTATTTAATTACAATGAATAAGAAAATTTAGTTTGAATGTTGGTAGTTCATTCGAACTATTTTATTCGTAATTCTAAGAAAAAAAAAATTAAAACTTTATTTGTACGTTTCAAGCCTCCTGGGAGGTTCTTAGAATCACCAAGATTTATTTATATTTTTTTTTTTTATTTATTTTCTTTTATCCTGATTTCATTTACTTAAGACTCTTTGGGCACTATTATCTAAATAGGATTTATAATTTTTAATGAATCATAAATTTTATTACTTAAAGAAATATATATAGTTTATGTACATATTTGTCATGTTGTATCCGCATAAGATAAGGATTTTCATTGAATTTATGGTATTTAATTTAAGCTTTTAGGTATTAACAATAAATCTAGAAAAAATGGTATGTTATTAGTGGAATCGAAATAAAATATGTAATACAATATAAAACAGAATTTAGATATTTTATTTGATTTTTTTTTATTCTTTTTTTATTCTTTTTAAGTTAAACGTGATGTATTTTCATATAGAGTTTCCATCAATTGAACTTTTTGAACATTTTTGTTCAACTAATATATATTACATGTAGTTGTATGTGTACGTAAAATTAACTCTATCATTGTTTAAACTGATTTTAGTCATAAATTGAAATTATGAAATTATATAAGTGGGTGTAGCTTTAATTGTTTTATACACCTCTCCAGGAAATTAACACAGATTATAATTATTTTTTTTTAAATATAAGAGTTTTTGTAATTACATAATAAATTAATTTTAAATAATAAATAAGCAAAAATTAATTGCGTTCACGGTTTTTAGAAAAGCAATATCCTAAAAAAAACATGTATTAATTAAAAAGGAAATAATTTTAAAAACTTTCTTTATATGCATTTAATATTTATATAAGAGCAAGTGTATTTTTAATTGAGAGAGTTCAAGATTAAACTTAAATATTTCTATTTTAGTTAATTTTTTTTTATAATATTTTTCCTTAGTTAATTAACATTTTTAAAACATCTTGAATAGCATAAATTTTTTAATGTTTTATTTTTTTGGAAATAATTGCTTTGGATTTTTGTTTTATTACTCTGAAGACTCACTCTTGAACATAAATATATATTTTAATTTGTATGATCAAAATAAAGCAATATACAAAGGCAAAAGCTATTTATGTTATTTCTTCTAAAACCTATAAAATCTTAATTAATAATTTATAAAGAAATTTATTCTTAAAATCAAAATTAATAACATGTTTCAATTTTTGTTCCCAATACGATTAAGAAAATGGACTAAACTAACAAGGACATAAAGGAATAATAAATTAATAAATAAATGTATTTGTATCTGAAGATTGTAAACAAAATTAAGTTAATATTTATAAGATATATATTTTGGGTATAAACACTTAATGCTTGTAAAAATATACACATACAATTTAGAGAAAATAATTTTAATCTGTACAAGGAATTAAGTGCTTAGGAAGGACAGTCAAATAAATAATTGAATATTGAAAATAATTAATCAAAAGTAAGAGTTTTATCAATATAATAATGCATAAATACGAAACACACAAGTATACCTACATAATTTGTTACATAATATATATAATGTTTACAAAAAACTTGTATTTATCATTAAGTCAGTAACTAAACTTAGACACCTTAGAGATAGAGAATTGAACTTTTTATGATACAAAGCGATAGTTAAATATGATAAAATATAGGCCTCAATGGGCTTAGTTTATTGTCTTATGAAGTATTCTTTTCGTGGGTTCTAAAAGCATATAAACGATGTTTTTATGTGGTACTATTATTATATGCTATAAGAGTTTTTTTTTTTAAATAATTGAACCCTCATAATACATTCTGTATACTGTCCATGTATAGAAGCATTAATTCAATAATTTTTTTTTAATTATATTTTTCCTTTTTAAAAGTGTGTTTTAATGTATAACACCATAATTACCACATTCAGTGAAATATTATGTGTTTTTTCTAGACCTTTAGTTAAATTTTATTGCATGTTTAATGAAATTTTATTTTTTGTATATTGTAATAAGTTAACTTGCCATCAAGATCTTAAAAACATTAAAAGCACAAAGGAAAAGAAAAAATGTTCTATACTAGTGCAATTGGGAAGGAAATTATATTGTTGGTCATTTCGTTGAAATAGATTATCAGATTCCGTTCAATTACCGTTTAGTAGGCCAAAACTATTGTATATTATTCAGTATATTATAATAGAAACAATGTATATATCTTAATTGTTATTTAAGAGCTCTCACTGGAAATATATGGTTTAAGTTTTTTTTTGACTGTAGAGCTAATGCCACCTCGACAGATTTTTTGATATGTTTTTGGATTTCAGATTAGGGTGCTGGATTTCAGAAATTTTTACTTTTTGAAATGAAATTGGCTTGTAAACAAAATTTTGTTGAGATAGTGAAAAGATATAAGATATATATAACTTTGAATTTCTATAATTTCCTTAATAAATTTTAAATAATTTCATTTTATTATAAAAATTTATTATATTTTCTGAGTAAATATAAAGAAAAAAAAAAAAAACTTCTAAAATAGAAAACAAGAAAATATTTTTAATTTTCGCACTGAGGACTCGTTATCTTATTAATTTTGGATATATTATTATTAAAATAGTTATATAGCCATTTATTAATAACTATACCAATATTCTACAAGTTTTAAATTTATGATTAAATGTCTCGTCATTGCGTCGCCAGTTCAAAAATTTCAACAATAGTGGTTTTTTGTAAATTATCGTAAAATGTCTGAAGTTAGAGGTTAAACATTTTATATTGCGAGTATTTAGTTGCAATTTTAAATTTCTCGAAATTTTGTAGACAAGCTTTAAATCTTCAAAATTATTTTGTATGACAGATCACACATCGAATAGTTGAATTTCCAAACATTTTTCTAAATTTCATCCTAATAAGTCTACATACATATATGATTACGATGTAGTGAAAGGTGTGCAAAAAAAATATCCTGCTGGAACCTTATTTAGAAAAAGGTCTTGAATGGACAGAAAAATATATTTATTTAGTAATTTCAATTATATATTCTGAAGCTAAGTTACATTTATTTTGTTTTTAATGTATTAATTAATTTGAAAAAAATACATCCATTATATATTAATAGCAATATAGTAGAAATTAATCTTTAGAAAAACAAACATTTTTCCTTTTACATGAAGCATTAGTTTTTTTTTTTTGAACCCTTAGGCACATCCAAATATTTGTATATTATTTGTTTTGGCCCTATATATTCCAAGCAAATGGATCCAAGCATGAAAAAGTGCTTTTGTTTTGTATGAATCTAATCTTAAAATAAGAAAGTATTATATAAGTATGCAATAAATATGTATGCAATAAATATATTAGAATAACTGAAAGCTGAAATATTTTCTTGTTATCATAGAACGACAGACTTAGAGTCACATTATGTTAGATAAGAGGAATATTAAAATTTAATAATAGTAGATTATTGTATATGTAAACTAAATTTGTTATTAATTAAGGGTTCTGTATACATAAAAATACATTGACACGAGTCAATACTTATATCACGAGACCGAAGGTCGAGTGATATAAATTGACAAAGTGTCAATGTATTTTTGTGTAAATACAGAACGAGTTGTATAACATATCCAATATACTGTTTTAATGCGTAGGAGAGAGGTAGTTGCAAAGAGAGAATATTTTTTCTTCTCATTTTTTCTCATTTTTTTTTTTGTATTTGGCTGTATTGAAATATTGTGAGAGATATTATGTTTGTTTAGGTATTACGTAATATTCAATACGAAACATCTAAATGATTTCATTATTTACGCTGATGCATCTAAATTTTTTCATTATTTACGCAGATGCATCTAAATGATTGCATGTGTATTGACTCATATAATATTCCATTTAGCGTTCTAAATTCTATACTACTAAATACAACATAACGATTCCCAACGCATTAAAAAATTTTAAATTATTATAATTGAAATCAATGACTTTTTTTGAAAGTTTGTTATTTTTTGAAATTCAACTTTGTCGACTAACGATTTAAGAAATTTAGATAAACAAAAATTTTGTAATAATTGTTCTTTCACATTCAACAAAATCAATCAAATAAAAATAAATCTCTAGAAATTTTATGTTTTCTACAATTTTATATTTAAATATGTCTAATCAAAAAATTGCATATAATATAATCATAACATAGATATTACTATTTTTTTTCTCTCGTGATTACATCGAAAAGGATGAATATTATATTTTGAAATCGATATCATTATAAATATAATCTTATCAAAAAAAAAAAAAAAAAGAAGAAGGTAAATAAAAAAAAAGGATTATTTATTTTTGTGATTTTTTTTTGTTGTATTATTGTCTGTGAAAAAAAGGAAAGAAAATCACGTGCGAAAAACTCTCGTACATTTATAAAAATCTCTATTTCCATCATAAAAAACGCAAGCAAATTTTCTCATTCTTCTAATTATTTTTTTTTTCCTTTTTTTGCGGTTAAATATTTTCCACGAGCTTTTTTTTCATATATAAGAGCAAAAGCTTTATTTTTATTAACTGGGAAAAGCTTTAAGGATATTATTTAATTTGTTTTTTTTTTTATTAGAGCAATATCCTATTTTACTGAACACTTTGTCAGTTGACGAGAGTACTTGAAACTGTTAAGTTGGATAACACGGTTTTGCTTTTGCTATTGTGTTTTCTGTAACAAGGAAAGAAAAAAAAAATAAAAATATTACATAAAAAAATACATATATATTTTTTTAAAGGACACTAGATATTACTTTTATGTGTACATAAGTGTTATATATGTAGTGTGGAAGTTGTCATAACCTTCCAGAACAAAAAAAGGATTAATAGTGGTTGGAAAATAAAAAATAAAAAAAAAAAAAATAAACAAACTTAAATAAATAAATAAAAAAAAATTTTCAACTTTTATTATAATGTGGGAAAACTTACACTAGGACAAATAAAACATATATATTAAATATATATATTTTTTGTGCTTGAATAATTTCGCCTTAATCCTTATAAAACTTATTAAATCTATATATATTTGGATGTGTGTTCGTGATAAGTGTGTTAAAGGCGCGATTTTTTTTTTCTTAAATTTTAAATTATTGTGGTTTTTTCCTGAAAATTTAATAGGTTTATCTGAGAAAATTTTTTTTCTATTTTAAAAATAAAATAAAATTTACTTCATTTGAAATTTATTTTGATTACATGAAAATTCTCCAAAGAAACAGATACGTAAGATACTCAAACATCATGAGTGTAACCGTAGAAAGAGTAAAGATTCCCAAGTGATTTTCTTGATTCTTGACGTTTCAGTACTGTTTGTTATTTGAAAATTATTTTATTTGTTAATAAGTGCTATTACATTGCTAGTGCTTTGTAATTAAGTTTATTTTTAGAACTTTGTATTATATGTTCAAAGGTTCCGGTCTAGTTATAATTGCAGTATATTTTTTGCTAATGCAGTGTAATTTTAATACCAATAATTTTTATTGAATGACTATTTTAAATGATTCTTGAAAAGGCAATCTACTTCAAATTATTCTTTTTTAAATATTCACACTGATTTTCAATATTGATAGATAATAATACTTGCATTTTATATTCTACAAATATTTTCCGTTTTTGAAATAGAATTATTGGAATTTCTTCTTCATTTTGTTGGGGAAAAAAAGACCTATCGGCGGCCTACACCATAATTATTCGACAGAACTTTTAGGTTTTAATATAATGTACATTATTAGTTTTGTATCTGACATTCCTATGCCCGGCTGCAAAGGTTTTTATTTTACTTACAATACATATATTTTCTATATATAAAATATTTCCTTTTCTATTTATTCTTTAATTTAAAAACTTTAAAATTCTTCTAAATAATGTTTTTTAATTTAAAATTTTTCATTCAAAACTCTTAACACCCGAAAAAAAATTTATTTTGTGTTAAAAATTTATCATAAGTTATATTTATTACAAACTATAAACAATATATTTTCAATGGCAATACCCAGCAGATTTTCACGAAACTGTATAAATTGTAGACAAAAAATAAAAAAAATAACAAGAAAATATAAAAAAGATATTAATTTTATTGAAATCTTTTTTCACGATCTTTTTTATTCGTTTCAAGCATGAAAAGTTAGTAGAGAGCATTTATCTTTTGTGTTCATTTTTTTTCTTCTATCACGAAAAATTTATCTTAATATATCAAATTTTTGTTTTACGAAAACAATGAGTTAAAGTTTTTGCTTTTTGAATATTATCCTTTTTTTTTTTCGGGCACCTAAATCATTTTTCATGTTATTTTTTTTTTGTTCAAAGACACTATAAGTAAAAAAGGGCTCCATGAATTTTGACCGCATGAATTATGACCGCGACTGGCGGTCAAAATTCATTTTCAAAATGAATTTTGACCGCCCCTCAATTTAGAAAACAAATGAATTTTGACCGCTACAAAATGTGCGGACAAAATTCATTTTTAAAATGAATTTTGGCCGCGACTCTATTTAGAAAAAAAAATTAATTTTGACCGCGACAAAATTTGCGGCTGTATTATGCAGAAATAGTTTCATCAAAAATATTACTTAACAAATATTGAAAATAAAAACAGCTTTTTCATACATTTTGTACGGCATCCTTTTGGAAAAGGCCTAAAATCAACGACACTATTTATCGTATGTGAGTAAAAAAGATAAAATATTTGTGGGGTAGACACAAGGGGAAGGGGGGGCAGCAGGGCGGCGGGCGAGCGGTTGGTCAGTGGGATTTGCGGCTATCGCCCTTGCCCTTTTGCTTAGAACACAATATTTTATCGGAGGGTTGATTTCATTTTTTAAAATAAGTCATTTAAAATGAATTGTATCTTCTCCATAACTTTTGTGCATAATACTCGCGTTCCAGGCAACAACTCAATTTAAAAAAAATGAATTTTGACCGCGGCAAAATGTGCGGACAAAATTCATTTTCAAAATGAATTTTGGCCGTGACTCAATTTATAAAAAAATGAATTTTGACCGCGAGAAAATGTGCGGGCAAAATTCATTTTCAAAATGAATTTTGACCGCGACTCAATTTATAAATAAAATGAATTTTGACCGCGCGGTCAAAAGACATTTTGTTGCGCGGACAAAATTCATTTTAAAAATGAATTTTGCCCGCCCATACAAACTTTTTCCGCGGTCATAATTCATGCGGTCATAATTCAGTGCCCCTAAAAAAGGATGGAAAATAATAATAATAATAATATCGTGAAAAAATTCTTTTAAGATTTTTTTTTATAATAAAAATTTATGCTTCATGGAAATTTTTTTATTTTATTTTTTCTTAAAATTCAGTTTGGCATATAATAATAATGAAGAAAATATTGTTTTCCATTCTTTCGATTGAATGATTTTCAATATATATATAATATAAATAAACCATCAAATCTTAAGAGAGTTTAACTTCATTACGAGAAAATATAAATTTTTTTTTTGCTCAGATAAATTTTCTTAGAAGAATTTTATATATTTTTTGAAAAGAAGACTTTAAATGCTGAAGATAATAATAAATTTAACTTTTATATATATAAGATTTATTTCATTGAAAAGCGTAAAAAATTGCTTTAATTTTTTTTTTTTTTGGCAAAAAGTTCATTTTTCATTAAGTTGGTTAATAATCGATAATAAAATTAATGGATTGAATATATATATATAGGTGTCTGTTGGATAATGTTGAACTTGATATGAAAATATTATTCCAAGAAGTCTAAAGTATAGACCTTTTTATCCTAAATAGCATGTCGTTATTAATTATTATAGCTGCTCATTCATGTTTTTCTCTTTCTGAATTTTTAACCTAAATTCGAAAAAAGAAAATTATAATATTACAAAAAATGGTTTTACATGAATTTGAAGAAAATTGTTAAAAAGAATTAAAAAAGAAATAAATAAAATATATGAAAAATAAATTGGTAAATATTAAACTTTGTAATGTTGTACTTTTATTTATTCTTAAAAATTGTTAAGCACGAATTGTTTGTGCTGGGTTTTATAGTCTTTTATAACATTAATATTAGTAGAGTTAAGTATAAAATAAGAGGTAATTGTAAATTTTTTTTCGTCTACCTTCTACTAACTTCTTAACTGGTAATACTCTGAAATGTCATTCACGACTAGTTGAGAAGATTAATAAATGCAACCAATATATTCAAATCAACTATTTCGTCTGCTAAGAAATGAAACAACGTATGACATTTATACGTCATTATTTGACAATAGTACCATTCGATTCCTCGTACTCGATTTTATAAGTACAACTACTTTGCAATATTCTTAATGTTGATTAAAATGTGTTTTTTAGATGAAAATTTTACGTTACTTGATATTTTTCCTTAAATTTTTTTTAATTTTCAAATCTTTAAATTCAAATTACTCGAAACTATTCTTTTCATTATACGTTTTTTCATTTCTGAGCAGGCGATTTATTACCATCTTATTGAGGTCACTAATAAGCCGGCTGGTCAGTATTAGGATAGTTTTAAAAATAGGCGTTAAGGTAGCATTTTACATAGTCTTAAAAACAATTCTATAAATAGGTACATAAATACATAATAATAATAATACATAATGTCATTGTTAGAATTTTATTACCCAAATTTTTCAATGACGCTTTTCAAATGATTCAATTCTTTATATTTTCAATGTAGTAATAATCACCTTGTAATCTAATAAAAATAAATTAGTTTGTAAATTACAAAGCTTCATGATTAACAAAAAAAAAAAAAAAAGGATTATTCTAGTTCCCTTTTTTATTTTTTTTTTGAATAATTTCTTTACATAATTTTCTTTGCCACAGGACTTGGACTATTGAGTTTTAATTAAAAAAAAAATAAAAAAAAAAAAAACAAAATAAGTAAAAGGATTAAATTTGTGACAAAAAATTTACTTAAATACACGTTTTCAGAATTATAATTAGAGAAAAAAAAATTATTCGTATTTCCAATAATAAGTGTTGTGTTAAACAAAAAATATGTCTATTTAAAAAACCATAATAACTAAAAATGACAATAACCTGAAAAATTTATATTTAGAAAACAGAAAATTTTCTACAAAATATTGATTTTTTTTTTTTTTTTAAACATTTAAAGACAAAATTAAATTTAAAAGACAATTTAATAAGAAATTTGAGTAGGTACTTTTTGTTTTGTACAAAGTAAATAATACCTACTTAAAAAAAATTGTTTATTATAAAGTAATATTCTTATATATCTAAGGATTAAATCAGAAATTAACCAAAGGGTAAGTGAAAAAAAAAAGGTTAAGTGGTACTAAAATAGAAGAAGAAGAAAAAAAAAAGAGTAAAATTATCAACAAATCCTTTATGCAATCACATTTCAAAATTTTATTTTCTTATAAAGTATAAACTTAGTAAATATTATGAATGAATGTAAAAGAAAGATTTAGAAAAGAAAAATAAATTGAAGAAGGATAAAAATTATTAAAAAAAAAATTTTAAAGTTATCTTAGAATTATATATAAAGGATATTTAAATTTAAATTTTTGAATGCTTGAGATAAATATACCGAAGCTCTAATACCTGAACACCAGGGACGGATTCAATAATTTTCTTTTTTTACTTTTTTTTTTTTTTAATTTGCGAGCGAAGTGTAAAAGCTTTCAATTTCACCAAAACATTCAATTAGCATTAAAAATTTAACAATAATATTTTATTTATTGAGGAAATGTTAATGCGATTCAAGCAAATTAATTTTTCATGGGATGAAATTTAAAAATTAAGTTACTAATTTGTTTTTTTTTAAATCAATAAAGTAATGCAAAAATCATATATATAATATCGCATATCGGTTATTCTATTTTGTATCTAAAGTGGTTCGAACTTATTTTATCAAGCGGTTCGCTTTTTTTCAATGATGACCAAAAGGTATACAACATATTAATTTTTTGTTCCTAAAATGGTTGAAACTTATTTCATTCACGGTGTTTTTTTTTTGAACAATGACCTAAACACATTATTCAACATATAAATTTTTTGTTTCTATTATAATTTCAAAAAAAAAATTTCAATTAAATGACAGTTTATGTCATTCTAATTATTTTTTGTTAAAAAAAGTTTTAACAGAGATATATAACATATTATATTTTTAATTGTCATTGTAATTTATGTCTTTTAATTAATGGAAACGGCTGAGTTATAATTGCTTTGATGCAAATTCTGTGAATATAAGTTTTTTTTTGTTCGACTTAGGAGAGAAATTTTTCTTTTTTCCTATTTTAGCTACACTCAGACTGATTTTTTTTTTTTAAATATAATCAAATAGTTAGTACTAATTGTGTTTGGTCGAACTAGCACTTTTTTATTTATGTTTGTATTTTCCCCGAAGAAATAATAATCATTTATTTTCTACCGTCATTTATAAGTTTTTATTCTTTTAAAAATACGTTTTTATTCATTTTTTTTATACGAGAAAAATAACTTGAAATAACTTGAAAAGTATTTTATCTATTTATATTTTTGTAGGTGTAAATTTTAATTAGAAATGTTGCGTAAGCTAATTATGACATTTTTGTTATAAGAATTTTAAAATTAATAAAACTGATAGAAAACATAACGATAACAAATTGATTATAAGTGTATATGTATGTAGGTGATACTATGTTCGTAGGTCATGAACATGATACTGTGCTTTGTTTTAGAAGATTTTATAAAATTAATAATGAGTTGAGTTGAGTTAATAATAAATTGAGACATTTTCGTTAACAAGGGAATTAAAACTCCAAACTTCCAAACAACATTTCAAATTTTAAACTTAATTTTATTAAGTCAATTCATATCACAAACTCTTAATGGTATTTTTTCAGTTTAATTTTCCAATTATTTGTCATTAATCTTATTTTCCGATAATATTTTTTTTTTCATTTTTTTCCTTTTATATACACATAGGTATTATAGGTTTCAATATACACTACATATACATACAATGAATATATATATTTTTTCGAAAATTGAAAAACATATTTACAATATTTTTTTTTTTGCTATTTTAAATGAAAAAATAATGGTTGAGAATTATGGTAGATATTGGTACATAAAAAAGGAATTAAAAAAAAAAATATGTGACAAATAGAGTTACATACATTTATAATTTTTTGTATGATACTAGTACTAAATCCTAGAAGGAAAAATATTGTTTCAATGAAAAATTTTCAGCGGAAGATAAATTATTATTTATAGTTGCTACGAAATAATATTTTCTTCCAAAATAATTAGAATCATATATATAAATAATCTATCCATTCTTTTCAACCGACTCACTTGTAATTCAAGTTATGGAGCTGCGAAGGTGGAACCTGAAGTCAGAAGAAGAAGAAGAAATATTAAAACAAATTCTAATAAATATTAAATATTATTTATTAAAATAAGAATATTTATTAAGAAATAATGTTGTTCGGTCATGATATAAAAATAAATTAGTCAAATTAATTAACTATGTATATACAAATATATAAAGATAGAGTTAAGAACAGGACTATCAACATCCTTTAGCTGAAACAAAAAATCTGAGAAATAACAGAAAGTGCTAAAAATTAAATAAACTAAGCGTAATATTATATACAACACTTAAAATACACAGTAAATGTTTTTATTGGTATGTATATAAATATATTTATTGTATATATTACGGTTGTATTACATTTCCTAACAAAATTGGTGCTGAAATATGTTAAAAAATTCAAATTTTAATATCTTACTTAATTTTTCTCATCATATCAATATTAATCTTACCTAAATTGTTTGAATAAATTAAAAATCCTATTACTATATACAGAATATGCAAATAAAGATATTTTTAATCTCACGAACTCTACGCAATGTATGTACATATAAATACTTGGTTATTTTCAAGAACTTATGATAAAAAAAAGGGATACTCTAGGTTTTCTTATTTATAAACGTTAAGAGCTTTTAACGTAATCTTTTTCTATAGTTTTAATTAATGTCTGAATGGAATTAAAAAATATGTGCTCATGAGCTGAAAAATTAAAAAAAAATAGTGACTAAGAATGAATTTTATGAAATTAAAATACATGACCTCATTTAATCATATTAGAATATGTATAATAGGTAATGAGTTACTATGATACTAATGCTATGAAGTAATATTAAACATTATGATTATAAAAATTTATGTATTTCATCTTCAAAACAAAGTAAATGTTTATTTTTGCTATTTGGAGCTAAAACTTTCAGTACTTAATTTTGTCATTATTTTATCATTTCTATTATTATTATTATTATTATTGTTATTTTTTTCAGAAAAGAAAACATCCATCATTCTGTTACATGAACTCATAAGTCATAAATTTTAAGGATAATACTTTCCGAAACATATGAAATGATTTATTTCTTATGGCTTAAATCAAATAAATCCATTAATAAATCCATTTATAATTAAAAATAAGCTAATTAAAAGTTTTATTGGTCAAAATCTATGAAATTCTGCAGAAGAAAATGAATTAAAAGCTTAGAACAGATTATGTTCTTTTTTTTTTATAAAAATTTCATTTTATCTGGAAATTTTTTCCGCTAAATTTTTCCATCATTATCCTCCCTAGGATGATAATGATTTATTTATTATTGTGGTTAATTTATGTTGTCACAAAAATGAGCGGACTAAATAATTTCCTTTCTTAAATTTCTTATTGGATTTTGTTTCAAAAATGTTGCTAAAGTTTTGGATACAGAAAAATGAGGCTTTTTATAATTATTCTCAAGTTATTTTAAATTCGGAGATTTGAATATTAAAAAAGATTTTTAGTTTCACTTACAGATGAATACGGCAAATAGTAATTAATGGTTATTGCTACTTACCTATTTTTTTAATTGTAAATAGTCCTTAAATATAAAAAGCTGAATTACCTAATTTTTGACAAATTATTAAAATATTTAAATTTGAACTTAGTAAACAAAAGCTTTATACGAAATGTTGACAAGTAGGTACACTTATTTTTTATAATGAGATTCTTTTTAAGTTAAGTATTTTGTATTATATAAAAACAGAACAAAAAGGGATACTTATAAGAAGTGCGAAAAAAAAAAAATGAAAATGAATGATTAATAATAAAATCGTTGTTGTCATTAATTTTCCAATTTTATCTTTTGTAGTATATTTCTCAGTAATCTTCTTTCCTTTTTAAATTAATTAATATCTTTAAAAATTGTTTTGCCTCAATAAACAATAAAGTTAAATTCTAAAAATATACAATTTTAAAAAATTTATTTTAAAATTTGATCAGGCATTCTTTTTCAAAAACTATATGCATAAACATATCTACGTGTGTATATTTTCCGTTGAAAAAGGTCCTGTCAAAAATTTAAAATCAATAATGTTCAGGTAGGAAAGGTAAAAGAAATTTTTTTTTTTTTTTATAAATTGATATTTTTAATGTACCTACAATTATAGATAATATAGAGTTAAGAAAAAAAATTTCTAATTAAATAAACTTTTAGAAGTTCAAATTTTGAACAAAAGTGAGAAAGGTCAAAAACAAAGAGCAACATTTTTGTACGAACGATTTTTAGAATGAAGTATGAACAAATTATTAAAGCACAGTTAAAAATCGTTTATCTCAATGCCTAGCCGAGACATTTTTATTATTATTTTATTAATTTTAATCTAGAAATTGACTAAGGTGACTTTTTTATTCAAGTTTTTATTTTCATTTTCGAACAACAATCATTTCTTTTATATTCAGTGTTTATCTCATGCGATTTAGGGTTTTCAGACCGAGTTTTAAAGCCAGCACAATATATACTTGTACCAAAAACAAAATGAGCTGACATTAAACATTTTCAATCATTCTCGTTTATTTATGAAATAAAATTCTGTTTCTCAGTTGTTAAAAATTATTATATATATTAAATTGTATACTTTTAATTTAACTCATATTTCTTATCACATATTAAAAAAAGTAGAAATATTTAAAACATTGAAACCAAAGAAGCACATTCAAAAATAACACGTTAATGTGTTATTTTTGATTTGAAAATTAATAAATTAATAAAATTTTAAATAAATTTAATAATATAATGAGTTTTAAAATTTTTTTTAATACATATTTAAAAATCGTTTATGTAAATTTATTCTATGATAACATGAGTAGCTCAGAAGAAAGTGGGTTCTTTATTGAAGCAATAATTACGTTATTGCTACAATTAAGACTATAGAAACTAAGAAACAACATGAAAATTTGAAATGTTAAAAAATGTTTAACCGGAAGATTCTGTTTTTACTTTTATTTCATTCAGTATTATACTAGCTCAATATGTGTACTCTAGAATAACAAAATATATAGAAAATTCATATGTATGTGTCGAAAAAGTAAAAAATTAAGTTTTTTTTTTGTAACAAAAAGTGTAAACTTTATGAAGAATTTCATTTACAGAATAATTTAATTTTTTTTCTCTGACATGTTGTTTTTATTTTTTTAGATTCCCCCAGTTGAATATAAAGTCGATATTCGCTATAATATATGTAAGCTAATAACAAGAGAAAAATAAATATTGAATTTTGATATACATATCTAAATTTATTGCCTTCTGAAAAGAAAAATATGATTTAACTTTTATATAAAACAAAAGGTACCAATCATATACCCTTTTTGTTATTGTTGCATATACATTTTTTTCTTCTGAAACATTTATTATTATTATTTTTTTTTATTATTTTTTTTGAAGAATTTAGTAAATCGTGTGGAAATATGTAATATGGAAAGATTAAAAATATTTTTACAGAAAATAAACGTTTATTTATTTTTTTTTTTAGAAATGTCAGATTTATGAATAAAGAACACACCTAACTAGGTTATTAATAGGTGGTAGGTTGTCAATTTTATGAAAATAAATTTATATAATTTGATCTCTGGCTGACAATTAATAATAATGGCTGTAGATAATAAAAATATGATTTAGTAAAAAAGATAGTTAGAGTTACCACAGGCTGCCGGATAATTTTGAACTGATCATTGTTAGATAGAATCAAAACATTTATTTTGTATAATGTTACAAAATAACTAACGTCATTTCCACTGAATTCTGGTTTGTAAACTTTTCAAATATTTTTTATTTTCTACAAATTCTTTTATTAACACAAATATGCATATCTTCTTTTAACATTATTCGCTGCATTATAATGCAATTTATGTACTTAAAATAATTTAAACATTATTTCAGCAGACAACTTTGGAAAATCTTAAAAACCTTATTGTTGGAAAGTTTCTATTCATTTCTAAAGACGTTTATTTTATTTACACCAAAAAATATTTTATTTTTTTCAGTGCGAATTATGGGAACAAAATTTTCCATATAATTTTTATTGCGGATTTATGAGAAATTTAATGGACCCAAAATAAAAACAATTTAAATATATATATATATTTATAATACAAATATACTACTACAGATTATTGCCTGCCGTTGATATATTATTTGGCACCATTTTGACATAATTTTTCATTTTATGTTTTTGAAAAAAATAATTGTGTCAGTTTTTTATGTTTTTAAGCATGACTGCGCTTTAACAAAATTTTTTGGTTTCGTATCTTTTAATGTTTCATGTAATTCTTCTATTTTTAAAAGACTAATATGTTTAAATAAGGTGCAACAGGCTGAAATTGGTGTACGCAAGTGTGATTGACAGAGCTAATTTTGTAAAATAACCAAACATTAAAGGCGTTTGAAACTAAATTTTAAATCAGTGTCGTCTGGTGTTAAACTATATTTTAGAATATCATAAAGTTATAAGATAAAGTATTTTGAAATTGGACTCAATTAACTTTTAAAATTTTTAAAAGAATATCGTATCAATAACAGGCACCGTCACTGAACTGAGGAATTTTAAAAGTACTTATCATCGATCTGCGATTAAACTTTGATATCTCTATAGTACTTTTTTTTGGGTTTGAAAAAATTTCAGGTTTGAATTCAAATATAATTTTTAATACAGTTTAGCTTCATTGAGGAAAAATACACTAAGTTGTTTGTGTGAATGAAAAAACTAAAACTATTTGGCATAAGTATAATAATTTTATGCGTAAATTGTACGAAAAAAATGTTTTGTAATATTTTTGCTGCTCAGAAATTCAATTATTTATGTATAGATAGATATAAACAAATATCTAATCTTTTTTTTTAACTGTCAAACTTATCATATTTTGCTAATGGAATCATCTATTTTAAATCATAAGATATTTATGGGACTAAATTGTGATTGATTTTAAAAGGGAACGCGTTATAAAATAAATTTTAATTTTCTTCTTTTTTATTACACTTTTAATGATGAGGTTTTTTGGGGTAAATTGTGTATCATTGTGATGCTGATAAATCACAGCAAAATCTTGAATAAATTTCATAATAAGTTATCATAAACCTTTTGATTATTATTATCATTAGGAATTTTGAATTTCGTATAAAATAACACTTAAAATATTTTTGGAAATTAATATTTTTTTTAATTGAATTAAATTATTTTTTATCAATTCTTAATTCATAATCTCAAACAGTTTCTTTTAAGCACTAGTTTTATTAAAATTTTTAATGTACTTACACTTTGGAAACGTTAATCTTAAAGATTTATCGCAATAGAAGATCAGTATAATGTAACAAAGAGTTACCGGGGAAGAAGATCGGTAAGTCTATATGTTATAACATAAATAATACGTAAGTAATTTTTCTATGAAAGAATCTAATTAATTCATGGTAGAACAATATGGAAAATATATCTGAATTAGGGGTAGAAAATTTACAAGTTGCCGAATTTATTTGTTTTTCATTTTGCTATTAAGAATTATTTAGAATATAAAAGAGATTATTTATACGTTTAGAAACAAATTATTCAACAATTTTCTGAACAAAATTTTATTTTTATGAAAATTTCCAATTGTTATTATTATTATTATTATTTTTTTTATGAAAAAAAAGTTAGCAGATTCATTCGTATTCAATAACTTTATGCATAATTTATTTCGATTTTCTTTCGAATATTGAATTTTTTTTTATTTACATTTTTATTTTTTTTATTTTTCCTTTTTCTGAACTATTAAGGAATAAAGCAAAAAGTTCTTTAACATGGCCTTGGTTAAGAAAGAAAGTCATCCAAGGGTAAAGTTTTAAGATTTTGATATCATGTTTTTTTTTTATGTCATAATTTTTAAAACTTTTTTAAATTTATTAAAATCTCATTTCTTGAGCTTCTTAGGATTATAGTATGGCACAAAATAAGAAAATATAGTACAGGGTTCTTGTTATACTTAAAGAGTTATCTTTTTCAATTCAAAATACTTGTTAAGAACTAAGTATTTGATGGACATAAGAAGGAAAGAAAAATACTATCATTTAACAAAAATAATAGTTTGTAAACCTTTTATATTATCAGCGCCATACATTAGTGAATTTTCATTATTTTATAGTCTTCGCAAATCCATCATAAACTTCGACTTATACGAAAATTCTTATTTTAATTGAGTTTATGCTTATGTATTTCAATTATATATTGCTGTATTCAAAAATGTTAATAAAATTTGATAAAGAAAGAATAGAATGTGTGTATATACAACAAATATTTAATGTTAAATTCAAGTTGAATATCACAAGTAGCGTGTTCTTAAGTTCTTTTTTTATCATACATAAATAACATTACATTCTGAATTTATAATAACATTATCATAATAAATAAATAAGACGAGAAAATTAATTTTATTTTGAAGTTTTTTTTTTTGCCAATAATTTAGTATTCAATATTTTATTTGCACATTGTATTTATAACATTACTGAAATACATAGGTAAATACATTTATTATTACAATATTTACTCTCTTAAAAGTAATAAATTTTACAACAGCCTTATACAATTTCTGAATAGAATTGAAAATGAAGTTAGATACGTATTGAATGATCAATATTATGAAACTAAATAACTCTTTTCAAATGATTGAATGTTGTATGTATGCTTATTTTAATCAAAATCTATTTATCTAACTAATTTACAATGAAGTGGTTGTATTTATCTTGTTTTATGTTTGTATTATGTCCTTGTTAAAAAAAATTTACAAGAAAACTTGGATAAAAAATGTTTGATTTCTGACCTTGAATCAATATAATCATAAATCATAATCGTACTTAATAATTTTTTTTTTAAATTTATATATGTATATTCATGTACCCAGTGATATAAAATTATGACAAGTTCGTCTGCCTTCTAATTAATCGATTAACACAGCAGTAAACAGTGAATATTATTATTTACATTAGATTTCGATTGAAGTTCTCTGAAAAATGTGTAGGTACTCGAACTGTGTCTTGAAAATGGTGAATATTGGTATATCTTCGTTGTTGTAATGACCGACTGTAGGAATAAAAAATAAAGAAAAGTACCTCGAAATAAAGAACAGTACCTCGAAATTGAGATACTTAAGATACTTAAATTTCAATATACTTTGGCCACATTCAGGAATTGAACATATTTTTTAAGTTCCTTCAATATCATTATACATATTATACCAATTAGTCAACCCTCAAATACAAATACGTCAATTTTCATCGAAATCCAGACCCAAATTCTTGAGTTCTAACCATTTTTTTAAGTTTCTCTAATTGAAACCGTCCTATCTACCCACATACATATACTTATTTTAATTACAATCCATACAAACTTATATAAACTTATATAAGTTTCAAGACTGGTTGCGAGCCGCTTACTCGGAAACCCGAAATGACAGAAAGTGAACTATAACCCGTATATTTCTGCATTCAAAGAAGAAAAGTCGACTAGTTAGTTCATTAGTTACAAGCAATTTAGTCGAACATTTAATGAAAACATATGTATACTTAGTCCGTTTTTTAATGAAATACAACATAAGCTACCACATAATTAAATTAGGTACTTACATGCAAAAAATATTTTATAAAAAGTTGATAACATATACAAGCATGTGAGTCATGAACATTATTAACATAAATAAAACCTTTGAAGAAATAATTCGCGATTTTAGTTTGATAACAACATTGAAAATAGAAAGATTATAAAAGAGGTTCGTTAATCGCAATGTTTAGTTTTTATAAATTTTAGTTTGTATTACTAATGTTTTCCAATCATTCAATTGAAAAAAGGAGATTTTCAATATTCTTGCGATAGAGGCAAATAATAATAATAAGAATCCAGACAAAAACACAAAAAAGAACATACATTTTTTCTTTAAAGTGATCATTAACTAAAGCAATTAATTAAAGAATCCACTGTGTTACATTATAGCTTGATGGCAAACGAAGTAGGTACATAATTAAATTTTTTTTTTAAATATTTTGAATCGAAAATCTTATTTATACCTCCATTTTCCAATCTGTTTAACAATGATAAAATAGGTTCAGAAATGTTTTTGACTTATGAGTATTTTTAACACTTTTTCTTCCCAAATATCCTGATTATCAAAATAAAATTCTTTTGTGGTAGAAGATATAATAAACATAACATAGATAGATCGTATAGAAAATAAAATTGTCCGTTTGATAATTAAAAAAAAGAGTTTGAAGGAGCCAAATTGAAAGGCATAAAATGAAAGGGATTAATTCTAAGTTTGGAAATGTTCATGTTAAATACAGAAAATGTTTACCGCTCAAAGGCTTTAGGCACTTTTTATGTTTTGTTACGTTATAATGCTTTTATATTTTTCAGATAAATTAATTATTAGTAGATGTGTGCATATGTATATTATTTTCTATAGTAAAAAAAAAAATTGATAATAAATATTTGATAAAAAGTTGATAACAAATACAAGCACGTGAATCATGAACATTATTAACATAAAACCTTCGAAGAAATAATTCGCGACTTTAGTTTGATAACACCATTGAAAATAGAAAGATTATAAAAGAAGTTAGTTAATATCAATGTTTAAATTTTATAAATTTTTGTTTTTATTACTAATGTTTTCCATTCAATTGAAAAAAGCATATTTCCAACTTTCTTGCGAAGAAGCACTTGGGGTTTGCACTTGCAAATATTTTTCATTCCCGAAAAATATGAAGAATATTAGTCTGGGATACCCTGGTTTTAGTGCTTGCGGATTAGAACTGATTGAATTTTTTAATTGTGAAATGAATTCTTTTCCAGTAAATTATTTTGTATTATATTATAATGTTAAAAAAATTATGATCACTGATTGCCAGTTGGAAAAATTAAGTGAAAGAACATTGCGTCCTAAAGGCAAAATGATTATAGATTCTATTGACTTTTCAAGCAATTTAATAAAAATATTACCGACAAAGGTTTTTGAAGGAATAAAAGATGTGAAAGACATTACACTCGCTGACAACTCAATTCAATTCATAAGAATGAATACATTCAGTCATCTAACTAATTTAATATTTTTGAATTTAGAAAAAAACAAAATTGATTTTATAGAGCCGAATTCATTTCCTGACGGCTTGCAAGAGTTGAATCTATCTAATAATAAATTGTCGTATTTAAATTCAAATATCTTTAGCAATAATTTTGATTTGTTGAAATTGGACTTGAGTTTTAATAAACTTAAAGGATTTCATTTGCATATATTTAATAATTTGCTTAATTTAAAATGGCTTGATTTGAGTAAAAATTGCTTTAAATTTTTTCAATTTAATTTCTTACCACCACATAGATTGGAAACTCTACATTTGCAACAGAATTTTATTGAAAGAATTGAAACTGGAAATTATTTTCCTTTTAAACAGCTTCAAAATTTAAGTTTAACTGATCAAAATAATTCTGGTCTTTATATCGACTTGGAAAATATGAAAGCTGGGAAAATGGAAAAAATTTATTTAGGATCAACTAAAATAAAATCACTTAATTTAAAGTCATTTCAAAATTTAAATGAATTAAGATTCATTAATTTGTCTGATAATAACTTTGATACATTTGATATGAAAATTTTAAAACCAATTAATCATATTGATGAATTATATTTAGAAAATAATAACCTTACAGATTTAAATTATGAAGTTATGGATGAATTTAAAAGATATCCAAGAATAGTATATTTAGCTGAGAATAATTGGGATCTAAGATATTTACCGAAAATGTTGAATTATTTTAATGAAAAGAGAATCAGATATTTCTTGACTAAAAATTATTATTAATTGTGCATGGAAATGAATCAAGATAATGAAAAAAAAGTAATAATGATTTGAAAATTGAATCAAACATTCTGTTAATTGTTTAAATATTGGAACAGAAATATCTAATAAACTGGCCTATTGATTGTGGATTATCCTTATCTTAAGTTTCGAAAACTTTCTCTTTTCTTTATTTCAATTTTAAGCTTTTTAAAGATAGTATTAAGATTTAGAAACCGAAATTTTCTCAATAAAAATTTTAAAAATTATTTTTTTGAATTAAATTTTCAATTAGAACTTTACCAAGGTCATACTTATTTATAATCTTGGAGATTCTTCAATATAAAAAGAAATCGTTTTGACTCCCAGGATTTTCGATTGCTGCACTTTTGTTGGTAATATATTAATTTTTCAATTAAGAAACTAACGATTTTGCTCAAAAATTTTTTTAATCTAAGTATTTTGTAAAAAAGATTAATTGTAATCATAATAATTATGTTTAATATTTTCAAAAAATTGCAAGTAAATAAAATAAGAATACAGACAAAAATACAAAAAGTACATATATTTTTTCTCTAAAATGAACATTAACTAATTAATTTTTAGTGCTAAAAGGCTTTAATGCTCTACTTATGTTTTGTTTTGTGATAATGATTGTCACATTTTCCAGATGCATCAGTTACGATGTAATTATGTACATGTGCGCATGTATAATGCATAATAAAAATATCTAAGCATACAAATTATTTGATAAAAAGTTGATAACATATGAACACATAAAGTATAAATTTTCTATGGAAAAAACCTTCGTCAAGTTTAGTTTGATAACACAGTGGAAAAAAAAAGAGTGTAGTTAGTCGAAGTCCGTTAATAGCAATATGTTTAATAATTTTTTTAAATTTTTGTTCTCATTTCTAATATTTTTTATTCAATTACAAAAAGGAGATTTGCAATCTACTTGCAATGAAGGCAACGGGATTTGCACTTGTAAATCTTTTTCATTTCCCAAAAATATGAAGAATATTAGTCTAGAACATCCTGGTTTTATTCCTTGCGGATTAGAAACGGTTGCATTTTTTAATTGTGAAATGAATTCTTTTCCAGTAAATTATTTTGAATTATATTATAATGTTAAAAAAATTATGATCACTGATTGCCAGTTGGAAAAATTAAGTGAAAGAACATTGCGTTCTAAGGACAGAATGATTATAGATTTAATTGATTTTTCAACAAATTTTATAAAAATATTACCGACAAAGGTTTTTGAAGGAATTAAAGATGTGACAAACATTACTCTCGCAGACAACTCAATTCGATCCATAAGAATGAAGACATTTAGGCAACTAAGTAAATTAACATTTTTAAATTTGGAAAAAAATGAAATTGATTTTATAGAGACAAATTCATTTCCAGATAGCTTGACAAAGCTGTATCTATCTAATAATAA
The DNA here is from genome assembly GCA_964007475.1 of Hybos culiciformis. NCBI lineage: Eukaryota > Metazoa > Arthropoda > Insecta > Diptera > Hybotidae > Hybos > Hybos culiciformis. Next base: position 150,817,197 of record OZ023273.1, on the reverse strand, counting down.
ATTAACATATTTGAATTCAAATACTTTTAAAAATAATGTAAATTTGTTAAGATTGGACTTGAATTTTAATAAGCTTAAAGAATTTCATTTGGAGACGTTTAATTCTTTGGTTAATTTAAAATGGCTTGATTTGCGGAAAAATTGCTTACATTTTTTTCAGTTAAATTTTCTACCAAATATGTTGGACAATCTACATTTGGAACGCAATTATCTTGTAAAAATTCAAATTAAAAATAATGTTGAATTTAATGGGCTTCAAAATTTAATAATAACAGAGCAAAATAATTCTGATGGTCTTTTTATGGATTTGCAAAATGTGCGAGGCAGAAAATTGAAAAAAATTAATTTAGGATCAACTAAAATAAAATCACTTAATTTGGAGTCATTTGAAAATTTACAAGATTTAAGATTCATTAATTTGTCTGACAATAATTTCGATACATTTGATATGAAAATTTTAAAACCAATTAATCATATTGATGAATTATATTTAGAAAATAATAACCTTAAATATTTAAATTATGAAGTAATAGATGAATTTAAAAATTTTCCAAAAACATTGTATATAGGTGATAATAACTGGGATCCAAATTTTTTACCAAAAATGCTGGATTATTTTCATGAAAGGAAAATAAAATATTATACGACTACTTAATTATTATTGTGAAATTTTATCAAAATCAAAATCAAAATCAAAATAATACATATTTTCAACAAAAATTACATTACAAGTTGTAAAAAAAAATAATTAATTGAGTTATTATCTTGTTTATTATTAAGTATTATAATATTTCAATCAAATTATCTGGTTAGTTGGTTGTCTTTATCTAGAAAATTATTCGAAACTAAAATTTGAAATTATAATTGGACATATCAAACTTATTTTTTTTTTAATAATATTTTTTATTTTTATTTTAATTTTATGTATGTATTTTAAAAATCAAGAAAATCTTTAATTATTGACGACACTTAATGTTTAAAAATCTGAAATTTTGATTTTTATGATTTAGGATTTAAAATTTTCAACATTTTATTTTTTTAAGATTAATTTTTTGTTTTTTAAGGAACTAATGATTGCAATTAAAGACTAAAAAAACTTAAAACCATACGATTTATTTTTATTGAAAAATATGTTTTTGTAACGTTTAACAAATAAATTAATACATATATAAAAATTAAAACTTTTTCCTTTTTCAAAAGTTAATATAACCCTAAACGAATAATGAAAGAATAACTTCTGCCTTGTTCTGTAGTTATATGGCTTTATGATGATGACAAAAGGAGTTTTTGGTTTCAATATTCGATTTTTATTATTCCAAATTTTAATATCAATATTAATTTTATTTCGATTTAATTCAGTATTAATAATACAGGCGCAAAAAATTATTCCATTATAGGTAAGACAAGTATCTGAGTATATTCTTATTTTAAATTAACAATGTTTGACTTATACATGCCAATGTAACATAAAATCAAATAAAATATAATTTCGTTTTATTATTTTTGAAGTCGAATAATACTATAATGGATAATTTTAATCACTGTGCCGTAAAATGAAACAGACAGTATATATTATATTATTATACTTTATACTTATTCTACTATACATGCTACACATATTTAGAAAATTAATTATTTTTTTTTATAGAAAGAACAACAATACCGATAATTTTTAGATTTGATTAAAATTATGTTAACCATAATAAAACTTCATTTAGGTTGGTTTTGAATATATACATTAACGTGAAAGTAATGCTAACAAATTACGTTTATAAATAACCATTTTTAAATTCTATCTAAAATTCATAAATTTAATAAAAACAATTTAATGAGCAAAACCTTTTATGCTAAAATTAAAAATTATGTGTTTTAAATTGTGGGAGTTTGTGGCAAAAGAAAAAAAATTGTTAATTTGATAATGTTTCACGTATTTTATAGCAGTTGTGAAAACAAAGTGTAAATTTGTAAAAAAAAATAAAAATCTGAAGAAGCTAATTCATTTTACATAGAAAATGTTTACCTTAGTTTTAATTTTTCGTTAGATGAATGTGTGTAAACCTAAATAATCGTGTAAAGAAAGTTTGTCAAAATTAAGTTAAAATATTTATAAGGAATAATGTTTGAATAAAATATCACGAAGCACATTTTAGTTTTAGATATTTTACATTTTTCGCGTGGTTTGAATTTTTTGAAATTTTCTCTAATATAAATTAAATTTTAGTTTCAAAATTTTGTTAGTTTTATTAGAATAAAAAAAAAATTTCACCGTAGCTTGAAATAATTCTTTTTGTTTCAAATCACAAAATTATACATCATAGAAATGTTACTTCGATTAAATAATTTGAAACAAAAATCCGATTTTATTTTGAGTTAATGACCGATTTACCCCGCTTAAGGTGGGGCCAAAACCTCTTTAACTGCTGCGGCTGTCCAAGGTATTAACTGCTCTATTCTGTCCAAGGCAAACACACAAACAGTCTTTTATAATTAAGAACTCAACAATTTAACAACTGACACATTTTAAATTATTATCAAAAATATTTCATTTAATTCTTTTATGCTTTAAAAAGCATTATTTCATTTTATATAGTTACACCAGGTTTTGATGACATTATAAGTTATAATGATTCCTGGAAAAACTAATTATGTATTTAATTAATAGAAATAATTTCTTTTTTTTATTTAATATAGAAAATTAATGTCACAACAATTTGTTATCTCTGTAATAATTATAATATTTTAATAATTCAATTTAATTTACATTATGTACAATGTATACATATTATATAATAAAATTTTGCTACGAAATAATAAAATAAATTGTTTTTAGTTTCTATAAGTAAAAAATCCGGAAAACCAACGTACTGTTTCGTTTTTTGAAATAAAACTAAGACTTAAAGTGGTTGCAGTTGAAATTTGGAATTTTTACATGGAATTTTTTATAGTACTTTTAGCACATTATTCAAGTTTCAAAACAAATATTATGTGTAGTATAAGATATATAATACTATACTTACTATAAGACAGATAAATTAATTGTTAAATTCACAGAATATTTTTGTTAAACATGAAAACTTCAATGTTCACTTTAATTTATAATTTTCAAATTAAATTAATCTAAATTTTCATTTATAATTCTAAGTAAATCATTGGAAGTTAAGTTAAATTTTCATTTACAGGCTGTCATTTAACATTTCAAATACAGCTGTATCGTAAATTCATTTTATAAAGTTTAGAGATGTCATTTTAATTTTTATGCTAACTGTGTCTCACAGCATGCGTTTCAAATGATAATAACATATTCAAGTTATTTCATTTAACCATAGAAATTATTTAAAACATTTTATTAAATGAATTCTTATCTCTGTTAAGCAAATTTTCAGGAAAAGTTGACAAACAAACATTATATTTTCATTTCCGCTCTAGAGTAGAATTATTTTTGTTTTATATGTACATACTGTTTAAATGTTTATGAATATATCTTATGAATGTACATATTGTATACTCTTATTATGAATGTATCTCTATAAAAAAAATTATATTAAATTTTATTGTTATGACTCAACTGAAAAAAAGGATAAAATATAAAAACAAATTATGTACTTAGTTACAACAATCTTATCTTACATTATACTTATAGTTACTCTGTGAATTTTTCAATGTTTCATGATAATATTTTATTTTCTCTGAACATAAAAATTTTTCTGTTGCGTTCAAAATTTAATTTATTGTTTAAAAATTTTTCCTCATTTATAGAACAATTTTGTAAAATTATCACCATTTAGATACAACGATTAAATGAAACTATGATTAAAGGGTTTTTTTTGCTCATCAATTTTATATACTTTATTTTAATTATTTTGTGAACAAATATTATGTTGCGACTTAAAGTTCCAAATAACCAACCAAAAACCCATGTATGCATATGAAATAAATGTTTATTACAATACCCTCGAAACTAAATAATTGCCTAGTCCAATTTTTGAAATTTTAGTCGTCACGGAACAAACTTTTCGTTTGTTATATAACTAGTAAGCCGAAAATGAAAAATAGGAACATATTATGCATTGTTATATAGAAATTTTGCTCTTATAATTTATTTGAAATTTTAATTGAATAAGTATTGGAAAACAACTTAAATTTTTTGAGAACAATTTACCAGAAAATTAATAATAATGAATAAGAGAAAGTTTTCCAGGATTAAACTTTAATATTTCAAGTATACGGTAATTGATTATAATGAATTTTACCTTCTGTTTGTAGTAAAGTTTTCAATGAATAAAGATAGGGTAACGTTAGGGTTTCAAAAATTTTGTATATATAATGAACGTAAAATTACCCATCAAAACATTTTTTCAAGTTTATTGACTTAAAAACAACATAGTTAGTACATTAGTACATATATCGTGGCAAAATAAATTTCCATAAATTTTTTAAAAGCTTTAAAGCGTTTTATTGTTCATATTTTTGTAAGCTAGAAAAATAGTAGATATCATATTTGTTTTTAAGATTTTCTTCTCAAAAAAAAAAAATATTTTTTTTTATTTCCCCCTTTATTTTTTCTATTAAAATAAATAATGTGAACAAATTGAGAAAAAACTTTTTCATTAAAGACACCTTTAAATTTTTTTTAAAGAGAAATTCAAGTAACTTTTACGTTGGGTTTTTCTATAAATAAAATGTCTTTTCAATGTGCATATGTATCATTTTTTTTTAATGAAAAATTTATAATTTTTTATAATTCTAAATTTAAAACACAGTGAAAGTAATATTTTTATGTTTTTATGAATTTGGGACATAGGAAAAGCATGTTAACAATTATGTTATTATATAGTGACAAATATTTAATTTTTAGCCTGTTTTCCACTAAAAATGAAAAAACGAATTATATGTTTTCATTAAACTTTCAATTAATTCCAATGAAAATTAAGTATGTTGCGTAGATATAGTTGTCGATAGAGAAATTTAAAAAAAAAAAATAAGACCCTAATTGTTTCCAATAATTATACCTACGTCTTAATGGTATTAGAATAATGGTACTAAAAAGTACCTTAAAAGTATGTTTAACACCTAGTAAAGTATGACCAAAGTGTTGAAAACGGGCCCCACACTTCATTTACCATCCATACTGTTATATATATTTTTTTCGATCATGAAAAAAAATATTTTATTGCGATACTCCTGTCGATCTTTGAAGATGTTTAGTATAATCATTGAGTAATAATATTTATAAGAGGGACAGAATTCATACAAGTAAATTTTTTTTTTCTAAATAACTCTAAAATTATGACAATATTTTCAATGTAATGAGTAAAATTTTTTAACTTAAATGTGTTTATTCTTAATTTTATTATTTTTATTATTGTATTAAGAATAAACACATTTGAGTGTGAAATTTTTATTCAATACATTGAAAATATTGTCATCATTTTTGAATTATTTGAAAATAAAATTCTGAAATTTACTTGTATGAATTCTGACCCTCTTGTAAATATTATTACTCAATGGTATAATATAGATAGAAGATAACTTTATTTGAATAAAGTTAAATAACAAAATCGAAAACATATTATTTCTCAAAGGTCTTATCTATTAATTTAAATAAAATCTTAAGAATATTTTTTTTTCATAAACGTTTTATTATTTTACCTACTCTTACTTTATATTTTTTAGGTCCAATTTTTTTTTTCAAGTTTTTATTCCAATTATTAATTTATAAAATTGAATTGTTGAAAGAAATTATTTTATTATAGGTACTTTTGAAAATATTTAAAATAGATTTGAGTTTGAGGTTAAAAAGAAATTTAAACATCCAAATTTGAAGAAAAAAAAAAAGAGAATATTAATGTTATTAAAAAGTGAAATATTTTAAATATTATAATGAGGGGAGAGAAAATTTTTTTTACTTGTAATCGTGTTTCTGTATTCTTATAGAATTGTAAAAGGAACTGTTTGATTGATAAACATATTATTCAATATCCTCGATTTTTATTATTTCTTATTTATACCACTGAAGTTGACATGAATTGTGAGATTTTCACCTTAAAAATCTTTTTGATCAATAACATGAATATTTTACTTTATGAATATTATTATTTTTTTCTAAATTTACTTGTGTATTGACTTTATGCAAAAAAATAATTTTTATGATAAAATTTATATGTTTTATCTAACATGAATATACATTTTAAATAAAATTCAAACAAGATTCTAACTAGAAATGATATTTTTGAAAAGGTGTGACAAAATAAAACATGTTCCAGCAGTATTTTGAATAAGTTTGTTTTAATTTCAAATAAAATTTTTCCTGAAATAATTATGATAAAATTTTATATTTTATCTAGGTATGAATATAATTCGTATCGAAACATTCTTTGCTCATAAATTGTGCTCTTAATAAATTTTATTTGTTGCAATGAAATATATTTAAGCTTGACAAAAAGAATTTCTTTGTGTTAGAAATTATTGTTAAAATAAAAACAAATTCAATTTAATAACTTTTAAATACTACACCTATCCTGGCATAAACACTTGTTCTTGTGGTAATTTATAATATGATTAATACTACGTAAATACAATGTGCATATAAATTAAAAAAAAAACAACAGCCTTAAGCATAATTTTTTTTAACTTTTATTTCATGAAAAAAGAGCATTATAAAGTTAACATTAAAAATATGCTTATTTAAAGACATATTGATTACAATTCGGAAATAATATACAAAACATGAGAGGAAGGAAGTTTTATAACGGGAATTTTCTTATAATTCTCCTAGATTGCATCTTAAATGATAAATGTATAAATTAAATTTATAAAATAAAACTTTGGCTGCAAAATAATTTTCATGTTTCAGAAAAAATATAAAAAAGTTTTATTAGAAATCTGCCAACTGGCTGTTTATTTCGAACAACTTCGAATTTAATTTTAAGGAATAAAGAATTTTCTAATTAAAATTTTTATTAAATAGTTCATGAACAAACATTTAGCTTTTGGTGGTAACAAAGTAAGTGTGAAAAAATGTGTTTTATTAAAGTTTCAGAATCGGCGGTTATTAAAGAATAAGATATAATTATGAATATTTTTGTAAAAAAAAATTCTTAAGTTAAAAATGAAATAGGTACTGGAAAAAGATACACTACATTGAAATTCTGATTTATGATCATCATTATGTTGTAATTGCAAATTTTAGATACATGAACATCATGGTTTTTTTTTTTTAATATTAATAAAAGGGATTATTAAATGTAACATCAATATGCCTAATTTAACATAATATGCCCCCAGAATAAGAATAAAAATATTATAAATATATAAAATTTGAAGTTAAATAAACATATATACTTCAGAAATTCAGAATCGTAAGTATATTTATTGCTTCAGGAAAAAAAAATTTTATATTATCCTTTGATTTCTTTAAGAAATTTCTCATAAAAAAAATTCTGATTTAGTTTTTATCTTAAAGAATTTTTAAGGCAATATTAGATTTATAAATTTAAAAATCTGAAACGCAATGTATGTACATATAAACATGAATTAAGTGAAACAGGGTTTAGTTTAACTAAAAAGTTGGCACAAAAATTATTTTTACAGTATAAATCTTTCACTTTTCAATAATATTTAATACCTTAAGTTAAACCTAAAGTTCATTTCAATTAAAGCTTGTTCAAATTTCTGATTAGATAGGTTTAATTCACGTTCAGTTAAAAAAAAAAGTAATATTCTTGTTTTTGAAAAATGAATCGAACTCTAAACGTTTTCCCGGGGAATGTGTATCTATGGTCATATTTTTTTTTATAACACATATATGAAAACTTTTTATGTAGGTGTTTACAATTCATCTAACTTTTTCTATTATATCTTAAGTTCGAATTCTTTTTTTTTTTTTGCAACACAACATTTCTAGGACGTGACTTTCAGAATATTAAACTAATTATCATTTAATTAAAATGTTGAGCTTTATTTGATTTATCTTATAATTAAATATTTTTTTTATTTTATCGTTTTACAGGTCTTAATGTGATAAGAAAATTACAACTTGTAAACAAGAAAGTATACAATCCAAAAAGAAAAATCATTTCATTTTTAACATAATAATTCCAAGAAAAATGGCTGAAGCTTTATGCTCACGATAAATTAATGCAAAAATATATATATATAAAAAAAAGAAGGAAAATATGAAAAAGAATATGAAATTTAAAGAAAACAAAAATAATCGTATTTACGGAGTAATGAAAATAAAAACAAAATAACTTTATAAAATAAAAAAAACGAAGAAAATTAATCAATAAGAAAAAATGGATGGAAAATCATTAACGATTAAAGAAAATAGTCAAAAATGTGAGGAAAATGGTACTGCTTCACCCACAACTGGTATAAATGATAGTGCTAAAAATGCAACTGAAACTAATAATGGCAGTAACGATATGAATACATCTGCTTCAGGTGTTGGAGCAACAGATGTGATATTACCAGATTCGATTTTGGATACATTATATCACAGTTATTCTATAAAACAAAGACGAGTTGGCCTCATTTGGTTCCTAGTGGCATCTATTCTATTTGACATTTGGTGTATAGCAATACCACAAGGACATTGTTGGAAGTCCATAGGTATGTATAAAGAAGACGTAACAAAAAACCATATATTATAAATTACGAACCGAAAAATAACAGATATTTTAGTTTAATTTAATTTGATTTTTCTTAGAAATTTACATAAACCTTAAGCTTAGAACCAAACATATTGACATTGTAATTATTATCCGAAGTGTTAGTTAAAAGTTTTGTTGTCGTATTAAATTTGTACTCTGTGTTTTTACAACGACATCGATAAGCCTTTTCAATTACCCTAAAATTATATAGAATTTATGTTTTAATTTATTTGTACATTTGTTGAAATTTATGTAAATTTAAAATTATACAGAATTATTTTATATAAATGTGAATGTACGGGATAAATATTCCCAATGTTTTCATTTTTTCCAATTTTATTTTATTTTTATAAAAATTCATTCATTTAAAATATATATATAGGTACCTTTCAATTTTCCCTTTAGATCTCAATATGCTCAATTAAGCCATATAATTCCCTGAATTTTTAATGAACTCAATTAGACATCAAATCAAACAGAAAAATGAAATGACCAGATTATATTTTGCTCCACAAAAATTATGGTGTAAATCTTTCGAGAATTTATTATTATTTATTTTTTTCACAACTATATTATTATTTTATTTTATGTACAAAAAAAAAATTGTTAAAGTCAAAGTATAATATGTCCTTTTTATCAACAGCGAGAAAATAACGAAAAAAGATAACAAAAATTGGAATAAATGAAAATGAAGGAAAAAATATGAAAAATTTAATATGGAAAAAAAAATAATAATAATAATAATAAATAGCTTTCAGAAAAAAAAAAAATCTCATTAATTATGGCTTTTTATATATTTTATTTTTATTTCTCTTTGTCAAAAGAAAACTAAAATAATAAAAAAAAACCCAATTACAATTTCCTTTAGCAAAAATTTAATTTTTTTTTTCTTTAACATCTTAGGGATACTGTGTTTACTTTTTATATTGGTCTTGACATTCGCACTTTATTCACATACTAATTGGTCTCTCTTCTTTTAAATAGAAATACTTTGTACAAAGTCTGATACAAAGAAATAAAAAGTGCTTGAAAGTGCTAATGAAGATTTCCTATATATTAAAGTTTTCACAGATTTAAAAAGTTTTTTTTTTGTCATTAAATAATGTTTTGCTTTTGTATCATCTGTAAAAATTACTGATTATACGTCTTCGAAATCGTTAGTACGAATAAAGGAAAACTAATTAATAAATATAATTAATAAATTAATGAAATTTTTCATCCATATTACAAAGATTTTATTTTTAATTATTTTTTCGAACGTCGCATTGCAACTTAATGAAAATTATATTCGTCTTCGATGACTTTGAAGTTTTTCTATTTCAATTTGACCAAATGACTGATGAAACGACAATAGAATGACAGAAGTAATTTATCAGTAATGTTTTAAGTTCGATTTTTATTTTTTTGGTACTGGCTCATAAATTGGAGTAATTTTTGTTATAAATAAAATATATCTTTATAGCTTAGAGACGTTAGTGCTGTTCTTAACATCAAGTCCAAAAAGCGAAAAAACAAACTTTCTGATGTGAAAAATGGTTTCAGAAAATTTGTAGATTTATAAAAGTTTTTTTCCATTCCAGCTCTGGTTGGTAATAAAATCCACTTTAGAAACATTATAAATACAGATTAATTGTTATGTGATAAGGGTATTTAATAAAAATTTAACTTCTCAAATAGCGTAAATAATTATTTTGTGTGTGTTTTTTTTTTCTGTTAAAAATTATTTAGTACATTCTAATATCGCCTTATGAATTATTAATAAATCATAATTTAAATTGTTTTTTATTAAATTATCATGATTATGATGTCTGCATAACTTAAATGTCCGACATTATGAACTCAATAAAATTTTAATTTGTATTAAAAGTTTTTGCCGAAAATAATTTAAAATTTAATATCATATTGTTCAGATTTAATTTGAGAGCTGTATATCTTAATTTATAAGTATATCCAAATGTTTAATATTTTTCATTTTATAATTCTAGAATTATACATACATACATCATCAAATAATCATCTTCAAAGATAGATTTTATCTTGTTGGAATTTGTATTAATTTTTTTTTTATAATGAAAAATATTTAATGTTTAATATATAGCCAACATTTCGGCGCATTTATTACAAGCCATCATATATCATATTTTGTTTTACAGTATTTGTTTGATGAAAATCCCTAATCCCTTTGGAATATTCTCAATTATTTTATTCAATTAAAACATCCCAACATGATCCCAGTTTGTGACAAAACAGAAAATTAAAAATTACAAAATATTTAAAAAAAAATTGGTTTAAATTCCTGAAATTCAACATCCATCCTTTAAATTAATTAAACAAATATTAAATTTAATTAAAATATAAAAACAATATGAATTTACTAATATACATATTTTTGAATAAATAATATTTTTTTTAGTTTTGACTAATTTTAGTAAAAATAGATAACCTTCTTTAATATTGCTTATGATGTATTACAACCATGTAGTTTGACTAACGTTTTTTCTATAACCATAATTCATTGGACTAAAAATTATGCTGAATTGAAAAGAAAAACATTGTAATTTTTTTTATTATTTAATAATTTTTCCCTGAACTGACGTTGAAAAGGGAAAATAATTAGTTTTCTGACACTTCCTTCATTTGTTTGGAAATAAAATAAAACATTTGTTAAATTCAATCAAGCATTAGTTATTAAATTAGGAATATCTTCCCAAAAAAAGTTTTTTATATTGTGTATTTGTATATAAGTATTTTTTCTCTAATTTCAGGTTTCTTTGGTATAAATGTAGTTCTGAATGCCGTCCTACTATTGGTACTTCATTTAACATTTTCATTTGGTGATGATAAGAATAAACAATCAAATTTAGTATGGGAGATTGCTCCATATTTTTCATTGTTTTTGGCTATTCTACAATTTATACTTTATTTATATACAAAAAATATTGCTACACCAAGGTAAAAAAAAGCATATTTAAATCAAAATTTTTATAATAGGTACCTATAGTAGACTTCAAAAAGTAATATATCTTCTTTATACGTGTTTTTTTTCCTTTTGATAAGGATTATATTTAAGAAGTTCAAGTTGATGCTGATTTGATCAGTTATTATTGCTCAAAAAATATTTTTATAAATTAAATAGCGAATAATTAATTTTCACAAATATTATTCTAGAATTTTTTTTTATAATAATTATTAATAAATTTCTTTAATCTCTTGTTTTTCGTTTCAGAGATGTTCTAGGGTGGGCTATTTTACTAGTTTTCCTAATATATGTGACATTCCCTGTTCCTTTAGTTTATACTGGAGTCCTAATGGTTAATGGATTCTTTGTGATTTATTTAAGCTGTTTAATTGGTTTTACTAGCCGTGATCCATTATTTGTAGAACAAGTAAGTACAAAATTATAATTTTAACTACTTTTTATATTTTTAATTATAATTTATTACTCCAAATAATGGACAGTCGGTGCTTCAAGTATATACTACTGTCCATTTCGAATATTATGATTACCTTGTCGAATTGATACTTATGATCACCATAATAAAATAGAATAATTTTTTTTTACATCTTCAATTTTATAGAAACGTCAATAAGATTATTATGTGTTATTTATTTATTTATTTAATGTTTCATTAATTTACAATTTCATTACATATAGAGTTTTAGACTTAACCTAGCCTTTACAATTAAGAATTCAGCTTTTATGTTTATAATTATTTTTCTTGTTTATAAATATGAAATATTTTTAGGAAAAATTCAAAAACCTGATAAATGTTTTTTTATATTTTAATAAGACTTAAACTACCTGTAGTAAAAAGAAAAAACCTAAACTACGCTAAACGTCAATAAAGTTTCCATATTTTTATTTCTATTGCAATATACTTTTTACTAAAAAAATTTACATATAAAAAACATGAATTAGATATCAAAAAAAAAACTTTAATTAATTAAAATAAATTAAATTAAAGTACGAACTTCATAAATTTTATATCTATAATATTTTGTAAACAAAACATTTATAATTAAAAAATTTTTGTTTAAATTTTTGCATTTAAAGATAAAAATTCTTTCGCGATTAAATTTATTAAATGAAATTTCCCTGAAAAATTTAATTTACGATATTGTCTATAACTCTATACCTTTAGTTAATAAATATTTTTAATTATAATTCCATGTATTTAGTTATCTAACCATCAGAATTTTTATACAAATATCGCATTAGTTATACAAATATGTATGTGCATACTCATATATAAGAATGTTGTATATATATGTGTATAAAAAAAATAGAATTATGGTGACAAAAATTATTATTCAAAAAATATTGTTAATTTTTATTTTTTTATTTTGATTTGACCGCCTATTTTTTTTTTTTAATCGTACATTAACACGCACATTTACACATTCATTATTATTATGTAAAAAGTTAAAAATAAATGTCATGTCAAATAAATAATAAAAACATACACCTCAGAAATTTTGTGTTTTTTAATTTTAATTATTTTATTAATGTTAGATTTTAGATTTTATTTTACATAAGTAATAAAAAATAATATATATTTTTTTTGTGGTCACTAAAATGTAAAAACGCATTCACTTTAATTACACATAAATAGACTTGATGAGTGTATTTTTATCTATAAATAAAAGTGTTAAGTCAAAAATCAACATTATGTTAGCTATTCTCTTTTAGATCAAATATAATGTATTATACCTGGTCAAACATAAAAATTATGATAATCTTTAATTAATAGCATAATATTAGTAGTATAATCGATCAATATTTATTCTGATTATTTTCACAGTAAAAGTTCTATAAAGATTTTAACTTTTTCATCTATATGTTAAAAAGACATTAGGGGAAAATTATAAATAATAAAAAAAATAAATAAAAAATTTGTTTAAAAACAACAGGTGGGATAATAATTCTGAACTAAATATTTTTCTCTATTTAATGATATAAATATTTTATATATGAGATAACTTTTGAGTTATAAATGGGTTATTGTTTATTTCATCGCATAACTATGAAGATAAGATTGCATTATACTTAATCACTACTTTAAATCTAAAAATTTTTTTATTTGGTTTTAGGTTTTTGCAAATACAATATTAGTGGCAGCCTCTGGTGCTATTGGTATTTTATATTATTTTCTGGGAGAAGCTAAACAAAAACGTGCATTTCTGGAAACAAAGAAAAGCTTGGAAGTTAAAATGATTATTGAAGAACAATCAGCTGAACAGGTGAGTTAAATATAGCTTATTTAGATTTTGGAAAAAATTACAAAATTAAAACCTAAATATTATATATTTTGTTAGATTAGATCATTTTTGTTCTGAGATACATATATATACATTTTTATGAAAGCTTTATCAATATTAAAAAATGCCATAAAATATTTTCTTCCTTAATGTTCTTAACAAAAAGATTTCCAAAAACCTCTTTTAAAACTTTTTCATTTTTTGAGTAATATTTTTCACTTAATGAAGATCAGGTGTCAAAAAAAGTTTAATTTTAATAAAAAAAGAATTATATATACTTTGTGGTATTGGCATAATGATGCCCTTTTTTATGATAACAACTTTGCTATATAAATAAAATTTGAGAAGTTTCAAATTTATATGATGTATTTCATAAAAAAGTTAAAAAAAAAATTCTCGTTTTCCTTTTGCATTAAATTTTATTATTTGTTGCAGGTTTTGAGAATTGAGATTCCTAGGACACCTAAAGAGGATAGTAATAATTTTTTTTATCAACAGGATATGTATTCAAAGCAATATTAAAATTCAATTACCTAAAAGTTTTGAGCAACCATAAATAAGAGTGTAAGAGAACGAAAATTATGGTCTCCAAATCAAAATCATCAAAGATCTCATAGGACATTTTATAATTTATTTTTAAAGAAATAATAATATACAACTTATTCATTCTAAATATAATTAAAGTACATTTGATTTCTAAAATTATAATTGTTTAGTCAATGCCAAACCCAATTCCTTGGATTATTATAATTTAAAACTTTTGGGACAAAAAAAATCGCAGAATGAATACTAATTAATACAAATAGAAAGTAACTTTTTCAATTCAAAATAAAATAAAATTAAGTTTGGTACGTTATCAAGTTGAAAAAACGAGGTTTTGAAAATTTAGCATATTATTAAATTATTCCCATAAAAAGTAATAAATTTAGCTTTTTTTCCCTTTAGGCATTCTAATATACATACATAAACATAGTTTTTATTATATTCTAAATACGTGAAAACAATTTATCATGAAAATCTGTGAATTATTATGTATAAGTACAATATTTTTATAACATACTTATATGCACGTGTGTATATCTAACTTATGTATTTGTTATATTTATTGTATGAATATGGATGATTTTTTTGGAATATGACGTCTTTAAATAGATAGTTGTTTTACTATAGCTTCATTCCATCGCTTAGGGCTTTTTTATCTTTCACGCTAAATTTGGTGGGCTTCAGTACCGCGTTACCTCTCGTCATGCTTATGCCAAATCGAGGTTATACTCATAAACAGCAATTATTCCGTTTTTTTTTTAATTTTAGACAAGACAACATAGCTTTTTCACAAAAGACACCACGACTACTTTTTTTTTAAATATCAACCTTTCTATGCCACATTTTTTTCGTTCGTTTTATACTTCGCATTGATAGACACAGTAGCGGTTACCCATATTATAAATCTAAATGTATATTATGTATATGGTTGCGTAAGTTAACGTATTTTAATTTTAAAAGCACGAACTAATATAATTTCAAGCTCTGCAGAGCTTTTTAAATAAATAGTAAAACCTAGTATTTTGAATTTTGTAAAGAATTTAAAAACCACCAGCTGTCAAGCAATAATGGATAGTTCCTTTTTAAATCTTTTTTCAAAAATATAATGTGTTGGAATTCTTTACTAATAGTTTATTGCCTAATAAATTATTTTAATTAAAATTATTATATGATTTCTGTAAGCCTCAGGTTAAATAAAGTGATGAACTTTTATAATTTTGCAACTAATTTAATTTATAAGATTCTACAAACAAAATAGAAACTAAAATAATTTACTATAATTTGTTTTAGTGTTATGTTATTGCTATCGGCACTAAAAAAGTATATTTCTTATTAAATTGGCTCTTGAGAAAAGTTTCCTCGATCTTATAAAAACTATAAATTTAAAATAATTTTAAAGTTTCAGTGTTATTAACATTTTCAACTTTTTAAAACGAAATTATCTAAATAAATAATACTATCTACCTACATATTATTTTCTTTACATATTATTTTCCTTGCCGTTTTGTTAAATTTAATATAATTTTTTCTTTAAATAAAACAAAATAAAAAAATAATAATTAAATTTATTATTTTCTGAAACTGCTTAAATTCAATTTTATTTCATACAAGTTTTAAAGTAAAGTTTTTTCAAATGTCCCGAGCGTGTCTTGCAATTCAATTCATAATGTTTACTCCGCATTGTTAAATACTAAAATCACACATACTTAAAAATATGAAATATATAACACAGTTTGCTTTCACCGAGGATATGAAGATATTTCTGGATGAAACAATATCTGAGTGAAACAATATCTGAGTGAAACAATATCTGTTGTTAATAGCTTTTATATCCTTTTGATCTTCTTAAATATCAGAGTGGGGATGGAGTTGAATGGAAAAATTTTTATGATAAAGTTAAAATATCCTATCTAAGTGATCATGAAAAACTACCTAAAATTTCCTTAAGAATATTTTGCTCAAGTATATTCAATCATGTTTTCTCGAATTATGAAACCCCAGCGTGAAAGTTCTTGGAAGTAAACATATTCACAATATTTTATGTATGGTAATTATTTAAATCCAAAATGGTCTTTATACCTGCTATACGATAATATGGTATTAAATTAATTTGCCTTTAACGAATAAAAGTTTACTAACCATAAACAATAATTTGTAATAATATTATTATTTTTTGCTCCACATCCAAGCAAGTTGTATGCAAATTATTTCTAAATTAATGTATATTAATTAATGATAACGAACTTGCTTGAATTGAACAGTAAAATGTTCGAATATAAAAGTCGCTTTGTAAGTTTCGAATTTAAAATTTTGAATGGTAATATTTTTGACATTATTTGATTCTGTTAATTTTTTTTTATTTCTAACATAATATAACAATCTTTCACCATCCAATAATACATAAGTAAAGAGATTTTCAGAAAGAAGCACGAAAGCTTACTGGGATTTTCAACTCTTTTTAGAGAGAAAATAAGAAATTATGTAAAATAAAATTTACATTAAAACTATTATTTTGTCGATTATTTGTTCATTTTGATCTATAGTTCACATTTAAAGTACACATTAATGTATATATTAATTATGAAAAATTTTCCATTTTTTTCAATATTTTTTTTTTTCATATTGAATTTTTTGCCTCGGAATCTAAATAAAATTATGCAAATTTTATGTAAAAATTTATAATATCTCTGTTACTAGGTATATAAACATACTAATCATTCTCAAATTTTTTTTGTTTTAATTTTCTATGATCTACATTTTTAATATATTTAAGTATATATATAGGAATAATGTAGTATACTGTATACTCTATATATTATTGTTTGCTTCAGTTAACATTCTAATATTGAAGATACGTATATATGTGCGGGAAGGCGCAATATTTTTTGTTAAATTTTTGTTAATGTCCTTGAAAAAAACAACAGAGCAGTTCTTTGCATTCCATTTATGAAAAATTGACTAAGAGGATTTCTGAAATTGAATTAACATTTCCAACTATAGTTAATTTTTATAAATGTTAGTTAGTGATATGGAAAATTTAAGTAAATCATAAATTATTACGACTATATGCGTATATTCAATTTTCTACTGAGTTTCAGATACAACGTGAAAGTTCCAGAAAAAGTATTTTTATTAAATAAAATGTAGGTATATCAAAAACATAAATGCATCTCATATTGAAATTCTATTTGCTGTTTGTCTATATAGTTCATTTTTCCACAAAATATTATTGAAAGGTTTCAGATGTTGTTATAAATAGAATTAAACAAAAAAGCAATTTAAATGTAAATTATATTATACAAATTCATATAAATATTACACCTATAAAACATACAATTTTCTAAAAGTTATAAATTTTCTCAATAAAATAAATAATACGTAGGAAAAATATACACTTTGCTACAAAAAAAGAACACTCGCCTGATTGTTTCATTAATCTACACGTACTCGTATAAAATATTTTTGTTGGCAGAAAAATATTTTTAAAAGCATAATGTTGAATTTGTTTAAAATGTATACGATATTATGTGTAAATTAAATAATAAAATTCGAAAACAAAAATATAGGGTCATTAGTTTTATTACAAATGTACAAAAAAAAATACTTAAAATATATATGTAAAATTATTAAGCCTTCTAATTAGTCCAAATCACAAAAATAATTATAGAATCTATACTAAATAGCGATTTAAAGAAACGTATAAATTTATATTATAATTATTTTAAAGTATTAAAATTATATACATATATTGCTATTTTGCTTTTCGGCTTCCAAAAAAAAAGAAATTATTTCGATATTGAGATATCTCTTTGATTAACATTCAATAACTGTTTGTATAGAAGTAAAATGTACTTAATCTATTTTACAATATTGATGATGTGATAATATCTATTTGAGATTTTCAGAAATAATGCCGGCAATAATGAGTGGATATAGAAGACATGATTAAAAGAGTTAAATAATAATGATGACTGAATTTGAAAAAAAGTTTCTAATAATCATTATTCATTAATTCAACATGGAAGCTAATTGCGAGTTTTTTTTAAAAATTTTTCTATTAAAATTCAAAAACATTATTTAAAATTCTCATTCCATCATTTAAATTAAAAGTTAAATTGAACTCATTTTCTTTTTTGAAAGAAAAAGGAATTTAAAATTTTATCTCATTTACAAAAAAAAAATTAAAATATTAAACTTTTCTGAATTTCAATCTAAAAGTTTTTGTCTGCTTTAATTTTTTTATTTTGAATGAAAAGTTAAAATTAACACCTCGAATTTTCTACATTCTGTCGAAGTTGGAATCAATCATTTTCGCACTTTAAAAAAAAAAAATTTTTTCTTCTCCATAATTAAATATTAAAATTTCCCTCTAGGGAAAAACTGAACTTTTTTTTTTTTGTTTTTTTGAAATAAGCTCGTTAAAAGTTAAATTTAAGGATTTTTTTTGTTTGATCAGATAAACAATTTCAATTTCAAATATTTTTTCATTTTATTTTTTAAATTATCTAATATGAATACATCAGCATAAATAAATCCTTAATAATTCACCTGACTATTATTTTTTTTGTTCAGAACGTAAAATGAAATAATAAGATACCCAAAAAATATTCTCTTGTAAATTTTTTCACGGTAAATACGCCTTTAATTTTTTTTTCAAGATTTTCCTTAAAAAAAATTTAGAAAATTTTTAAGAAAAACATAAAGTTCGTTGTTTTTATTTCATCGTGCGTTAACTTTTATTTTCATCAAAAAAAGCAATATGGCATTTTCGAAAACATAAAAAAGTTTATAATGATATTACTCCTGGTTTACTTGGAAATTCCATTTATCATAAACTGAAAATAAATTAAACTATACAACAAACATCTGTATACTTTGATAAAAATGTCTTAAAATGTTTATATTTTACAGATTTTTGTACACACAAAACATAACAATTTTGAACTTATTAGTGTACGAAACAATTTAAAAGGTTAATAATTGTTGAAAATTTACTACCATTCACATTTTTACTGAGAATATTTCCCTTTTTCAACTTTCCTCAAAATAAACTAACTTTTGTAAAACAGATTTGAAAAAAATATGTGCGGTTTTCATTGAAAGCAAAAAAAGAAAAAAAAAAAAGGTTTTTGGTTTATTAGGCTTTTTTTCCGGAAAAATTATTTATTAACATCGGCAAAATATCAAATTTGAGAAAAATTGATAATAATTTTGTATTTTAAAAATTTAATTTGATTTTGTGGTACATAAAATTTGAAAAACTCTCAAGTTGATTAAATTTTATATAAGAAAATTAAGAATTTTAGATTTTTCATTCATCAATATCTTATTAATTTTATATTAAGGTTTTGTGGTTTTTTAGAATTATTCTAAAATATAAAATTAAAAGAAATATATTCTAAAAGACTATAACCATATTAGAATACTAAAACTGATGCGTATTTAGGAATTACTCACATTAAAAAGATATGTCTTGTTGATGGCAGTAAGTGGATACAAGTGGAGGATTTTGCGTAAAACTTCGAATTAAAACTATAAAATATTTATTTTTTGTACACAACCTTTCAACAAAATATTAATTTGTTCCATTTATTTTCTCTTTTCAATTCTAGGAACGTTTGTTGCTTTCAGTTCTACCAGAGCATGTTGCTGTGAAAATGAGACAAGATCTTGGTTCAACAAATTCAGAACAATTTAAAAAGATATATATGAGTCGACATGAAAATGTTAGGTAAATTAATCAAATTTTATTTTTATTTATTTTTTATTTTTTCTCATAATTTGAATTTGTTTTTAATGCATATAAATCTTCTTCAGAAAGTCGTAAGCATTTTTTTTTAAAGTTTTATTTTAGTTGTATGCCTCATATTTTTTAGAAATTTTAGGTATGGAATCTGTAGATACAGTTGAGTCCTATGAACTTTTAAATCTTTACTTAATCTCGTAATTCCAAAATTTATTTTCAAATCTGTCAACCAGCATCATTATTTTATGAAATCCAGTGTTGGAAAAATTATATTTTTATGAACTTTTTTTTTTGCAATTTAAAATGACAAACTATCATTTAATTTCATTTTGCTCTGTTAAATATGTTCTTTAAGTTTTCGTTTTTTTAATAATAAAACTTTAAATACGCACATACCAATATTTACCCTCATTCAGTATTTTCCAATAAACTATTACTGTCATCGAAATTATTTCATATGAAAAAGTAAAAAGTTCCAATATCCTTTTGACCTATTTTTTTCCCCAATTTTAAATAAACATTTCTAACAAATTTATAGTGTAATTTAATATTTAAAAAAAAAAATATTCATGAGCGCTTCAATAAACTGTAATAAATTGTAATAAAATGAAATGAAAATAAAATTAAAAAAAATAAATAAAAAGAAGGATAAAAAATTTAAATAAATTTATTAAGTTAAATTTATAAAGTTCATTACATTGCTTCCACATTGAATACCAATTGATGTCAACCAATGTATTTTGCCACTTTTAAAATTAAGTTATAAACACGAAACTAACCCAAAAAAAAAAGTTAAAAATATAAATAAATTTTTCAAGTATATGTTGTGCTTTAAAATTTTTTCTTTTAAATTGAAATAAAATATTTATTATTGCGGAGGTTGTCATAAATAGAAAATAAGACGACGAATTGAATAGAAAGAAATGTAAAAACTTTTTAAACTATTAGATGCAAGCCTTTTATTAAAACGCGACAAATAAGCTTAATGCGATATTGTTCCAGTTCTTAAAATTTTACTAAGATATATTGCTGGTTGTTATAAAATGATTTTGGGAAATTTAATAAATTTTGAATTTATTTACATATTTTTATTTTTCAAAATAAGAATATTACCAAAGGCTTGAACTTCTGGATATACATATGCTATAATCTATAAAATATATTTGAACAAAATAAAAGCTATGACCTAGTTAAGAAAACATTAAAAAAATTTTTTTTATTTTGAGTTTAATGGCATTCAAATATTCGTTTAATTTTTGGAAAACATTTTTAAGGAAAACTTTATTCTTCAATGCATATAAAATGAAAACAAGTAAAGTTTTTTTCTGCGTTATTTTTCTCTACAATTTTTTGTAAATTGTAAAGTTTTAATTAAAATATTTTTTATAAAAATAAAAAAATACTATTCATACTCTGTAATTTTTATAAAACATTTTATATTTTACAAAAATAAAAAACGAAAAGAAATAAAAAACCATCATTATATAACATTAAATGAAAATAACCCAAGAATGTCTATAATTACCAGTTTTTATTGCCTTTATTTTTTACATTAGGGTTGAACTTTAGTTGCAAGTTAATTCAAATATTAAAAAAAAATATGTAAAATAGAACTTGATGTTGGGATGAATGAAATTTTTACATGTTTTACAGAAATTTTGAATATAACCGTGGGATAGTTCATACCCAATATACAATTATTAAGCTAATTACAATTATTTTATAAAAAACATAAGTTTTCTTTTATATCTTTCGATAAATATCAACAAATGTACTTTCTAGATGAAGTTGTACAAAAGCTTGCCTCTTTTAGGTACTAAAGCCATAGTCAAGAATTGAATAGTGAGCTTAAGTCATGTGGAAAACTAAAAATTAAAAATCACTTTAATAAATATATAAAGAAATAAATTGATAGAATGATATGAAAGAAACAAAAAATAAAAGAAAAACAAAACAGACATCTCGGGACCAGTGATTTGACAATAATATCTAAATAATGATTCAGTTTCATTGAGAAATAAATATAATCAAGTTTAATTTAAAAATATATATTATTTATTTAAGTATGTTTGTTTTTTACTGTGAATTACAAGAAAATTAATGTGATTATATTCTTGGAAAAATCATAAGCTGGAAAATTCAAAAAAACAAAAAAAAAATTTTATTTTTCTTAAATACTTAAACTGAAAAAATAAAATAAAAAAATAAAAATAAAGAGATAAGAAAGTTTTTTGCAATTAAGGAAAAGATGGTAATTAAATTTTTTGTTTATTTCGGAAATACTTCCTGCTGTATTTTGGTAAATCTTATTACAAAAATAAAGATAAAACTTTTTCAAAAAGTTGGTTAAGAACGTTATAACTTTAATATCGAATTATTAATTATGTTACGATTATTTATTTATTTTATTTCATTTTAATGCCTGTAACAAATTAACTAATTCGAAATTCCAAATGATTCTCATGATTTCAATCTTTGTATTTTTTTTTTTATATTTGACATGTGTATGCCATTAGTTAAAAAAAATATTAGTTATGAAGACTTGATAACTATACTGAAAATTTTATTTTCTGAATTCTGATAAGAGAAAGAACATAATTTAAGGAGATTAAAATTAAAATAAAATAAACACCCTCATTAAATATACATTCTGTATAAAATGCTAAATTTTACCACATTTTACTTATTAGTATTATATACTTTAAATGCTTACTAACTTTAAACTTTTGCTTCAGAGAACTCTAATAATTTTTTTTCGTAAATGATAACTACATATTTCTAAATTAAGCTATTTCTATATTTAAAATATTCAAAATAATATTTTATAAATAAAAACATATTTTTTTTGTATTATACGTTATGAATGTAAATTTTTTTTGCTCCACATAGAAAATTTTCAAAGCATAAAGTGAATATAAATGTATAATATATTGTACATTACATACGAGCATATTTCAGATAAAGTTATTTAATTTTTATATGTAATGTTTTTTTTTTTCTTTTTTTTTCTGTACAATTTTTCGCATACAAAATATATATTATCCTTGTCAGCATCATGCAGAACACATTTCTCTAATTATATGTATATTTACATTGTAAAATATAGTTGCAAGAGAATTCTCTGTTTGCCTATCGTACCATAAAATTGAATGATTTAAGCAAAATAGTGAATAAAATTTTGTGAGAACTTGATTACATATTGGTTTTTGAAATAAAATGAATTTTTCATTGCTACAAACATAGTGATAGAAAGATTTATCTATCTTTTTTTCAGTTTTGTAATAAATTAAAATAATTTTGAAAACATTTTAAGCATATTTTTGGTAAATGAAAAATATATAGTTGAGTACATAATAAATATAAGTTTATTTTCAAGTATATTCTTTGTTTTGAAAAATATTGCGATGTTATGATAAAAAGTTTTCTATATTTATCTAGTTTTTAATTTAACCGAAATTTACACGCAACTTAAATCTATAGTTTAAAGAAAAAAGATAAAAATTTAATCATTCATTTTAAATTTTATTAATCAGTTAAGTTAGTTAAGTGATAATGAAATTCTCTTTAATCACTAATAACATGGATAACCTAATTCTTAAAAAGAAATTCTCAATAAAAATTTTAAATAACTTGAAAAATAATTGTATGTTTCAAGAATATTTATGTACATTGTATCTGCAGTGTACTACTATTTTGTATATCATACAAACTTGAGAGTATAGAAGTATATTAAGCGTAATAGTAAATTTTCAATGAATTATACGTTATTATAAAAACATAATATTATTATTTTCTTTTTATATTTTCATGCGATGAACAATAAATAATTTCCATATTACAACAACTACTGAACTACAATACTACTGTTTTTTCTTATGGCACCAACATACAACATTTTTATTCTTCTGTGTATGCTACTATCATCTTATGGTTCAATTATTGTTATGTGTTATATATATATTTATGAAATATTTTTATAAACAATCATACATATAATGTGTAAAATATTATGCCATAAATATAATTGCTTTATATTATAATTATTATTATGTTCATCTAGTATACTTTATGCTGACATAGTTGGTTTTACAGCAATTTCAAGTACTTATAGTGCACAGGATCTAGTTAAAATGCTCAATGAATTATTTGCACGTTTCGACAGACTTGCTGAGGTAAGTGTATATTGTATTATATTTTATTTTGTGTGTAAATAGAATGTATAAAATAAAACAAAAATATATGAATAATAATTTAAGATGTGGAATATTATATAGTGAGTTTGTTATTAGAAATTATTATATTATAAGCGGAAATTATTTATAAAAAAAAGAAAACAATTTTTTAATAGAAGTAAAGCAATAAAAAATAATGCTGCTATACATTAACGTTTTTTTTTTGCTTTCAAACAAATTTAAGTAAAAAAGAGAACGTACTTTTCTTAATCATATTTATCATTCAGTTTTAAAAAGTGGTTTTAATGATTATGAATATAATTATGAAATTTTCAAAAAATTCAATCTGAAAATAAGTAAATAGGAAAACTTTGAGACTGTTTATTTTTTTTGTTTTGATGCATTAATTTGCTATATTATTAATTTAGAAATCCTCTAGAAGTAAAGGTTAAAGAATTAAATTTTAAGAATTTTAAATTAAGGTAGAATTTAATTTTAGTCCATTTATTTAATTTAATACTCTGTTGATCACATTGTAATTTAAAAGTATAATTAAAATAAAATTATTCACATATATAATAACTACAAAAATTAAATGATATTAGCTCCGAGGTGCCTATAAGTCTAACTTTTATATTGAATAATTTCCATTTAAAAAATAATAAAATCAGCAAAAATAATTTTCTCGACTTTGTGACATTACACAATGACAATAAAATAATTAAATTTTTTTTTTATATTGATCTGAATAAAAAAATTCCACGTTTTAAATTAATACTATGAAAAACTATTTTAATATTCATTCTATACGACAATAGTGTATATAAATTTTATCGTTGCTATATTTATATATTTTCATTATTTTCATTTCCAATCTGAAAATTTATGTAAATAACGATGCTGTGAATTTTATTGTACACATAAGTATTATTTTCTTGATCATTTGTTGTTGCTCTTGCACTCAACAGAATATTGAAAGAAATTTAAATTTCGAATTTCAAATAAAATCGTAAATCTGAATATTAAATTAAATATTAAGTGCATCAATTTGTTTTTATCTCCACAAAATTCTTTTTGGAATTAATTAGTAAATTTTAAAATCTACATTTTATTTATTCGTGCGATACATGTTCATTTAATAATGAAAATAAAATCTTTGTTATATAGAGGGCGGAAAAAAAATATGTATGTAACAATTTTATACTTGAAAGTAAAGCAAAAATATTGAAGAATGATTTTTGAAGAAGTTGGTTTTTAAAGATTTTTTTTCAAGAACTCTAGGAATATAAATGTATAAATTATATAAAATATGCAATAGAATTTATATTTCTGCAAGAAGAAAAGAAAATAATTTTTCAAATGTTGCAATTTATAGCTATGAGACTGACAGAGGAAGTACAGAATACAAAGACCTTATTAAACAAGCCCCATTTTTTATAATTTTTTACAGAAAATGAGCAATTCCAATTAACTAAGTAGGAAGAACGAAAATTGTAATGCTGAATAATTTTTCTTAAGTATATGTAAACTCTGATTAACAGAATTTTCAAAATCAAAGTAAAAAATATTGTTTTCACTTAATGTATTTAAATTTTAAATACATGGTAAAGTTAAAATATAAAATATTTTTTACTTTCTCTCTTTAAAAAAAAAGAATTATAATGCTAAAAGCGAAAAAAAAGGATAATAAAATTAAAAAGAAATTTTACATTAAAGGTGTGTGTCAGAAATTTTCATGACTTTATTATCTCAATTTTTTTGACAACCATTAAAATGAAAAATATGCCAAATATTCATTTTCTGATACTTAAAATAAGGTTTAATAAAAATAATAATTTATATATTTTATATGTTAAATGAATATGTTATAAGCATTCAATTTTCAGTTCTTTCTTATTATATATCTTTTATCTTAAAATTTATAAAAATGAAAAATATAATGGTACAATATTGACTTGCATTTTATATCATCTTAAGTTCATATAATATTTAACAATTTTTTATATGATTTTAAGAGTACTTTTCCAATCATTGATTTTTATGCCATGACTGGGAAAATTGTCATAATAATAATAATGTTAAATATACATATATATATAAAAGGAAAAGTTAAAAAACGAAAAATCTTTTATTTTTCTTTTTGGAAAATAAATATGATAGTGGAATCTTATATGTTTGTAATGCTATCGGTCGATAAAATTTCTTATTTTACTTTGTATTGTTTTTTATTGGGAAGAAAAAAAAATGAAAATTCTGTTTTTTAAGGTTTTTATATTTTACGATGTCAATCGTGATAAAAACAAAATAAGCGGATTCTGTATTATTAATAAAGTTTATTTTTGTTGTTGTATTCTAAAGAAGCGCAGTTGATTTGTAAATTCAATTTCTTTCTAAATGCTTCAAATATTGATAGTCAAAATATGTCACTGAAAAAAATTTCAGTAATCAAAATAAGATAAAATGTTTTTTTTCTGAATGGTTTATAATGTTAATAATGGAAATAATTTTTCTGTATATTAATTTATAAAAAAGCACTATTATAATGTATTCCTACATAATGTATTCCTAAACAAATTTAAATTTTTTTCCGTTTTCTCTTTTTATAAATTAGAAATATCAACAACTAAGAATTAAAATTCTTGGTGATTGCTATTATTGTATTAGTGGTGCTCCCGTTGAAAGGCCTGATCATGCTGTATTATGTGTCCATATGGGATTGTCTATGGTTAAAGCAATCAAGTGGGTGAATCTAGTGTTTAATATCTTGTATTTAAGTTAAAGTTACATAATTTTTTTTTACTTTAAACTTAACAATAGATATGTTCTTCATAGTATGAATTCTTTTTTATAATCTTTAGATATGTTCAACAAAAAACCAATTCGCCAGTTGATATGAGAGTTGGTATTCATACTGGCGCCATTTTGGCTGGAATATTGGGTCAAAGGCAATGGCAATTTGATGTTTACTCAAAAGATGTGGAATTAGCAAATAAAATGGAATCATCTGGAAAAGCTGGGTAAATTTATAATATTTCTGGATTCCAGGGAATTAATATTGAATATTAATTTTGATTGAAGGCAATGTAAAAGTAAAGTTAAATGAATAAAATGCTTTATTATATGAACATTTTCTAAAATACATTATTATTATTATTGTGAAATTTATTTTCTACTTACAGTTTTGTTCATATTTCTGAGAAAACATTGAATTTTCTTAGCGGCGAATTTGAAGTTGAGCCAGCATTGGGAGAAAAAAGAGAAGAAGCACTAAGAATTGCCGGCTTAAAAACTTATTTTATCACAAAAGTCCTAAAGCCAGTAAGTAAAATAAAAAATGAAATTAAAGATATTATTATTAATTTCGCCCCGCAGAAAAATAATTTAATTGTTTTTAATATCATTAACATTAATTTGCAAAAAAAGAAAAAAGAAAAGACACTCAAGAACCTCTGATCACTAAAATGTGTTTCATAAAATGAGATTATTTGAATTATGTTGTTTGTTTAATTTCCGTGTCTTTAACAGAAATTCTGAAATATATTTTGTCCCGCATTTAACAATAAAAAAACAAGGATAGTAAACAAGGAAATTTGAACTTTTTTTTTTTTTTTGAAATAATGCAAAATGTTAACAAGTGTGTTGACAATTTATCGTTTTTTCATTTTTTTATTTATAATGAAAAACCAACCATATAAACGAGCATAATGAACAGATTTTGTATAAATATTTGCTGAAGACATTTAAACCTTTATTTTAGAATTTTGATGAATGTAAAAAAATTATGATTAATTAATTTGTGATAATATTTAGTCAACAGGATTATTATAAATGCATATCATAATATATATACATTTTTGTTTTATTGTACATATATTCTTATTAGAGGAAATAAACTTTTCTAGATATGCATGTACTTTGTGTTTGAACATTTTAATTATATATCCAACCACAAAGTTCCAGTGTGGTCTTATTGAATAATATAATTCTAAGCCGTGGACGTGACGGCACCACCATGTTAAAAAAAACTTTGATAGTTTCACTTTATTTTAAAATCGGTTTCAGATGAGAAACTCTTGAAAGTTCATAAAAAAAACTTTCATATTGATTTTTTTGTTATACCGAATCCTAATGCTTTTTATAAAATTACATAAAAGAAAATTAAATCAGCATATTTCTTATATTTAATACTTAGTATTATTAGATATTATGTTTTTGACTTCCTATTGATTCTTTTTTATTTTTTTGAGGACACAATTCTTATTAACTTGTAAAGTAATTTGTCTGTATATTTCTTTACTATTCGACACTCTCGTAGGCCCACTTTTCGTCATCACAGCGAGCTGAAATTTGGCACAAAGGTTCATGTCGCGTGACAATTGAAGCTATCAAAATTTGAAGCGGAAATTTCCATGGAAAACCCGGAAAATCGGAAAAAATCATTTGAAAATTTGGTACAAATTTGAGTAGTGATAAATCCGTTTTAGGAAAAATGCAAAGTTTTCTGATTTTTCCGAAAAAATTTTCCGGAATTTTCCGACTTTTCCGGAAAATTTTCCGGTATAAATGTTTTCTAAATTATGCAGGATCAAGTTCCCTATCAACTGGCATCATTACTTTCTCTCCGACAATGGTGAAAACTTGCAGAAAAAATCGAAGAAAATTCATGTAAAACGCTTTTCCGGAGTTTTTCCGACCAAGGAAGCGTTTGAGCGTTTTGCAACCTGAGACAAAGTTGTAGAGCGAAATGAGTTGCATAAAGTTGCTTTTGCGGAAAACTCCATGGAAAACCCGAAAAAGCTGAAAAATCATCGGAAAAATTTTCATCGATATGATTAGTCATAAAATTGTTTTCAAACATCCATGCAGCACATAATAACAATTTAGTTAACGTGAAAAAGCAGAAAATAAAAATAAGTTAAAAACGAGTTTTCCAAAAAACTGAGGCCAGGCCGCATGAAAAAGTAGAAAATAATTTTTTCTTCACACACAGAGGTGGACTCAGATTTTTTGATTGGGACATTTCTCTTGAATATTCTTTCTCTTCATGAATCAAATCACTTACGTCCCAATCAAAAAATCTGAGTCCACCTCTGTGTGTGAAGAAAAAATTATTTTCTACTTTTTCATGCGGCCTGGCCTCAGTTTTTTGGAAAACTCGTTTTTAACTTATTTTTTACTATCAATTTTCATTAAAAAGTATTTTAAAAAGTATTAATGAAATAAATAACAATAAAATATTATTTTTAAATAAATTTTTTGTGATAAATAACATAAAAATCAAAATTTGCAGGTAATTTAAAAAACAATTTTTTTTTAATTCGGTAATCTCTATCTGTATTTAGAAAATAATATAGTTGTTAAATAAAAAAGTATGTGAGTATATAAGTTTTAGAGAAAAATAACAGCTGTTAACTATATATCTTATCTTATTTCATTCAAAAGTTAATATTACATAATACTCTCTTAAATACAAATATATATACCTGTATTTATTTCATTTAACATTTAACCCAAATATCATTTATTTATTTTTCAGTTTGTACCACCGAATCAACAGAAAAAAAATGGAACCACTTCTGATACTGATAATGACCATCGTGATAGTAATGCAAGTAATACAACCAAACAATCTGATAGTCAAGCGAATGAAAATGATATTAATTCAACTGAAATCGTTCCAGATGAAGAATCTAAGGTATAATAACGCCTGCTCAGAAATGAAACAACGTATAATGAAAAGTATAGTTTCGAGTAATTTGAATTTAAAGTTTTGAAAATTAAAAAAAACGTATGAAAAAATATCAAGTAGCGTACAATTTTCATCTAAAAAACACATGTTAATCAACATTAAGAATATTGCAAAGCAGTTGTACTTATAAAATCGAGTACGAGGAATCGAATGGTGCTATTGTCAAATAATGACGTATAAATGTCATACGTTGTTTCATTTCTCAGCAGACGATAATATATTTTATGTATACGTTATATACAATGTTTTATAATGTATATTTTTATGATTATGTCTTTTTGTTATTATTTCACTTTAGTTAACAGATTATTTTGTATAAGACGGAAAATAAAATTTATGTCTTTTAAATTTCCAAGGATAATAAATTTAAGATATAAAGAAAATATTTTAATAAATTAGTTGTATGGTATTAAACTTTATCTAGAATTAAAGAATAAAATTATTAATAGGCTGTGTTAGGTGCTGCATCTTCTGTATTAATTGTTGAACTAAGCCATGAAATCAAGACGTTGAAAATATCTCGGAAAATATTGAATATTTTGATGAGAAAAAAGAAAATATGAATCTTGGTAAAATCTTGAATATTTTCAAAATTTGCTACATAACGTTTATAATTTTATACAAATACTAGAATTTTACAATCTCAATAAAAAACCTTATTTTAGTGAATCTAGTAAACAAAAAATGTCAAAAAAAACTACACCCTTAATTAATATTAAAAAAATTAAATCTTCATAACGTTTGAATTAATTAATTCCTTTTGTTATTCAAAAAAATAAAAAAGATGTATAAAAAATGTTTTATATGTTACCGGAACAGAACATGTACCTAAACTACACGTTTCTATGGAATTTTCAGAATTTGTTTGTAAACATAAGAACTAATGTTTTTTTGTAACTACGATGACTAAACATTCGCGTGAATGAGTTCAATTACAAAAGAAAGCAATTTAAGAATTCTTTTAAAAGTTTTAATGTGGGAAAATTGTTATAGGAAAAACCATGCTCATTTTTATGACAAAAAAAAAAGAAGTAAAGTTCGAATTTTTTATTTAATATTTTAAGTGAAAAAGTTTAACGTTTAGATTTAGATTTTTGATGAATGGTTTTCTTCTTTACTGTGGTTAATATGGTACATTCAGAAAGACATCATTAACAATTGAAAAATCACGAAAACATGTTTTAGTTATTATAAAAGTTTAAGCGATTTTTAGCAGTTGTTTTTATTTAGAAAAATTTAGTTTTTCAAGGCTCAAGAATCTAATGAACAAGGCACAAATTTAAAACAAATTTCACTCAAACTTTTTTCAGAAATACAAAATTATTCATAGAATTTTTTCTGGTAAAAAAATTCAAATTTTCATTTATTCGTAATATAATTTTTCACTTTGTACGTATACATATTTTACTCAGAAAAAGGAAATTTAAGAATTTTGTTTCATTAAAAATTAAATAATCATAAAAATAAAATTTACCATCAATTCAATGGTTTATGTTTCACTTTATGAATACAAAATGAAAATGTATTCAAGAATTTTTTCCTTTGCACATAGCATTGCGGAATATGTTAAAGCGGAATACGTTTTTCAGAAATAGTAAAAAGAAACATTCATTTAAAATTTTATGATTGTTTTTGAAATTGATTTAAATTTAATGTTGAAAACTTTATTTATATAGTAAAAGTTTTATTCGAAGTTAATTTTAATAAATTCGGGCATGTTTTTTGTTTTAGTTGTTATAATTTCTAAGT
This sequence comes from Hybos culiciformis, assembly GCA_964007475.1. Taxonomy (NCBI): domain Eukaryota; kingdom Metazoa; phylum Arthropoda; class Insecta; order Diptera; family Hybotidae; genus Hybos; species Hybos culiciformis. The sequence goes on along the minus strand of OZ023273.1, from coordinate 150,785,328 downwards.
TATGTTTCAGAAAGTAATTTAGCAAATTGGAAGTGGGTTCGAACTAAAATAAGTTGGAACTAAGTGCTTGAAGTTTTCTGTTCAGAGATATATTCATGTATTTCATGTGCACATTTATTATTTTTTTGTTATACCGAATACTAAAGCTCACCATATTTCTAGTATTTAGTATTTAGTATTCTTACATACTATTTTTTTTTTAAATTCAGGCTTGTTTGTTATTTTAGTTTTTATAATTCCTGGGGAGGCTGAAAATTCAAATTTATATTATTTAAGAAGAATTTGAAAAAAAATTACTTATCTTGATTTTACTTATCTTATTACAAAGCATAGAATGAAATTATAAAACTAAAAGATATATTAAGAATTACCTTTTAACAGAAAACGCGTCATAAAAATTATGGGAAAACCTGAAGAATAAACTCTAGATTAAAATTAATATAAAAAATCATTGAGCAATGATAATCTAGGACTGAGGAATTGTATGTAAATAGTAAATTCACAAAAATTAAACTTAGCCGCTTTCAATTTGAATTATTTCTCAAACGCTTTAAATGATATAATTTAGAATTTAGATCGTATTTACATTAGGGGCAATATTCATTAGGTACAAAATTCTTAAAAAAATATTTTGGTGGAGGCTCTTCAGCCGGACAATTCTTTGTAAATGATGTCGAAATTATTGAGCATTTAGTGCTTAATTTGTGACTATTAGTGCCACAAAAACTTTGATTTTCGAATTTCGAATATGGTATCTCTGGCCGGATTCGCTTAATTTGTGCCAATTTGTGCTACAAAAATTAGAATTTGTGCTCCTTAAAATTATGTAAAAACAATTTTTTTTAGATTAGCCGAAAACTCCTAAATTTGAACCGAATTTTTTTTCGTCGAATTTTGGAAAAGGGAAAATGCTACCATTTAGTGCTTAATTTATGATTTAATTTGTGAATTTTGTCCCTAATGAATTTTGTCCATAGCGAATTTTGTCCATAGCGAATTTTGTCCATAGTGAATTTTGTCCATAGTGAATTTTAAAAAAAGAATTATTTTCAAAAAAGAAGAATTTTGTCCATTTGAATTTTGGGAATTTCGTCACGATCCCAATATTTATACATATGTTTTTTTGCAAGACTTGATGAAAATTCTTAAATCTACGAAGATGACAATCCCTCATTAAATTAACGTTGATAATCTAACAATAAAATAACCGAAGACATTTAGGAAAAATTTTAAAAAAAGCAAAATAAAAACGATTTTGTTTCCAACATGTTTAAGATGTACTAGTGAATTATGCATATAATGTTTAATTTTTAATTCAATAATTTTAATTTTCAAAAAAAAAAAAACAAATAACAATCATTATTTTTTAGTCGAAGAAAATTTCCAGCTCGTATTTATAAAATATGATATTATATTCTACCAATGAAAAAAATTCATAACAAGATTTTAAATTTATTTATACTGTAGATTTTACTTCTCTTTTGAGAAAAAATTTATCTTTGTGCAATAAAATTTAAATTTGAATTTTTGCAAATATTTTTTATTTTAATAATATTTCGCTGATAGCTCTTGTGGGAAACATTAATTTTTAATAAAAAAAAAAACAAAGAAACTTTAATAAATTTATTATTTTTTTTTCACTCTCAAATTCTTTTTGTTTTATGTATTTTATGTATTTAAGCACTAATTTAATAAATTATCATAATTTATTTGAAATTAAATTTGAGGTCGAAAAGGTCGAAATGTATACAAATGCTTCTGTTTTATATTTCTCTCATATTTGGTGAATTTTTAAATTTTGTTCGAGAAAGTTATTGATAATTTTGCCAATTGAAATGCACCATATTTTATAAATGATACCAAATTATTATATTAGAAATAAATGATAAAATATAAGTTTTATGCTTATTACCTTTTTCATAACTTTAAATCAATCAATAATCTAGAATAGTTGGAAATTTCCGGAATTAACCCTAAAACTTTAATTAAAAATATGTTGAATCATTTTTCATTAAATAAGTTAGATAAAATCATAAAATAGTACTAAAGTGCGAGGTGCTTAATGTCTTGGGTTCTCTTTTAATTAAATTTATACATCATTATACACAACACTAATAATGATTTTTTCAAGAAATCTAAAGCATTTATATTTAACATTCCAACTTTTTTTTCCTTTATAAGAAATATTTAGCTTTACTTTCGTTAGTTTCATAAAATTCAATAAATTAAAAAGTTTTGTCGTAAATTTTTATTTATAAAATAACTTTTATTACTTCAACCCATTTAAATTTTTATTTTCCTTATTTTATATTTTTTTTTGTTTTGTTTTAATTTTCATCAAAATGGATTTTTAATTCTATGAACATAAAATATTAAGGTTTATTATTCAGGTAGTTATAGTGAATAAATTTTTTAATATATATATGATGAAATTAATTTAACTCATTCAAATTTTTCGAAATTATTGTTGAAAAAAATACTTAATATATTTCACATAACTTTTTTTATTATTATGATCCGGGACAATGGTTTCGATTGTATATAATACTTATAACCGAAAACATTCTATTTTTACATAGACTCATCATCACTGTTTTCCGAATGAAGGTTTCTTACTAAAGAACTAATTTAATTTTTATGAGCATAATAGTTCTATGGAGCTATGCACTTAAATATAATTTTCCGTCTTGGATATTACACCTTTAAAAAAAAAAGTACTCTAAATGTGGACTTTTTAAATAAATGCCGACTTTTTAAATAAATGTTTACCAATTCGACTTTTTAAATAAATGTTTCGTGTCAATTTATAATTTCAGGCAACTTCCGATGATGCCCAGGAAAAACAAGAAGACTTCAAACAACGTCTTAGGAAAGAGCTTGTCGCTCGTGATGGTCACGGGTAAAATATTTTTTGTTGATTATAATTTTGTTTTAAAATCAAAAATAGTATAAATTTGACACTAAATATAAAAATGTCCTACTTTATAACTTTTTGCAAGCAGCAATTTATCGAAGGACACAACGATATTATTGACTTTCAAAGATAAAAAACTAGAAGAGCAATATATTGCTCAAAGGGAACCATATTCTTCAATTCCACTGATAGCTTCACTTCTAGTTCAGTTCATCGACTCAATTTACTCTGTGTTTGTACTGCCAAGGTAAATTTATACTTTAGCAAGTTTTAAAAAATTTCACACATAATTACATACATGTAAATACATTCACATAATATTACATCATATTGGTAAGGATATACTAGGAAAAAACTAGTTAAAGTAATCTATTTGTCTAGTATTCTGTTTTAACGTATAACATTGATAAAACGTTTTAATAATCACAAAAACCTTTAGAAATAAAAAGACAGTAACATATAACTCAGATTGAACTTCTTTTTAGAAAGAAAGTAAAAAGTTTGCAACATTAAACTCAGACGAGACTTTATTCGTCTTTATATTATATTTGTTGTGTTATTAATTTTAAACAATTAAGTTGTTTGTTGGACTTTATTAACTTCATGCAAACACGATTTCAAACTGGTCGCAACAAATTCAACACTCTGCCAGATGGGTCAATTCTGTTAAAAATTCAATTTTTGCGTCTATTAGCCACTGTATTTATTTAGCCAATTTCATTTCACTCATTGAATAAATTTGTTTTTTATATTTATTTATAACCTTAAATTTTAATTTTATTTTCTTTATTCAGGATATGTATTCATTTTTTCATAGTTGCAGCACCCCTACCACTGGTTTTTCTTTTAGTATGGGTATCGGTTGCAGAAAACTTACCACAGGTAAATAATTTACTTTATTTTCCAACGCTTGCTGACTAGCATCTGACTAGCATCTGAAACTTATAGACTGTTTAAAAATATTATAATAAAATGAATTAATGATAATTCCGGTTACGTTAGAATTATTCATTCAATATTATTCGGGCTTATTTATTTGTTAATTTTCTGAATTCACGGAACATATTTGATTTTAATAAATTTAAAATTCATTAAAAATAATGGGGACTCTACATTTTCCATTAGAACTCTGAACAGAGATAATATCATTATTAAAAAACTAAAAAATGGGGTCTTCTATATTAGTATATTCTACAAAAACTCTATATATCATTGGCATACCATGAAAATAAATCAAGTGCTGATAATAAATGACTATTACAGTCTGCAAATTTTTTATGATATAATTTAAGTATTAATTAGATTTTTCTACAAATTCATTAAATATCTATTTAATTGTTTCCATTTTTTGTAGATTTTTCCAAATTTCATTGTAAAAATTAGCAAAAAATTCAATGATATCAACATTTTAAGAAGAACAGCAGCAATTCTTATTGTGCTTATTCTGGGAATCACAAATTTAATTGATATGGTAAGTTAAATTGAGTTGGCGGCATAAATTATTTTAAAGATACTTATTTTTAATCACAATATAAATTATGCTAGGGTATTTAAATCATTAGGAATTTAAATGAAAATAAATAGTGTATTATTAAATATATTTTTTTTTACATCAAAAAGGATAACTTAATTCGCTTTCCAATATCATCATTGTAACGATAGACTCTAACAATAGCTTGAATGGTAATAATCCCAATATGCTGTTGGATTACCCAATTTGCAGTTAGATTCCTTTTTTAAATGATCAAGCCATTTAACATACAGGAACTGCAGTAGGGACAGGCCTGTCGAGAGTGGGGGGGGAGGAGGGGTATAATTCCCTGGGCCCACAGAGCTAAGGGGCCCGCTTGTTTGATTTTCTTTGCGACAAAAAAATATACATTAAACATATGTGATATTAAGTTTCATGCTTATACATTATACATATGTGATATTAAGTTTCATGCTTATCACAGTCATTATTTTACATAAAAAGTCCTTCTACATAAAAAGTGATTTGTTATGGAAAAAAAGTGCATGAAAATTTTATCATTAGTAAGTATAATTTTGAGGTGTTGATTTTTCAGCTTTTTTTCAGAAAATTAATTTTCTATTTCTACTATTACTAGACATCCAAACTGTTTGTATTTGTTAGACTGTTTGGACTGCGGTCCGAATTTAAATAATCTAGGAGGGGTTGTCGTTACTAATTATTTGTTATTTTTTAAAGTTGTATAAATTAATGTGGAGTCTACAAGTTTTTATATAAAGCGAAAAAACTTTGCATTCTGATTCTCATGTGATCTTATTTCCTACCCTGTACACCATAATTCTGATTTCATAAGTAGATTTGTACAAATGTACAAAGTGTGACTATTAATGATAAAATTATGTGTTTAGGAGGTGTTATTTTCATAACCTTTAAAAAAAATTTTTATTTGTAAAAATCTTTTCCCGGGCCCGGTGTTGGCTTTCGACGCCCGTGAGTAGGGATATAAATATAACATTGTGTACTGTTAGATTAAGTTAAAAAATGTTATAAAAATTAAATTTTACTATTTATTCAAAATCATATAAGATAAAAATATTCTCAAGTCGAACTAATATCTTATAATATTGAAATTTCGATGATTTTTGAGGACACAATTCATATTAACTTGTTGAGGACACAATTCTCATTAACTTGTAAAGTAATTTGTCTGTATATTTCTTTACTATTTTCGACACTCTCGTAGACCCACTTTTCGTCATCACAGTTAGCTGAAATTTGGTACAAAGGTTCATGTCGCGTGACAATTGAAGCTATCAAAATTTGAAGCGGAAACTTCCATGGAAAACCCGGAAAATCGGTAAAAATCATTTGAAAATTTGGTACAAATTTGAGTAGTGATAAATCCGTTTTAGGAAAAATGCAAAGTTTTCTGATTTTTCAGAAACAATTTTCCGGAATTTTCCGACTTTTCCGGAAAATTTTCCGGTATAAAAGTTTTCTAAATTATGCAGGATCAAGTTCCCTATCAACTGGCATCATTACTTTCTCTCCGACAATGGTGAAAACTTGCAGAAAAAATCGAAGAAAATTCATGTAAAACGCTTTTCCGGAGTTTTTCCGACCAAGGAAGCGTTTGAGCGTTTTGCAACCTGAGACAAAGTTGTAGAGCGAAATGAGTTGCATAAAGTTGCTTTTGCAGAAAACTCCATGGAAAACCCGAAAAAGTGGAAAAATCATCGGAAAAATTTTCATCGATATGATTAGTCATAAAATTGTTTTCAAACATCCATGCAGCACATAATAAAAATTTAGTTAACGTGAAAAAGGCAGAAAATAAAAATAAGTTAAAAACGAGTGTTCCAAAAAACTGAGGCCAGGCCGCATGAAAAAGTAGAAAATAACTTTTTCTTCACACACAGAGGTGGACTCAGATTTTTTGATTGGGACATTTCTCTTGAATATTCTTTCTCTTCATGAATCAAATCACTTACGTCCCAATCAAAAAATCTGAGTCCACCTCTGTGTGTGAAGAAAAAGTTATTTTCTACTTTTTCATGCGGCCTGGCCTCAGTTTTTTGGAAAACTCGTTTTTAACTTATTTTTTATATTAATATATATATAATTTTTATTCATAAATCGAATTTTATATTATTTTTATTTTAATTTCCCGAAATACATGAAATGCACACTTATTTTGATTTCTTTTTGAATGATGGGTAATAATTTTTGATGAGTTCAGAATTTTGAAAATTTTAGTAATCACAACATGATATATATTTTTTCGATAATGTTCTATGTTTGTTACTCAAAAAAATTTTCATGTGTGATTTGGCTGTTTTTTTTTTTTTTTAATTCCATTAAGTTGATTGGATTGACCTTTTCGAGAGAAAATAAATAAATAAATATAAACAAAAGCTGAAAGCATTTGCACGTAAGGTATACCTATACCTTATAAGAAAATTTGTAGATTTGAATATTTCATGAATCCTTGAAAAATAAATAAAATTTCTCCAAGAATATGTAATTTATGAATTAAAGGAAAAGTTTTTTTTTTTGTTTTTTAGATATTTTTAGGAAATTTTTCCGCATATAATGAATAAATAATAATATCAAATTATATAAAATTTCATGTTACTTGTCTTTCTTTGAATAAAAATAAAATATATAAAATGAACGTAAACATAACTATATTATATTATGTATATATTTTTATATCTGATGGAACATTTCTCAAATTTTTTTTTATTCATTACGATAAAAAAAAATCCTAAACTTTGTTTTTCTTTATATAAAAAAAAAAGGTCGAAAAAATCTAATTTTTATTATTGAAGCTCAATTACGCCTTCTATAAAATTTATTTTTTTATTACGCCTTTTTTTGCAAATAAGCTTCATATATTTATTTTTAAATATTTAATTTTTAAAGAAACTTTTATTTCATTCTGGTTCGAAATTAAAATTGAGAGGCAAGCAAATGTGATATTTAAGACTTCGTAGGTATCATTTGAAAGTGAGTCAAATCACATTTCATAATTAAGGAAATAATAAGGATACATTTAGTGATTTTTATTTGTTTGAAACTCGCATATGTGTTTTCAAAAGTCTTTTTCAAAGAACTAAATATTTTATATACATTACGCATTAACCCATTAGTTATCATGAAAATGATATAAAATAAAACAATATTGTATAATGGTGGTTAAAAATTTCTATCAAATGTCAAATAATATCTATCCTTTTTATGTACAATTTTATGATGTTCAATTATCATTTTAATTCCATATTGAAATTTTTTCTGTTTTTATTTGAAATATTGACTTAATGAAAAAAATTAATTCCAAAATTAATTTAAAATTCAATGAATTCAATTAAATTGTGGTGATTTTACATTTTTTTTTGTAACCAATAATGTTGATATATGTAATTTTTTGCATTCATTGGTTTCTGGAAGAGAATAATAATTACAAAAACTAGATAGTAAATGTTATTTATATAAATATAAATCATATTCTGCATACGCGTGTGTACATATTATAATATGTTTGAGTAGATCATACAATTGATTTATATGTTGTAAAAAAGCAGAAATTTTCTTTTATTTACAATGCAATAAATCCCCAAAGATAAATCATAATAAAATTATTGAATTTTCTTTTCCAATTCTATTCATAATAATAATATGTACATCAATTTAAAATAATTTCGAATATAATAAAATTTGAATAAATAAAATAAAATTGTTTAGAATTTTATATTTTAAAAATACTTACGTCAAACTTTTTTGTTTTAAAAAAATTTTGATTTAATTTACAACATTACAACGATACAATTCAAGTATTATTATTTTATATCAATAGATTATAAAAAATCTTAAATCTTAAATGAGGATTATAATTTTTCGTCATTATTATATCATTAACATGATTTAATTTGACTTTTAAGAAATTTCAAAAACCCATCTATCAATGATATTGATAAAAGTTATTCTGATAAGCCACACTGTGTCTCCAAAGGACAATCCGGAGAATGCCGTTTACATTAAATGCATTCAAGTGTTTAATTCGTGTACTTAATTATCTGCAATCACCGTTAAATTTAATGCGCAATCTGAACACTATATAATTCAACTTAATGTAATACACAATAATTGTTGAGATAAAAACACTTATGAAAATTCTATTTTCTAACTAATTGACAGTACAGTTTTAATAAATTATCTTTTGTGATCCAAATTATTTAAATACCTAGAAAGCTTTTTAAAATCTGTATAAACAATTAATTTTAATGTACATAGATACATAATCGTTTATAAATATAAAATTTTCTATTCACAGTTTACATTTTCTAATTATCATTCAATTAAGACTGAAGATGTTGATTTTAATAGCAATTATAGCAACATTATTTTAAATAACAGTAATTATAGTATTTTTTTATCAAATGACAAAAGAGTTTTGGATAATCGCACAATAATGTCAATCATGAATGAAACAATTGAAAATGATGATAACTTATCTACAAGATATTTAATATATCCATCATATTTAAGTAATTATAGTATTTTGATACTGATTGCAATTGCTGTTATAACCCAACTAACACATTGGTTGAAAATATTTTTCATGATTTTATTTACAGGTGAGTTATTATGTTATTAATAAATCAAATTAATTCAAATGTTTTTATATTCATTTATATATTAATTAATTAATTATTATGTAAAATTTATAAACCAATACAAGTTGGAATATTAATGAACTGTTCAGACAAAAAATTATGTTTAAGAGACTGTTTATAGTAAGATTTTTATAAGGCTAATGTTATTCAACATTCATAATGTAACTATTTATTCTGCTCTTTTTTGATCAAAGTTTCTTTCATAGGTAAAAAATTCTTTTTAGAAGTATCGAATCTTAAAAATCACAGCAGATCTTAGAGATTCTTCAAGAATTTATATTACACTTAGTCTATCGGTTAGTGATATAATATTGTACAAGTATATAATTGAATAGGTTGTCATGATCATAACATTATTTATTTATTAATAATAAAAAACTAATAATATGGTATAGAAACAACCATAACTAGTTAATTAGAGGGGAAGGTTAACCAAATTATAAATAAACACACATAATTCATATTAAATTCATGAGCATATTATAATGATTTTTAATTATTTCAGTTTTGCATTGCGTTGCCAATATATTTTTATTGGATTCGGAATATAGTTTCGAGGATTATTTTGTATCATATAAGTAAGTGAACATTTGAATTATTCTTATTATATATTATCACTAATAATAATATTATTGCTACTAAGAACTTGTTTTGAACTTTGTGTAAATATTTTTAGAGGCCTACCAATTAAATTTACGGCATCAACAATATTATTTGTAGTTGCATTATCATTATCATTTTTAGCCCGTCATGTAAGTTGAGCAAAAGCTATTAGTTTTACTTGTTATGTTACTGTTATGATGAAAGGTGGGTTATGGCTTACGTATGTTATATTCAGTTGTTATTTTTATACAAGTGTGTAAGTTGATCCTTCCAAAAAAATCTTCAATATAATAATAATTTTAAAGTTTAAACCTTTAACATGTTCAATTGCATTTAAATATTTCTACAATTCAACTTTATTTTCAAATTGTCTTTAGATAGAGAAAAATAAATCGTAATAATTTACTTTTTGGTATTGTCCATAATTTGTTCTGAGATATCAAAATGTTAAGATTATACGGAAACTGGAGATCATTTTAAAAGTCCTCGGATTCTGAAACTTTTATTTGCAACATTGCAACTATGTATATCATGATAGTCAGAACTTTGTTAATAATATGAGTGACTGTGAAAAATAGGCTTTTAGCATTTCCGAAATAAATACGGAAGAAAATGCAAAAAATGTACATTATGTAGGTGGCTAAATTGAATTAATTTGAAATTGAAAATTTTAGATGGACAAAGAAGATAGAGTGATATTTAAATGGAAAACTGAAGTTGCCGAACAGAAGGAGAAAGTTTCAGACATGAGAAGACGTAATGAAGCATTAGTTTATAATGTACTTCCAGTTCATGTTGCGGAACATTTTATGAAAAATCGTAAACGGTCCCATGACGATTTGTATTCTCAAAGTTATGCAGAAGTCGGAGTATTATTTGCAAGCATGCCAAACTTTACTGACTTTTATTCGGAAGAAACTGTTAACAATCAGGGCTTAGAATGTCTTCGATTTTTAAATGAAGTGATATCAGATTATGATGCGGTATACTGCAATAAATATAATTTATGTACAAGAAGAATATAGATATTCTTTTTAATTTTTTCAGCTTCTAGAATTACCACAATTTCAAGATATAATTAAAATAAAAACAATTGGATCAACATATATGGCTGCAAGTGGATTAAATCCTTCCAGGCAAGTTAAACCAGATGACCCAACAATTGTACGTTGGGCTCACTTAGCACTCCTAGTTGACTTTGCATTGGAATTGAAAAAAGCTCTAACTGGGATTAATGAGCAATCTTTTAATCATTTCGTACTAAAAATGGGAATAAATAATGGCCCAATTACAGCAGGAGTTATAGGAGCTAGGAAACCTCACTATGACATTTGGGGCAACACTGTTAATGTAGCTTCTCGAATGGAAAGCACGGGAAAAGCTGGTGCTATTCAGGTAATTTTTTTGCGCAAAAGATTGTGATGATGGATAATAAACAATGTGATTCCTTTTCTCAGGTAACTGAAGAAACAACAGTAATCCTTAAACAATTTGGGTACACTTTCGAGCAGCGCGGATTAGTAGTTGTCAAAGGCAAAGGACAATTAATGACATATTATTTATTAGGTAAAGAAGCTAAATGGCCTCCAGATATTCAACCTGTAAAGAGTCCACTTCATGATGTGACGGTTATTAATGAAAACATTAATCATGATTTGAATTCAAAAAACGACTCGAAAGAACCAAAAAAAATATTGGGCTTAAAATTAGATCCGATTGAAGATACCAATATCGTTAAATCAGAGAGTGATCCGCGTTCACCAAAATCAATACATAGTCCAATAAATGAAAATTTTTGCAGAACTCTCATGGACAAATCTCAATGCAATAATAATGAATCAGAATTAGATAATCGATGTGAAGACAAAACGCAAAACAATAACTTAGGGAATATACATTTAGTTGAAGTAGCTGATGTTAAAACACCACTTTTAGATTTAAATAGTACTAATTTAGAAACAAATTTAGAATTTGTAAATAATGACAATGAAAAAGATTCTCTGATAGTTAAAAAATAAATAAATTTAAGATTTATTTCATAATCATGTTCTTCAATAAAATTGTTGGAGAACTTTGAATTGAGGAGAGTTTAAATATGATTGCACTTAATTAAATGTTGACAACACTTAATTAAGTTTTAGTTCTTTTATTTTATTCAATGAAATAGAGTTTAATTGTAATTTAATAAAAATAAATTTGCCATAGTTTGTAGGTTTTAATAAAGTGTGAATGTAAAAAATAAAATTTTGGGCTATCTTAATTAAACCAAAAATCGATTTATTCTTTATATTTTTATATTTATTTTTTGATTATAACTGTGAATTTCAATTTAAAATATAAACTTATATAGAAAATTACTATAAATTTAGTTGAATTTCAAATTAAAATATAAATTTCTCTAACATTTATAATTCTTTTATAGAGGAAGTGAAATATTTGTATAATTAAAAAGTAAACTAATAAAATACACACAAAAGTTTGTCAGAGTGAAAAAAATTAAAAGTTTTAAGGTTTGTACAAATAGAATCATTAAACATTTTTATACATTGTATATGTATAAGAAATATTTAACGATTAGCTTTTTTCATTTATTATCTTTGGCTAAGAATCTAACAATATTATTTAAAAAATAGTTGATCGTTGTGGATCGAAAACAGAGTACCTAATCACTATCATAGTATATTACTAATTGTACTTATTTTTTTTATAATTTAATAGTTTCAAATCTATTTTTATATACCCCAAAATTTATGAAAAATAATAAAAAAATTTATTTATATTTGAATGTTCAAAATAAAAATAATATTATTAAAAAAAAAAAACTTTTTAAAGAGCCTAATTAGGTTACCGTAGAAGTAGAAAAAGTTGATTAAAATATATAAAATGTAATAGTTTAAAATAATATTATAGATATATAAACAAAAAAACAAATCATTATGAATTATAAACTTCTACATAAAATAAAAAAAATCATTAGATTTAAGAAAGTTTTTAATTACATAAATCATTATAGTTATAATTTTGCATTATGTAATTATGTGAATCATCAAATTGAAGAATCTACATTTGAAATGAGAAGCTAATGTTTTTTATCCTGTACCAAAACCATTATTTATAAATTTTTAATGTTTAAAAAAAACACAATTTTTAATTTCATCTGCTTAGAATCTTTTATTCCGAATGTCTGTAGATACTTAAAACCTGTAGGTACTTAAAATTGACTCGGTCAGCAATTAACGATTATTTTAATTAAAATAACATAATGCCAGAGAAATTTATTGTATTAATATCATTAACTTAAAGACCGTGTATTATACCGTGTTGGACCTTAAATGAGAAGCTGACCTATAAGCGGAACTGAACTGTAAACTGACCTGTGAACATGCCTTTCTCATACAAAAAAAAAGAAAAAAAAAATAACTAACCTTTGCGTAAAAGGCCAAGGTTAGTTTGCAGACAAAAAAGGTCAGTTTGCAGACATTATAGTTGCCAACTTTTCTGCTTTTTTCCTTGCTTTTTTCTGCCTTTTTTCTATTTTTTTTTGAAAAGGTTGGAAATACTAATATAAAAATAAACAAGATAAAAAACAGTTTGTTTACACTTTGTTTTTTTTTTTTTTGTGTTTCGTTAAGGTGACCTTAGGAACTAACCTTTGCAGACAAGTGCAGATACGGTATTAGTGATATTTATTTTCTGCTCAACCTTTTTGATTTTTTTGGCTACTCCGTTACTCTATAATGAACACATTCTTGGAGTTCCTTAACATAGTTTGTTCAGCCTATTTTTATTCCTTGATTGCATAATTAATTGTAATGTTATTATATTAATTGTAATATTTTTATATAAATACAATAAACCTATCTTCGTTCTCATCAAAGTAAAAAAGTTATAACTATTACAGAATATTTGTTGTTCATTTTAACTTAATTGTTAAGAAACATTAATGGCTTCATCATTTTACTAGATTCGTTGTAATAAAGAAAATAAATAGTATTAAAAAGTATTATATATAATAAGCAAGCTTAACACCACCGAACAGATAACTAAATTATTTGGAAAATTCTAAAGAAAATATGTATGTCAAAAAATATTATTTTTCAAGTCCTGGGAAATATTTGTTTATTTAATTTCGAATTAGTGGTTTTACTCCCACTACTGAGTAAAGAAAATCTCTAAATTTATTTTATTGACGACAAATAGTGCCCGGTACTGATAAAGAAATCATAAAAATATTTTATATGATAAATTTAAAAGAATCCCAAAAATTATCAAAATTATTTTATTTTGTGATATTGGATAGTTATAAAAAATATTTATTTATTTATTTAGAATATCATAATGACTCTTTAGTCTTTAATCTTTAACAAAATTATGATTTCTTCTTTTGGGATCCAAATTCTAGAAAAAGTTATTATTTTTAAAATTTCTGATTTATAAAATAGAAAAGCATATATATTCAAGTAAATTTGAAATAAATAAAAATCATTAATTTATTTTTGTATGATGTTATTTATTAACTAGTTTTTCCAACGCTGGAAAACAATCACATTAAAAAGTGTTGATACAATAATGGGGACACTGTAAGCAGAAAGTATATAAGTTGTAAACAAGCAATTGGAAATTGTAACCAAATACAAAATCCTAAAATATTAATTGATAATTTGATCTAATTACATCTACGACTTTACCATCAAATTTCATTTTGTAAATTCCTTTCCACAATGATTCTTGATATACAACACTTATACAGTACATATAGTTATTAATGGCAAAAAAGTTTTTTTATTCTGAATAGAAGTACGTTTTTTTAATAACAATTTTAATGAGACATAATCGTATTAAAAAAATATCATGCATTCAATTATTTTGATGCAATTAATGTCATTAGAATAAACGACAGCAATGAAGTTGATTCAAAACTTTTGTTTATACCTATAAATCTAATTTATGTTATTTCAGTTTTAACTTTCCAGTATGAAAGAAGGTTTTGTATTACTTATAATTTTATTAATAGAGTATTACGGAGTTCGGGCAATGAATTGCCAAATGATTGAAAATAAATTTAACGAATTTTATTTGATTAAAAAATATCAGAGATCAAATAAGCACATTATTGCTTTACAAAATGTCAATTCAATGATTGACTGCAAAGATTTTAGTATTAAAAATCAAGGATTAGCTTTTAATTACAATCCGCTACATAGGCGAAATAAAAATTTATTTAAGAGTAAGTATTTTCTTTATAATGATGCAAAATTATATGCACAAAATAACTATTATCAAATTTCTTGTCGTTTATGCATGTTGATAACATTTCACAAAATTCCTTTGGTCGATTCTGCCTACACATAAATATAAATCTCTGCACCAAATAAGAAACTTATTGCATAAGCATAAAAGTACCTAATATGTATACAAAGATGAAAACTATTTTGTATTAACATTGTCCTTAATCTATATCATATCTTTTTGTAATATACATACAATCAGATAGTTCCACACAATATCAATATAAAAAAAAAGATGTTTTAAGTCAGCCAGAAGAATTTTTCAACTGTCACGTACTTGATTGTCCAGAAACTATAAATTTCACAACCATCATAGCTGACAATCGTTTCGATTATTACAGTATGTACAAAAAACCATTACGTAAGTAACACAATAGAATTAAAAATGAACTTTTTCACAAATTATTATGCACAACTAATGTGTATGCATTTTCCTTTTGAAAGCTTTAGCAAAATTATCTTGTATACCGAAAATTGGAGTATTTCAACTTTTTGTTATACATCAAAACTTTTCTAACGCTTTTAAAGCTTGTATGGTGAAAGCTAATGGAAGTTTAGCTAATGTTATATCATCAGTAAGAACAAATTTTATGGCAAACTTTCTTCTACAATATCAAAATGTGGAAAACGATGGAAACTTTTTGAAATATGCTTATGTAGGACTTAATAAAACAAATGAATTTGGAAAACAATTTTATAACCCTCAAAATCAAAGTTTGAATTGCTTTTTATACCGAGCTTGGGCTCCAGGTCATCCGTTGTAAGTATTTTCTCAACCCAAAACAAAGTGACTCTTCATAAGATTTTATTTTCTAATTTTCATAGGGAAATGTTGAAATCGAGCTGTGTTGCAGCCACCCAAGAAGGTGCATGGGTTACTGTGCCTTGTAAACAAAAGCTTCCATTTATTTGCGAAATCTCTCCAACGAAATTTTAACATGGATATTATTTTGGGTCATTAGGAAAAATTTCAAATTCTTTTTTTGACAATATACAAAAATTTAAAAAAAGGAAATAAAATTGGATTTATTAATTTCATAATTAACAAATTTATTGCTTTTTTATGTTAAAAAAAAAAATGGACAAAAATAAATTTTATAAATTTCAATAATTATGTGATTCCATATATTTGTGTTACATTTGCGGTTTGTTTTTCCAACAACAAATAATAAATATTGCCAACAATAAATTGATAAAAATTTGTTTCTTTTAAGATCAATATTATATTTTAAATTTTTATGCGCGAACTGCTTGTGCAGATTTTTTACTGAGTACAGCATCAATTGCTGCTGTTACATCGGCATAAATTTCATCAACTGGTCTTTCAGCATTGATCTGAAATAAAAAAAAAAGGAAAAGAATTTGAAAAAAAAAAACAAAAAAAAAATTAAAGTACTTCGCATACCTTAACTGTTGTATTTGGATAGAGGTCTAGAATTTCAGTCGTATTAGTTCTAAATGTTGCTATTCTTGTCTTTAGAGTTTCTTCGTTATCATCAGCACGTTGTATTTTTGATGCAGCTGCTCTTTGTAAAATACGTGAGACTAGTGTTTCCTTAAAAATGTATATATTTTTTGTGAATTTAAAGAATTATTTAAAAGAATTATTTAAAAATTTAATTTACATCACTGCATTCAAAATATAAAATTAAATCATTTGGCGCTATATGTTTTTCAAATTCAGCACCCTGATTCTTCTCTCGTGGATAACCATCGATTAGAAATCCCGTTGCTTTATCACTGAGTTTTTTAATTGCAACGTCAAGCAGTTGCAATACATCATTGTTATCTACAAGTTTTCCTTCCTTCATAATTGCAGCTAACTGTTTTCCTTTTTCTGAACCAGATGCTACCTATTTCAAATAATTATTTATTTACTAATATTTTATAATCTTAAATGGTAAAAAAAAACAATCTTACTTCATCACGCAGCAGATCACCAGTGCTTAAATGTGAGAATTTGTATTGTTCTACAATTTTCTCACATTGTGTACCTTTACCACAGCCTGGTCCACCCAATACCCATATAACTGGAACATTAATCTATTAAAAAAATTTAAATTTAATATTAAATTAGAAAATAATTTCGTAAAAGTTAAAGTGTATGTTAGGAAGTTTTATTTTATTTACACAAGTACTATATACATATATTCGTTATTAATTATGATATAAATTTATGTATAATATCGTTTTGATTTTTTACCTTTTTGACTGTAATTGTATTGAGTTAATTTAAGTATCAGTTTAAGATTAGAAAATTCAAGATTGGTCAAAAAATACTGTATAAAATGTTTTAGCGTGTACTTCAACAAAATAATGTCGCTCACAGTTATTGTTTAACGAGTCCAATTAAATTATCTCTGTTGTGCATTTGCAGAATGGGATATATCACAAAAAAAATCGAGATATTCAGAACCAAGATTGGTATTCCAAAACTGTGGGGTAAGTTGGGGTGAAACGGTGTATTTTTTTTCAAACCCATTTTTCGGTGAAAAATTTTTTTTTTTAACTTGAAACAAAAACAAATTCTTTTATTTTATTAAAATTGAAATTATATAAATTTCAAAAAAATAAAGAAAAACCAAATCACCTGAGGGTGACATGGCACAGTAGTTTTGGATCATTATTTTTTTTAATTTTTTGTGCCACATGATTGGCAAATGGTATAAAATGAAGAAGAGCCTGCGTGAAACCATTTACAACAAATGTTTTTTTCGTTTTTTTTTGATATTAGAAACTTTTGCAAATTGCAATGCAATAATCCAAAATAATGATCAACATCAAATTTATTCTTTCCATTTACTCGTCCCAAGGATAGTGCTTCATCTTTTTCATTCTATTTTTTTTTTTATAAAACGTTGGCATATCTAAAAAAAATAAGTTTTGCCAAAAATATAAAAAGCTCATATTCCACGTCACCCCTAATGAACTTGTACCATTTCACCCATACTTAAAAAAATAATTCAAGAAAATAAAATCAACCTATGGATTTAATTTCTCCAGTACTCAGGCAAAACTACAATAAAAATATATTCTAAAAATATTATTACCGACCAAAACAACGGTTCCTTTGTCCAAATTCTAGCGTTTTTTTGCTAAAGTCATAAAAAAAAGAGTGTTTTATTTCACACATCTTGAAAACAAAACTCAAAAAAATATGTACACTTTTATCTAGAAATCCAAAAATTTGAATCAACAAAAATAAACAAAAGGATTTGACCAGTTCAAGAAAATTTACTTTTGAAATATCAAAACGGATGAGTATGTCATTTCACCCGCTGCGCCATAACACCCCAAATTACCCTACTTTTTTAATGCAGTGAACGGTGTCATTTAAACTTTATAATAATAGTACAATATCACATTAGGTATATTCTTTGTAATTTGCATTTTTAAAGTTTACTATTATGTCTGTTATAAACACATTGTCCATAGTCAACTTTTATGTTTCGACTATTCATTTTTTGTTGATCTTTAGTGAAATTAAATTATATGTAATAAATACAAATTATTTAAATAGGTAGATACACAATTATATGAAAAAATAAAAAAATAGTTGCAAGTTAATAAATTTAATCCATGAAATTTTTTTTTAAAGCTGAAATTATAAATTTTGAAATCAATTTTAAATATCAACATAATATATAACGATATTGTATTCAAAATAACTTCATAATTTGAATTTTATAAGCTTTTAAAGAAAAATAATTTTCTTACATTTTTTCACATTTATAGCAGCTTTTAATTGCATTTTTACATGCTTATTAAATTTTATAATGTCATAAATAATAAATTTCTATTTCTATTATTAATATTATTATTATATTATTATTATTATTTATTATTATTCGGCTATTATTGATTGTATAATTTTTAATTTTGCTTGTTATATATTTTATATATTTTTAGTGTTCCATCATATTCACATAAATTTATTTTATGTTTTATTTTATTTTTGGCATGCGACTTACGTTTTGTCGCCTTTTTGCCTCCTGTATTTGTTGTTTTATTTTTTCGTCAGCATCGTGTTTCAGAGCCATTTGATGACACATAAACAACTAATCGCAACATTAACATTAATAATGTGGAGTGTATGTAGTGTATGAGAAACATAGAGTACAGGTAAAGTATAATAAAACAAAAATAAAAATATTGAGACTCAATATAAAAAACCATAAAAAAAATATTAGAGAATTATGTTAAACTGCTCATTCTTTTTACTAAAATGACTATAATATTGTTTTAATTTTTTTTTATGTATTTCTTAGTGGAAATAATGAAAATATTTTACCACAGCTTTACACCTGCAAGCGCCATTTATGCATGTATGCTCCACACATTTTACACATTTTTGCATTTTTTAATTTTTGATTTGTATAATTTCGAATTTTGAAAATTTACTAAAACTGAAATTTCTTCAATGATTTCTAATCAAAAGAAAATTTGATGAAAATACCCTACTAAAAAAGATGCGCATTTTCATCAGATGATAATATTCCCTAATATCAAAACTTTTTCAGTGTGTAACAAGCCGTCTTTTTACTTAATTATGACTATGAACTGAGTCAAAATAAACATGTTTTTTTTGTAAAATCGTATTTTAATTCAACTTAGAGGTTTTCGTAATTTAATTTTATTAACTTAATTGAAATATTTAAAAATAATAAAGATGCCATTTTATAGTTCAGATTTTGATTAAAAATTCATACCAATAATTCCACTAAAAATGAAATAAAAATAGTATTTATATTTTTTATTTAGGCTATAGGTTATAAATGACAAATAATGACTAAGAACCCATTTAGTTTCTTTTTTTTCATCAAATTTAATTTGATTAAAATTATACAAAAATTATTCACTGAAAAAATAAACTTTTCGTAGGGCCCATTACAAATGACTCAGTTTGTAATAATACAGTTTTTAAAACATATTGCCTGCAAAATAAGATGCCTTTGTAAATGTATAAAGAAATCCATCTGTAATCGTCTTTAATACTTCTAGCTGCTTTCAACGACAACAAAATGTCTTCAAATTTCGCAGAGAGAAGCATTCGGGTAAAAGACAAGTTTGAATTACGATCAAATTGGATAATTCTTTCTAAAGATTTGAACCATTGAAGGCGTCGCTTACTGATTATTATAGCAAATTGTGACAGAAAAGGTACCTAACGCAATGAAAATATCTCAGGAGCTACAAGTGAGAAAATGTGTTTCACACATCAAAAGAGCCTATTTAATTTTCCTTAGATTTGTGCTTGTAGAAAAAAAACACACAAAGTTGTTGGGATTTGTCTGATGATCACATAAATTATAAAAGTGGTGTAGTGAAAATAAAAATAATTAAAGGAATACCAAATGTAAACAAAATTTGAAAGCGTGTATATCAATTCAACGTTCATCATCGATCGAAAAGAAATGATATTGGCCATATTGTTAATGTTATTTATACTTCCATGAAATTTACAATAAAATAAATGCGAAATTATTATTTTTATATATACATTTCATTCATCTACAAATTTTATACACAGAATATCTGGTTGTAATATTTTATGATTAAAAATATATATATTATATATATATGTAATTGAAACGGAAATGCCACTTAAAAATCGCATGAATATTTAATTTTTACTATTTTACAACAACCAAATTAAGAATACTTTTTAATGAAATTCTTCTTTTTCTATCCACAAATTTTAGTTACAGTTAAAAAATTTAGTGGAAATATAAAAATAAAGTTTTGAATTATTTTTAATACAGAAAAAATAATATTAAAAATTTGTTTTCGTCACTTATATGTCGTGTGCAATATTCATTTTGTATGTTATTCATGTGTCATATCGTATTTGCCACAACAGTCATTTTGGGGCTTCGAACCAAGTTGAAGTGCAGAAGAAGAACTTAACTATTCAGTTAAAAATAAAAAAACTGTGTACAAAGCTAGAGTGAAAAAGACTGATCATAGAAATCTGAACCTTCCTTTTAAATAAGGCGATTTTATTAAATCAAACGGATTTTTAAAGATCAAAGACGGACGGAAAAAGTGAACCACGTACTTCTTTCCATATTTGGTGCCCAAAAAGTTAAAAACGGATTCTAAAAAGTTAAAAACGGATTAAAAAAAAAACAATTTAAAAATGTAAAAAGTTACTCAAAACGATTTAACAGTATTTTTTTTATTTATTTTATTATAACTAAAAAGAAGTATTTTTTTCATATTTACATGTTTTTCCTCCATTTTTTTAATTTTTAATGTTCTTTATATAATTTCTACTTTGTTTTTATTGTAAATCTTTTTTTTTCTGTTAACGAAACATTTTTCTAATGTCTCAATCCATTGAAAAAAAAACATCTGCGTTTATCACTATTAAAAAGAAATTTTACTGCACTGTGAATAAATAAACAACTAAAATCGCTGTCATTAACTATTCAAGAGAGCTATTTAAAGCCAGTAGTCATAGTTATACTGAAATTACTATAATACTAAATAGAAATTGTTTTTAAATGGAACCCCTTCTAAATTAAATTATTTACTAACATCTTTTGGACCATAATATAAATACGTAGAAATAATTAACATAAAATTAATATTTATAGCATAAGAAAGTTCTATAAAGTTTGAAAATAAATAAACTTAAATTCTTAAGATAAGTAAATTCTTTTGATAAATGATTATATCAAAATATACTTAAAAGAACTATATGTATAATATCACAGCGAAATATTAATTCAAAAGATAAATAAATATAAAGAGTTATCTATACATTTATAGTTTATATGTTGAATTATCGGTGTAGTCTTGTTGTTATCATTAATGTATATAGTCAAGAAATTATATAGTAATCAATTATATTTACTAAATTTAATGTATCGAGTAACTAATTTTTATCAACTTCTATTTTAAACTGATTAAATATTAATGCGTGAAAAAAAAATCTGTCGTCTGATAGTAAAATAAAGTAGTAATAATTGAGCAATTATATAGTTCAAAAATCAATCAATAAAATTACTGCTTTGATTAAATTCACTTTCTTATTATTCATTCTGGCAATAAAATATAATATCATGAAAATATATTCTTTTATTTCGGAAATTTCTGGGAAACTTTATCTTCGCACATAACGAGACATGATTAGAAAAATTTTAAGATTATGAATTCGTCTATCTAGTTCTTAAGAGCCGAATACGCATTTTCCGTATTTTTGGCAAATTGAGTTTGAAGTGGTAAGACTCAAACAATTCGTTCCAGTTTAGCATGTACGTCAAATAGGGGAAAAATATCTCGAGAACGGAAGGAGCTATTGAAATTTCGAGAAGAGCGTTCGAAAGATCGCCTTCGAGTTAGTATGAAGCAATCCCTAACTCCAAAAGTGCCAAAATGCGTATACGGCACTTAAGAACGAGATAGACGAATTGTATACACATAAAAGACCCTGACATTTTAATATTAAGAAAAAGCTATAAAGCATATAAACTGCATTTTTACTACAAGAAAAATATTTTGCATCAATTTATATATAAAAATTCAATTGATTTTAATTGAAAATTGAATTTTCTAGAAGGAAAACCAAAATGTCTTAATGAATTTTTTTACTTCAGCAATTATTATTTTTTTTTATAAATTTAAATTGTTTCAAAATAATAAATATTTACTTTAAGAATTAAAATATTACCATCATAAATTTAATTTTGCTCGAATAATTTTCTTTTCTAATAAATATTTCAAACAAATAAAAAACCGCATAGTGAGAAAATAAAAATAAAAAAAATAAAAAAAAAAAAGAAATATTTTTATTCCACTGTGGCGAAACAAAATTAAGTTATTTTAAAAATATATTAAATTTAAATAATTTGTGCAATAATTTTTGATATAATATATGTTTATTCATATACATGTGGTTTTAGTTCTAAATATTTGTTTAAGTTTTCTAAGTTCAAGGTCAACTAAAACAAACAAAATGTATAATCAAAAATTTTATGATTGGAAAAACAATTGTTTTAACATTTATGGGTCATTATAAAAATGTGTTCAGCTTTGGGTTTTATGAAATAAATAAGCCCAAAAAGTTCGTTTTTTTATCATTTTCATTATTTTTATACTGTTTCGTTTAGAGATGAGACACCAGTGAGTAGGGCGCCGCCGAACTCCGTTTTTTTTATTATCCAATGTAACCTTTTTGTTCGATGCTTTTCGAATAATGCTCAATGATTGAAAACTAGGACGTTTTACACACGATTTTCAAAAATATAGTTTTAAATTAAAAAGTTAAAAAATTTTTCTTGAAAATGTTCTCTTTAATCGTGTCTTAAAAGTGAAAAGTGAGTGAATAAAATCATATATTTCAAAATGAATATTTGAGCCACATGTAGGTATTAGAAAATTCGTAATAATTTCGGCCTGGGACAGATTTGGTATATTTATATCTTTTATATTTGGCGCTTTTTGTAAATACATTGGTTTAGTTATAGATAATAATTATAATTGGTTCTAAATTCTCAAGTTTTATAAAATTATTATCGTACTGCCTTATATAAAAATGTTTACTCAAAAAATCTTTTATTTTTGATTATTATACAAAACCATTAAATTTATTATTTTATTTTATTTTTTCCACCTACATTCATCGTAAGAAAGCTTTAAAATAAAATATATCTTTTATAAAATAAAAATTTTCTTGTTTTTTTTTTGTTTTTCTTAGAAACATAAACTTCTAATCATTTTGATTTTTACAATAAAATATAAAAAAAAACCCTGAAAATTATTCTTCTAAATATAAAAATAGACAATTGACAAAAAAAAAGTTCAATTTTCTTTAAAAATGACTTTAACCTTGATATTTTGAATAAAAAAAAATTAATTACATATATTAAAAGAGAAAATTGTAAGTTAAGTAAGTATTTTGTTTTTATTTTTATTATCTCAATCAGTTGTAAACTTTCATTGATAAAGCTTTCTGGATCTAATCAGGAGGTTACTATAGAATTTACAATTAAGACAACAATAACAAAACTCATCGAAAATTTTTATCTAGAGTCAAGGTTATTTATTTTCAAAAGAAGAAAAATATAGGGCACTGTGTGAACAGAATTCAGTTAAAAATGAGTAAATATTTTGATTGTAAAATTAAACTAAATGACAGTGTCCTAAATGATTAACATTGCATGATAGAATAATTTTTGGAGTGAAAAAAAGCTTAGCACTGTCTTATTCAAAAATTATAGTTTAATTTTACATTTTGATTGTAAAATTAAACTAAATGACAGTGTCCTAAATGATTAACATTGCATGATAGAATAATTTTTGGAGTGAAAAAAAGCTTAGCACTGTCTTATTCAAAAATTATAGGAGCTTAGTAAATCTTTAGCACATGATAAAATTTGCCAAGAAAAAAAAACCCCAATTCACGAATGAAATATTTATTTTCTGTAGTAGAAACGTATATTGTAATTTATCTATATATGTAAAGAATAATTTTTATGACTACAGCGAACCTAAGATTTGTCAGCAACTTGAAAAAAAAAAAAACAATGTAGAAAAGTGAGATTTTTTTTTTTGTAATTAGAGACGTATATATTGTATTTTTTTCTGTTTATATAGGTAGTTCAGTGAACATTTTAAAAACTTATAATAAAATTTTATGAATTCAAAAAGTTGTAGTAATTTTTTATTCAGTAGATTTCTGAATAAAATAAATAAATTCTTATGGAAACATTATATACTTTTGTTGTGTATCTTTTCCTTTTTATACACAATTTGATATAAATATAAAATTTTTGTGGAACATAAAAATAGATGTGACAAAAATAGGACAATAAGATTCCACAAAATTTGTATTTTTCTCATTATCTTACCATGATTAAATAAATCCAAAAAAAGATTTTAAATAATTGAAATTTATATATTATTAAAATCTTTTGATTTTTATTTTTATTTGTTATATTTTCTGAATATAGTATTCCAATGTTATGTTTGTTTGACCGTGCTTGTCCGACCGTTGTAAAAATACTAAAACATTTTTATTAAATAATTAAGTCTTTAAGTTTTCTTTTAGAATTATTAAAAAGCTTTATGAATCATCTTTTGAAGCTTTTACTCAAATCAAAATCCACATG
Source organism: Hybos culiciformis (assembly GCA_964007475.1). NCBI lineage: Eukaryota > Metazoa > Arthropoda > Insecta > Diptera > Hybotidae > Hybos > Hybos culiciformis. The sequence goes on along the minus strand of OZ023273.1, from coordinate 150,760,261 downwards.
TACTTGTTTACTTATTATAGTTTTTCATTTTTCAATACGAAAAGTGAAAATTCAAATTTGTTTATGTTTATTTTTTATTTTTGATTCATTCATTTTTGTATTTGTATTTACACGCTTCACAATACACGCAGGTCTTAACTTTGTTAAAAGCTTTTATTAGATGTACTATAATATATCTTAAGGATGCTTTGATGCTAAGTTTCTTTAATTTATATACCATAAATTGTTATATACTATATTATATCACATTGTATATTTTGTTATAAATTATGGAATTGTTATATCTTTATTTGCTTACGAAAAGTATATCACATTAATATATATAATCTCCACAAAGTCTGGTCCAATACATGACATTGTATAGCAATCTGGTGTTTGCTTTAATTTTTAAGTTATTATATTATCAATTAAATTGTAAATATTTCCAAGTTGAACTATTTTAACTCTGATAATATGACTTCAACTATTCTAAACGTTAAAACAAAATTAAAAACCATTATTTATTACTTTTTAATTTATTAGCTCTCTATAGAAAAATATTTAAAAATTTTAACAATTCGTTTTTTTTTATGTTGCATGTGTTTTAAATTTGTTTTAATTTCTACTCGTATAATAATAATGGTGTAAATAGTTATTATAGTCTAAAACATAATATAACTATAAATCAATAATTTTCTACTACTATTATACAGATATGCATGTGAATATCTTTATGGTATATAATGAACTAGTTATGGACTAAAACTATAAAATAGACTCAAGACGATTTAACATATATGCTTATAAAAAAACACATAACATAGAAAACAGTTTATTTTTAATTTAAAAATACAATAATAGTTAAACTATTTCATGCTTTAAATAAGATTGACTACAAAGTTGAAAATTTTATTTAAATTATTAATATGTACAAATTTGTGGTGTTTATTTTAACAAATTGTTGAAAAACAAAAGTCAAAACACTTAAATTCCTTCCATTGTTTTTGACAGAATATTGAGATTCGTACTGGAAATAAGGGCTTAACATTCAAAAATTTCCAGAACAATTTACTGGAAGTCCATTTAAAAAATTTTTAAGCGATTTTTATTTAAGAAATTAAATAATGTATAGACTCTTGTTAAGTACAAAAATACAGTGTCTTAAATACTAATAAATAACATTATTGATAAAAAAAATTAATAAAATACTTCTAATATAAAACGTATTATTTATAAAAATTAGCTCCAGGCTAAAAATTGCTCAATTTAATCCTAACACTTAATTTTACATACAAAATTTTTATGAATTATATTTATATATATTGTTAAAGCTTTTTTGATATTATGTTAAGTTTTTGAAACAATTATTAATTTTTCAATAAATCCAGCAGCTTATGTTGATAGCAACAACAATTATATATGATGTATGGGTTAATAGTTTCGTATTTCCGTTTTATGTGTTCAAAAAACTAGCTACCGGAAATTACATTTGATATTACATAATAATGATCTTTAGATGTAACCAGAAAAATGTATCAAAACTAACCGTTGCAAAAAAACAAGGTACCGGAAATGACATTTATGTTGTGTGGTTGAAATCTATACTTTGAGAAAATATATTTGTAAATTACTAAATCACAGAACCTTTTTCGTGGATAAAAAGATAATATATAAATAAATATATAATTTTTACGATTCAAGTAATACTCGAAATAATGTTATTCCGTCCGCATTTCATTTCCATAATAGGTCGTAATTCGGAAATTAAAAACACGTGCTGATAATTTTATGTTGCCAACTAAGTCTGCGAATCCACAATTATTTTACCTCGTTTTCCATCAAAAATGAAAAACGAAGTATTTGTTTTCATTAAACTGCCAAATCGATCTCGAAAATATGCGCAATCTCAATAATTTTCATTCTGCCAAAGGATGATATTCTACACAGAAAAAAATTTGCTCGTACTAATAACTAAATAATTCGTTAAAATCAACGAAAAATTCGTTATTTTGGCTACAACGAACATTTCGTTGAAAAAAGTTCGTAGTTCGTTAAAAAAGTTCGTTATACCCCAAAACCAAAAACCTTTCAAATTCTTCAGCAAAAACACCGCAAATACGAAAGAAAAATTTTACTAGACTAAATTTTTTTTTTTATTTAAATTTTGTATTTATTTTTTTTTATTTATTTATTTTTTTATTTATTTTGTTTTTCATTTTTTTTTATTTTTTTTTATTTTTTTAATTTTTTTTTATTAATTTTTTTTATTTTTTATTTATTTATTTTTTTTATTTATTAATTTTTTTTATTTATGTTTCTATTTTTATTATTTATTTTTTAAATTTTTTTATTTAATTTTTTTTTAATAATTTTTTTTATGCCCGCTTGTGGCTTCGAACCACTGTCCTAAACATTGCAATCCATCAACTCTGCCACTGAGCTATGAACTAAATTTACGGCAATGTGTAAAATGGAAAATATAAGTTCTGTATGGATTGAAATTTTTGTTTCCCGTATTTAACGATAACGAACTTTTTTAACGAGTACTAAAAATGAAAAAAAAGGTTCGTAATAGAAAATAAACGAAATTTCCGTTACAAAAACGTATTTATTCATTATTTTTCGTTATCTTAACGAGAATGTCATTAACGAACTTTTTTGACGTAATGAGTACGAGCAAATTTTTTTCTGTGTATGATTTTGGGTTTGAGCCAAGTAGTGTTAATTATTTTAAAATTTTGAGTTGATAGATATCGATTAAAAAAATTGAAAAAATATGTAGATCTCGATTTCTTCAGAGGATTCTTGCTGGGACCTAACCAACTGGTATGGTGTTAAAGTATCTTAGAAGTAAAATGTCGAAATGTTGAAAACGGAGCCATACTTTCTTGTGGTTCTATATTTTTCTCTTTGGTTTCTTAACTTTAAAAATCAAAAATATTTTTAATGATTCTATCTCGTTTTTGTTTTCAGATATATATGTACTTATAATCTATTTATCTAAATATGACCATCTGTTTCTTTCAGAATTTGTCTGTAATGCATTTGATTATTGGGGATGTGGCCATTTAAATTACCACCGCCATTCATCATTTGCTTATGATTGTTTCTTAAGTTTCCATTTGTTAAACTCACATGGTGGCTTATAGTTGGCACTACACCTGGAACATTATTTTCCAAATCTTGTAGAATGGCATCATTATTAGAGTTCATTACTGACATATGAGGTATTGTAATCGGATTCATGGCATAACCAGCACCAATAACTCCACTTGTACTGCCTGTGAGTCTTTGTATATGAGAACGCACAATTTTTTCAAACTCTCGTTGTACAGATGGACTATCGGTGTCACCATCAACCTTAAAAAAAGTTTCCAAACTTTAGTTTTTTTATTATAAAAATCATTTAATTTATGTTATATTCAAAATAAATCTTGAACCTTTGTTTTTCACAGAGCTGAGAGAATTTAAAAAAACTTTAATCTTTAGAATTAATTCTATAATACAGGCAGAACAATATTTATATATAAAGAAATTTTTAAAGTACTGGAACCTCACTCCAATTATTAAAAGGTTCCTTGCTATGTATTGTGTGAATGTATTAAATTCTAATGAAAATATGTTCAGAACTATAAAAAAATTAGAAAATAAATTGAGTCATAAGAACTTATTACCCAACTTCTGGAAATAAACGAAAAAAAATTGCATAGGCAGACATTATGTAGCTCATACATTTTCTATATTTGAGCTTTTATTTTTTTACTTTATTTGTTCTAAAAAATAAAATAATTACATTAAAAATTATCTCTTATACAAAATGTAGTTGTTATTTAATAATTTTCGTCTTTTAAAATATTATTTTTTCTTTTATGCTCTTATAGTTACTATGCTTTTCTGAATCTTAGTTGTAGAGGTAGTTGTAAGAATAAAATGTTAGTTTCGAAGGATAAAAAAAGCAAATACACATCGTTTTTATTCAAAAAACCAAAAAGTGTTGCATTTACAAATAAATGAGTACAATAATTTTTAATCCTTTTTTTATAGCCGTGACTTACAATTACTAAACGATTGTCATTGTCCATTTCTCGAAGCATCGGTAATGTTGATTCTCTAAATAATTCTAAACGACGACGAAACGATGAAACCGTATCATCAATTCGTCCTCTACCTAATTGTAATTTAGAACAATCTAGCAGTATAATTGGTGGTTTTTGGCCGTACTAAAAAAATTAATAGTATTTAATGTTAAAGTCTATAGAGATTGCCACAATTATACCTTGTTCTCAAAAAATTTAGCTTGCTCCATATTTCTCGGGTATCCATCTATTAAAACGCCTTTTTTATCACTTAATTGATGTAAATTGAAATCTAGCAATTGTCTCATCGATTTCTCCGCCACCATTTCACCAGCTGCTACATTTTCTTTAATTGTATAGTTGTCAGTATTGGCACGTGGTGATGATTCTGTGATAGCTCTTAGTAATCGTCCCATGCTACAAAATTGGAAGAATTATTTAAAATACTTCTTATGACAAACATTTTTAATTCAAATAAAACTAATATAAGATTTTATTATTTTTGTTACCTTAAATGCACCCATCCTGGATTCATTCCTGCAGCTTTCAGACAGAGAGTAGCTTTATTACTTCCAGGTCCACCAATCACCCAAATACAAGGTGGAGTTACAAAACTAGTACTATTTGTTGGTGTTTCATTTTGGATATTGATCGCTTGAAATTGACTATTTATGTTACTTTGTAAATGATTCCAAAGACCATGGTTGGCTATTACTACTGGTGGCGCTATTGTTGCAATATTTGTTCCAGCATTAGGGTTACGATTCTTTTGACCTTCTGCAATATTTTTCTCTTGACTAGGTGCAGTTTCAACACTAACTATACTTCCGGGTATATCATGTACCCCTTTACCCATACCTGAAACTCCGTTAAGAGTAGCTTCCTCATTCTCCAGTGTACTAAGGATGTCTGTGGCTGCTTGACGAAAATCTTTGTAGACTTCCGATGGTGCCCGTTCGCCGTTCACCTGAAATAATAGATTAATAACTTTGAATTTTTTTCCCAAAGATATGATTAATATGCAAAAACTAATTTACCGCCACCAACATATCACTTTGGTCAAAATAATCCGCAACTGGCATCACATTTTTAAAAAAATTTTCTAATTCCATTTTCGCTAATGATAAAACTACATGGCCAAGTTTCGCACCATAATCAATTTGTTTTTGTAAAACTGATTGACGCCAGGATATTAATATAACACCATTGACGACTTGTATCTAAAATAAAAAACAAAAAAAGTTATTTGGAATTGTTAGACATTAAAATTGTAGGAAAACATCATATATTTTATTGTTATTTTTCAGCAGCTCACAATTCCGGTCACAGAAAGCTTTAAAAAATATTTCATTTCATTTTAATGTATACTCCACACAATTCAGGAAAATATTTGAAACGTTTTCAAAATAATACTCTACGTTTCACTTTTTTCACATTTTTAATCATGTACCCATCATACCTATCCTATAATTTTGTATTAGGCAAGTTTTAAATTGTATAATATTAATCGAAACAATTTTAAGAATAAATGGATGGGGGTTTTAAATATCAATTAATCATAAAAGTTTTTCAATTTATTTTTCCTTTTCTTTTAATTTGAAAAATTATTTCATTGGTTGAGTATTAAAGGATTGTGGTTTGAGATATAAAAAATTGGGAAATTAAATTTTGATAATTTTTTTTAAACGTAATTTTAATGTACAGGTTGGTACAGAGGGTTTTCACTAATTAAAATTTTAAATTTATTTTAACTGTGTCTTAAAACTTGTATTGCCTCCCATTTTTTTTTTTATAATTAATAAGTATTTTAATCGAAAACAGATAAATCTAATCTTATGATAACTTTGTAAGGAAGTAATTAAAATAAAAATGGTATAATCCTTTTGTCCAATAAAGGCTTGATGAATATGATACTTTTGAAAATAGTTTTGATTTGTGATATATGTAGGACAGTGATATAAAGTCATAGTTGGTTTTATTTTAACATGTCTTGTGTATACGAATTAAAAAAAAATTATTATAAAATAATATTTGGAAAATTGAAATTCTCTTTTAAAAGTAATCAAATCCAGCTAACTAAAGCCTAAATTGAGGATTTAAACTTTTGAGTAGTTGTCTTAAACTTAAAGTATTAAACAAAGTTACCAAATATCTTGGAAATTACGTTAGGCACGACAAATGATATACTTATATTATACTGAGAAGACATTTTTGGGAGCCAAAAAACCTTTTACGATATAAAATAATTCAATTACTATTTTCAATATAATTAAAATCAAACAGTTGTAATTTTTCTCATTAAAATAATGAATATTTTATTTGAAATAACTTAGTAAATTGAAAAAATTATAAATATTCCGGATGGAAATTATAAATTAAAAAATAAAGGTATTCTTCGTATAAAATTAAAATTTTTTGTAATTAAATTTTCAAAGAGAAAGTCTTATATCAATATTGATTTGTTGGAATTTCTTTTCGGAATTGATTTAATAAAGTTAATGTGTTAAATTTTTTATAACATTCTTATAATATCGAAACTTTAAAAACTAAAAGGAAATTACGATTTTAAAATTTTATTTAAGTTAATTTACCTTTTCAGAGTATTCAACGACATCACGCATCGATCTTGGATACCCTGATATTAAATAAGCTTTAGCTGCTGGAGCCATTTTAATTTCTAACATTAAAACTTCAGTCACTGTTTTAGATGAAAGTTGTGAGAAATCTTGCATTTCTAAAAACAAAAATTAAATTTTTATAATTAAAAGTAAATGTCGTAAGAAAGTTTCAAAAGTATTTCAAGGAAATTCTAGCTTACCATTTCCCATAGCATATTGTTGTAACAAATCCATCATATTAATGTGAACCACTCCTCTTTTTTCTTGCATTAATGTATCACAGTGCGTTACTTTGCCACTACCTGGTCCACCTAAAACAAATATAACTGGAACCTTTGGTGGATCGAATTTTATTTTTCCATTGTTTTGCATCATCATTGAAGCTGTTTCTGCTGAGTGTACTCTTGATGAATTTCTTCCTCCACCCTTCCAATCGGGTCCTGGTTCGTCTAGATCTTGTGATGTATTGGCGTCTTAAAAGAAAATTATTTCATAGTTATTAAATAATGTTCTACGATGACTTACGAATTTTATATGAAATTCATTATTTTTATAGTATATAGTGTACAATGATAAAATTATAAAATTTGCGTCCAAATTCGTAAATGGAACAAAAACATCTTATTTCATTTGAAGTTATTAAACAATTATATACATTCAACATACTAATTTTTATTTTCTTTTAAAAATTAAATTACTATTTTCTCTACACATTATTGTAAGAAAATCATATCTTATTCAATTATTACCATTCTTTTATTCAAGTTTAATAAATAATAAATTAATTAACTTATTTATTGATTCATTACGTTACGTGAGCTTATTTGTTTGAAGTTCAAAACTATATGCTTTAATATGCTTTAATAATAAAAATGTTTCAAGTGCATTTGTAAAAGAATAAATAATATTTAAAAAACAAAAAAAAAAAAATTAAATTTGTTTTTAAAGTTATATTTATGAAAACAATAAAAGTTATTCCTATGAGACGGAGAAATATCTTGCTATTGTTAGGCTAGAGACTATGTTTTTAGGTAGTATAGAATGTGTTGATCAAAAAACTGATCTTCTTAAAAATTTAATATTATTGAATTTCATCTTAAAAATTTCAAAAAAACTAATTTTTTCCTTCCCAATAATTAATTTCTCAAAACTCTCGGCCAATACATTTATTATTATTTTGTTTAATCTATGTTTTTGAATGCTTATCATATAGCTATAATATTTAAAGATACTTGTATACATGTTTATTCGTGTATAGGAAGGCTAAAAAATAAATAATATATTTTATTTCGAAAATTTTAATGGAACCCTAATTTCAGCGCAAAAATCACTGAAGAAATTGGATTACTATTTACAAATACTAAATGTACTATATATACTAAATTGAATTTATACATAATGTTATTTAAAATTATGTGAATCGAAAAATCATTCGCCCAAATATTTCAAAATTAGATCTATTCAACGAAGGATATACAGACACTTCTAAAAAAAATGTACCTAACATACGTTATGTACATAAAAATTGTGTATAATAAATGTATAATATATAGAAATTTTGAAAATATTCTCATTAATTTGGTACAATAAGAAAAAGTTGTTTATTAGAAGGAAGATTAGCTTGAATTAAATGTTAAAAGACGCGAATTTTGCCCGGCCAGCGCGGTTGACAGGATATATATAAAAAATATTTGTTTAATATATTATTCTAAATTTCAATAACGAAATTTTCCTTCAAAATATTTGCGATGAATAATATGATACAAAAAAAAAGCATCACCTTAAAACGACTTATTGAGCAATGATAAAAGATGGTGGTTTTAAATAATGTCAACACTATGTAGTTTTCGAAAATTGAAATTTTCATTGTTTTTCTTTCTAAAGCCTATCGCATTATTAAATGATAAAACATTATGGAAAAATAAAGATTTGGTTGAAACAATTAGTTTGAATCCGAACTTACGTCTGCCAGCGTACGTGACATAAACAAAAAAAAGTATAGAACCTTTTTGCATAAATTAAGTATCGTACTCGTTTTCAACACTTAGATTTAAAATCCTTTCGGAAATATTTTTTTCACACCTACACATTTTGATCGAACTAAGTTTTCAGCTCCTAGTTAAAATCTTTAAGCATTATCAAGGGCTGAACAATTTTTAGATTCGTCCAATCGATATCTAAGTATTATTGATACCATTTTTTTTAAAAAGTTTAAATTTTATATGAAATTGTTTGGAGAACCATTACTTCGAAAAATCCGAAATCAGAGAATCCCATTTTATTTGATCCGATTTAAATTGGTAGAGTAATTTAATAGTTAAAAGCTTTTAAGTTTGGATCAGACGAACAGACAGAAAATGAAAAAAGTTAGAGACTGATGGAAAACTTGCTTAAATTTATAGAATTTTCTTCTGAGAAATTCAAATTAAACTTCATTTTATTGGGAACTCATTATTCATAATAGAAAATAACATTTTAATATCAGTTATTGTTATCGCTCGACGATAACCTGCTCAGATTGATGAGATTGTAGCATAAATACGAGTAGAAATGATTTTCAGAATTATTAGTTGATTCAATAAAACAAGGTTCTCAAATTGTTGAATTTCTTTATTTACTTGTAGAATCACTATAAATTTCCTACAAAGATATTTTTTATAAACCAAATAAAAATTAAAATTTCAAACCTACTTTTAGTTTTCTTTCTCCTCTGAATATTTCTCAAATCAATTAAATTATTTCAATTTCAATCTGAATACTAATAATTTCAGTAAATAGTTTTAATTTTAATAAAAAAAAATATATTTAAATTAATTTTGAATTCAAGTTAGCTTTAAGTTTGATTTCTACCTTCTTTCTTCAATCAAATAAAATAAAAAATCTAATAAAAAGCGTTAATTCTAAATTTTTTTCGAATTCGATATTCATTTCTTTTTTTATTTCTTTTCGACGTTACGCTGATTATTGATGACAGCTGTTTTTCTTTTTACGATTCTTGTTGTCAGCTGCTTTGCGGTAACTTCGGTTATCGGTGTACCATTATTTGGCTGAACATCAAGGATCGCTAATTTGACTGCAGGTCTTTCGTATATGCCCGTGGATGTTTGCACTGTTGCCCGTCTAACTTGACCATCCTTTCCCATAATGGTACCTAGCACTTTACCCTTTTGCCAATTATTTCTCGAACTATTTTCGTCAACAATTATAACGATGTCGCCGGGTTTTATGGGCTTAGCCGGTTCAAACCACTTTGTTCTCTTTGTTAAAGTAGGAAGATATTCCTTTATCCATCGCCTCCAGAAGTTGTTTGCATAACGCTGAACGGTCATCCAATTCTTCTTTAAAACAATTTTATCATCAGTAAACTCGCCGACAGGTTTAACTCCACTAGAAGACCCCAGTAGAAAATGGTTCGGCGTCAAGGCTTCATCAATTTCATCATCGACAGGGATGTAACTTAGCGGTCTTGAGTTTACAATATTCTCGACTTCCATAAGCATACTACGCAGCAATTCGTCACCTGGATTTCGATTCGGACTGATTTGATGCAATACCTTCTTAACGGATTGTACTAAGCGCTCCCAGCTACCGCCCATATGTGGAGAAGCAGGAGGTATATATACCCATTTAGTGGTTGAAGTGATAAATGCTTCAGCTATTTTGTCTTTGTCCAGATTTTGTACAGCATCGCGTAGCTCTCGATTAGCTCCTCTGAAATTTGTCCCATTATCACTATAAATTTCTGTTGGAGTTCCACGTCTTGCCATGAAATTTCGCAAATTAAGTATGCATGAGTCTGTTGTTAAAGTGTGTGCTATTTCAATGTGAATGGCACGAATACATAAGCAAGTTATCAAGACACCCCATCGTTTCTCCGTTCTTCGCCCGACTGTTACCATCATGGGTCCAAAATAATCGATTCCGATATATGAAAATGGTCTGGTAAATGAGGATAATCTAGCTGCTGGCAGGGTAGCCATTTCAGGAGGATTCGGTTTAGCATTCTGATTTTTGCAGCTTTGACAATTTTTACGTACCTTTTTTAATGCTACTCTTAGGTGTGGAATCGAAAATTTCTGCCTTATTTCATTGATTACTGTTTCCTGATTGTAATGATGATACCGTCGATGATATGATGCGATTATTAACTGAGTTATGTAGTGCTTCTTTGGTAACAAAATTGGTCTTTTTACATCAAATTGAACATTTGCAGCTGCATCTATTCTTCCAAAAATTCGTATAACCTGGGTCTCATCTAAATATGGCGATTGTTTATATAACGAACTGGACCTTTCTATTTTTAATCTGACCTCCGGTTTCAGTGTGTTATTTTTGGTTAAAATTGATACTTCATCCGGATAACAGTCAACTTGCGCTTGCCGATATAATTGTATTTCTGCTCGAGCATATTCTTCTTGTGATATAGGACCAACTAACTTCATTATTTTATACTTGTTCGGTTTGATATTATTAATAAAACGAAACACAAATGCTGTCGTTCGTACCAATTTTTTCCAATTTGAAAATCGCTCCACTTCAATTAACTTTTCCTGCAGGATGAAACTATGCATTAGATGCGGTCGTATTTCTTCCTCGGTGGCCTTACTCTGAATAATATTTTGTGGCCATTGATCTTTTGGTAAATTCAAGAATTGAGGTCCCCTGAACCATCTACTTGAGGCTTTTAACTCTGGCCTTTTGCTCCATTTAGTGGCTTCGTCAGCTACATTGTTTTTGGTTGGAATCCAACGCCACTCCAGCACATCGGAGTTTTCCAATATTTCGCCAACTCTGAAGGCCACAAATTGACGGTACTTTCTTTGATCCGAATTCAACCAGCATAGTACAGTTTTTGAGTCAGACCAGAAATACCTGTCAGTAATTTTAATAGAAAGGTACTTACAAATGCTGCTAGCCAATCGTGAACCAAGCAATGCCGCCTGTAGCTCCAATCGTGGGATTGACAATATTTTTAAAGGCGCCACTTTTGTTTTCGCACCAACTAATGCTGCTGGCTGATCCACTAATTTTAAATAAGCAACAGCCGCATAAGCCCTTTCGCTAGCGTCGACAAATATGTGAAGCTGAACTTCCCCAGTCTCTGGCCAACATGTTGGAATGTAGCATCGCGGAATTTGAATATTTGGTAATTCTGATAAAAGTCGAGTCCAGGATAACCATATTTGATGATGTTCATCTGATATTTCATCGTCCCATTTAATTGCTGATTTCCAAATATCTTGAAGCAACATTTTCAACTGGATCAAGAAGTGAGCAATAAGCCCCATTGGGTCAAAGATTTTCATCAACACCTGTAAGACTTCTCGTTTAGTGGGTTTTTGATTTCCGCATAATATACTTTCGTTTCCTTGGTTATACATTATAGAATACGTAAATGTATCTGTTAACGTGGACCACCACATACCCAAAATCTTTTCGGAACCAACTTCTTTGTTCATAGCTAAGTTTTTCTTACTACAGTCAGGTGTTTCACCAAAGGCTTGGCTTACATTTTGTGAGTTTGAAATAAAATTTCTAATTTCAAACCCACCTTGTCTGTGAATATATTTTACCTGCTGTGCCAACTGAATTGCTTCTTCTTCCGTATCCAGGCTATCCAATAAATCATCTACATAGTGGTTTTCTACAATGGCGGTGACAGCTCGTGGAAATTTTTGTACAAATTGCTGGGCATTTTTATTTTTAACGAATTGGGCACTGCTTGGTGAGCATGAGGCTCCAAACGTCATTACTTTCATAACAAAAACATCAAGATCGTCATTCGGATCATTTCGCCACAAAAAACGCTGTGAATGCTGATCATCCTTCTTTATGTGCACTTGATGGAACATTTCTCGTATATCCCCACAAATAGCTACCTTTCTTTCTCGAAAGCGATGCAAAACCCCCACTAGTGATGCCATTTGGTCTGGACCTTTTAACAACATAGAATTTAGTGAAATACCATTTGTTTTTGCCGCAGCATCCCAAACAATTCTAATCTTTCCGGGTTTGTTCGGATTAATGACGGGAAATATTGGTAAATACCAAATACGTGGATGGAACTCTTGTATTTCTTGTTTGGATAATTTTCTAATATAGCCTTGTTTTAAATAATCATCTATTTTTTGGTTTAAAACTTTGCGCAGCTGTGGTTCACGGAACATTTTATTTTCAAGGCATTGATGGCGTTTCTTGGCCATAGGGTAACTATTAGGGAGCTGCACTTGCTCAAATTTCCAGATTAGGCCCGTTTCAAATTGATTACCTTTTCGAATTGTTGTCTCTTCTAATATCTTCAGGGATCGCTCATCTTCTACCGATATTAAACACTTAGATGATGGTACCACTCCGAGATTGTCCAAAGATATGTATTCCTTAACCATTTGTTGTAATTTATCGTTGCTTGATTCTTGACAGTCACATGCATGAAACCCATGATACGGTTGATTATTGTTAGCATTATCGTAAATTTTGCTTTTATAAGGGCCACACACATTCCAACCTAACCGAGTTTTGACAGCAATTGGATCATTTTGTTTCCCATCTTTAAATTTAAGAGGAATTCCTAATTTCCAATTATCTAGACCAATAAGAATACGTGGTACCGCTTGCTCGTATGATTCTACTGGAATCCCTTTTAAATATGGAAACTCTTCACCTAACTTTGTTGAACTTAAAGACTGTGTTGGTAAATTTAAAGATTTTACTGTGTGAACATTTTGAATATAATATTTTTTAGCTGAATTACTTGTACCAGCTATATTTAAACTAACACGCTGTGAATTTTCTTCAATTCTGTGGGTGTTGGCAGTCCATCTAAGGCATAATTGTTGAACACTTCCTTTTATTCTCAATTCATCTGCCAATTCTTGTTCGATCAGAGTCAATGAAGAGCCGTCGTCTAAAAATGCGAATGTTTTAATATCAACGTTTTTCCCGTATAAAATCACAGGCACTATACGAAACAAAACCGTGTTGTTATTTTGTTTATGAGTGGTACCATTAAATTGTGCATTAGTTTCTGGTGGTTCTTGTGATGCTGATTCTTCTGCTGGACTTGATTGTGGTTTTTCCTTATGAAGTAGTGGATGATGTCTAAAGGTGCAATTATTTATTCCACACTGTGCATTTGATTTGCACCGAAACGTACCATGTGGATATAAACAAGTTCGACACAAATTATGCTCTTTAACCGCCGACCATTTGTCTTTTAGGATCAAGTCTTGAAATTTTTTGCAATTTTTTATTGACGAACACAGTTGACTGCAAATTAAACACTTTTTCTCGCTGACAGATGATGTACCACTAACAAGTTCTTCTGAATTTTCAGCATGTGTGTTAGAATACGATGTTTGTCTATGAAGTGATTTTTTCGTCGGTGTTTCGGAATTAGACCGTTTTGGAATTTCAATTGAGATTGCACTAATTGATTGTGCAATATCATACAACCATGAAGCAAATGTGGAGATGTTGCATTCCGGTATAGCTCGCTTGTACATTGCCCAATTTAATTTTATTTGCGTTGGCAATTTGTCGGTTAGCTCTTGTAGTAACATAGGGTTCGTTAAATGAGACACAAGATCCGATGCCTCCATAGATGAACACAAATTCTGAACTGATAATGCGAAATTGACTAAAGTCTCTAACTTGTCACTTCTTGGTGCTGGTTCAGATCTAATTTGGTTTAACAGCGTTTGAATAATAATTTCCGGTCGCCCATATAACATCCGTAAAGTAGCTATAACGTTAGGCATGTTCGCTGGCAGCAATAGTTGACTTCGAACTGCTTCAATTGCCGGTCCCTTTAAACTCTTTTGAAGCCGAATTAAGTTTTCTTGATTTGTAAACCCACATATTTGAGTTGAACTTTCAAAGTTACTTATAAATAACGGCCATTCCTCAGGGCGGCCACTGAATGTAGGTAGATCTTTAGATAAGACTTGTCGAGCAGCCAGTTCTTGGTAGCTTAATGCATTCATTCTATTAGCATCGTGATGTTGTGGTATTGATTGTTGATTAAATTTAGTTTCGGGAAACATATTTCGTTCTGGTTTAAATTGAACACTTCTTGGAATTTGTTCATTTACTTTTGGTTTTGAATAGATATCATGTAAAGGTTGAATGTAGTCTATACCATTAAAGGTTACGCCCTGATTTGTTAACTTGGCAGGATTTCCTCTGGACCGTTGAGAAGTTGAAGTTTGATTAGTCGTTTGTAATTGTGTATTAGATGTAATTGGCTCGATAACAGATTGTTGTTGTTGAAATTTTTTGAATTTTTTATTATAAAATTCTTCGGCTTTCACTTCTTGTTCAATTTGTTTATTATTTTGAAGCCATTGATTAACATCGCTATTAATACTGTTTATACTTTTGACGCTTTCTTTTTCATAATCTCCATCGTCATCTTCGCTTTCCGCCAACTGATGTAACAACTCATACCGTTTGTCCAAATATATTTTGTCTAGTTCAGCGGCTAAATCATTTTCTTCTTTTTCACGTTTTTCTGCTAACGCTCGTTGTTTGTCTGAACGTTGTTTAGCTAAACTGTATTCTTCTTCTAATCTTTGAAGATGTAAGCTTACACGAGTAGATGATGATTTAGATTTACTCGATTTTCTTGAAGTAGACTTAACAGTTTTTGGACGGCACTCGGTACAGTGCCAAACTTGATTTTTAATTTCGTCTGTAATTGTAACACCCGCACTTATTGAATTGAACCCACAACTATCACAAGTTACCCCGCCATATTTAGAATCCTGCTCGGTGGATGTGTCGCAACTTGTTGGTTCTTGATGGATCTGGGCTTTTGTCACGATGGTTGATGTTGAACTTTTGTCTGACATGTTGACGTCACTATTTATGCTTCAATTATTTAAATATAAAAGAAATTTATAGAATGTTATCGCTCGACGATAACCTGCTCAGATTGATGAGATTGTAGCATAAATACGAGTAGAAATGATTTTCAGAATTATTAGTTGATTCAATAAAACAAGGTTCTCAAATTGTTGAATTTCTTTATTTACTTGTAGAATCACTATAAATTTCCTACAAAGATATTTTTTATAAACCAAATAAAAATTAAAATTTCAAACCTACTTTTAGTTTTCTTTCTCCTCTGAATATTTCTCAAATCAATTAAATTATTTCAATTTCAATCTGAATACTAATAATTTCAGTAAATAGTTTTAATTTTAATAAAAAAAAATATATTTAAATTAATTTTGAATTCAAGTTAGCTTTAAGTTTGATTTCTACCTTCTTTCTTCAATCAAATAAAATAAAAAATCTAATAAAAAGCGTTAATTCTAAATTTTTTTCGAATTCGATATTCATTTCTTTTTTTTATTTCTTTTCGACGTTACGCTGATTATTGATGACAGCTGTTTTTCTTTTTACGATTCTTGTTGTCAGCTGCTTTCGTAACAGTTATGTTTACCTGTTTAACTTAACAAAGCGCATTTCTGAAATTTTATACAGTAAAGTTTATCAGGCTAATTGAAAATCAGTGTTTCTTGTTATAAACACTTTGTGTTTATAAGAAGAAGCAAGAAATTTTTACAAGAAAATAACTTATTTATTTATATCGTTTAGCCTAGCCTACATATTTTATTGATTTTAACACTGTAATTAATTTAAATTACAATTTTCATATATAAAAATTTATTACAACCATCATTAGTCATTTTATTAAAGAAAATTATGCGTTTCCTCAAGAAATACGTTTTAATTTAAATTCTTAGATTTCCAATTTCATTTATAAATTTCACATATAGGAATTTAGAATATACTTAGCATTATAAAATATTCTTCATAATTAAAATCTATCTAAAATAATGTATGTTACGTACGTACGTATGTACTTATGTATAATATAAATTGAAGAAAAACTAATAAAATTTAATTTAAATAATTATATATTTCTTCATTATATCACATCCTTATTTCTATATGTACATAGTCCTGCATATATGAATCTATTAGTAGTTCCATGTTTTTTCATTGTTGATTCAATTTTAATCAATATCAATGAATCTTGGAGAATAAATTGAATAAATATTTTTAAATAAAATATTTAGAACAATACTTCATAAATAAAGTACCTAAGGGGCTTGCTTTCAAAATTTCGATGTAAGATAA
This sequence comes from Hybos culiciformis, assembly GCA_964007475.1. Classification (NCBI taxonomy): domain Eukaryota; kingdom Metazoa; phylum Arthropoda; class Insecta; order Diptera; family Hybotidae; genus Hybos; species Hybos culiciformis. Next base: position 150,743,442 of record OZ023273.1, on the reverse strand, counting down.
TTTAATATCATATAATACCAAATATCACATATATGTAGTTATATAATATTATACATATTTATATAAAAATGGTCATTAAAATCCAGCCCCAGCTCCAATCCTTGGAAATAATCGAATTATAACATTTTTTTTTTCAAATTTCCTATTATCGAAATCTATCTACCCAACATATATACTAATTTTTCCCAACATACTAATTTTAATCGGAAACCATTAAAATCATTTGAAAAATTTTAAATATAAAATAAATGTCATATGAAAAGTATTTTATCTCTAACTCCCAAACCCGAAATCGTGGAATTTCGTCCTTTAGTCGAGGTGGAAATGAATGATATATCGAATATTTTGGCATTTAAAGTTACGAACTCGATTTAGTAATTCATATTGGTAATAAGCAGTTAAGTAGAGGACGGATTGTTATTTGATAAAACATAGAGTTCGTTTTTTTTAAATCTTGATGGTTTTAAAAAGATAGAATCAAAAAAACTACAAACATTAGTTAAAAATATCCGTTACAATTTGTTTTGCTTATTATCTGTAATTTTCTTAGTACAAAATGTCTGAAAACTATTCATTCACAATACCACTTTTCGACGAAATCATTGTTAATTTAATGTCGACAATGATTTAAAAATGATTAACATGTTGAATTCTTTAACAGGTTAACGTATATGTACCTTTTGTTTCTAAGTAAGTATTCAGAACAAGTGTATTCTACTAATAAAAAAAAATATATGGATTGATTATTTTTGATTGGAGCATATGAGAACATAATAATTCCTCTATATTGAATCCTTTTTATAACTATAATATACTTTTTATATAAAAATTTCGTTATTATCTTTAAATATTATTATTATTATTTTTTTAATATTATTAAAATTTAAAGTTAATAACTAAAATTGTTTCAATTTAATACATTATTCAAAAATATTGACAATCATTATTTGTATGGTAAAGTGGACTTTTAACAAAAACAATTCCAAGAATGGGAACAAATATTTTATCGATTTTTTGTTGTTAAATATAATTATTTATTGAACTTCATATGCGAAACGTACATAGAATTAAAAGTATTAAGATTTGTTTACCTAAATAATATATAATTATAAATTTTAAAAATTGTGTTTTTTGATACAAATAAAAATAAAAGAAAATATCTGAATTTTAGAAGTCTCTATAGACAATTTTAATTGTAATCCAGACTAAATGATTGCCAATTTCGTTTAAGTTTTAGTTTTAAGTTTAAGGATGCTTTTTTTATTTAGGTAGGTACAGTTTTATACGAAATTCATTATCTTAAAAAAATCGGCTATACGTAAATCAATGAACGATGAGTATTTATGGAAAATTTATTTTTATTGGATTTTTTCTTAAAATTAGGTATCTAGGTTTTAAAATATTTTTTGTTTGCTTAAACAACTAGTGTTTAAAATAGTCAACTTTGTTCATAAAAAACGCATTAATTTCTTAGTAAAAAAGTTAAAGAAAATTTTGTAAAATATTTTCTTTTAGTGTCCTTGGAAAGTTAAAAAAAAGGGAAAAATTAAGAAAAAGAAGAATTTTGTAATAAGAAACATCGTAATTCTTCCGCTTAAAACTTATTCGAATAAAATTATAATTAGATAATTAGAAAAAAAATTGTAATGGGCAATTATTTCGTTGGTGACGAACTTCTTTAATTTGTATCTTTTACATATATGAATCCCAAGCTGAAAATATTGAAGATGACACTTTGGTGTTAATTTTTTCGATTAGTTTGTGCAAGATTTTCTCCGAATTGTTAACATCTTCTTTAGAATTCTTGTTGATAGATAGTCTCTAGAATTCTTTGTTGATGGTATGAATAATAAAATTGCATACATAAAAAATTTATAATTTAAAAACTTTCTAACTTTAAAAATTATAAATGCGAATTTTTCATATAATTCGTTATAAAAGACTCAAAAACATGTCCTTGAAATATAGTCTTGCAAAAAATAGTTCTTCAATTTATTTAAATAAAAAAAGAAAGCCAATTGTAATAATTGTAAAAATTCGGTGTACAATGGCATAAGAAAATTATCGAAATAACATTAAGTCATCCTACGTATAACAAGGTAATATTTATCCTTATATCATAGTTAATATGTGTATGCGTCAGTATATGTTTTTGTCTATGTTTGGTTTGAGAAAGAATAAAGTTTACATTTAAATATGAATGGCAGTGAAAATATGTGATTGTAAATTGTATTGAACAATTTGTTAATGACATTGAAAATATTTAAATAAAACGTATTTCAATTAAACATGTGAAATAAATATTTTAAATTTATTAACGTTGTCATAACAACTTTATAATGTTTTAATATGAAATTTTTTTTAATTAAATAAAAAATTATAATTTTAAATTCACTCAAAAATATATATGTAAATACCTAGGAAATTTTAGCTTAACAAACTTTATTAGAACAGGCAAAGATAATGTGAACATGAAAAAACAATTAAATTAAATGTGTTAGGTTCAAAGGTGGTTTAAGAACGTTTCAACTACTAACACAACCTAAATTGAATCTTTATAAAAGAACGATGGTAGAATATGAATGAATGATGTCAGTTGGTCATTAATAGTTCTCATATTTCTTAACGCTGATAATTTTTATAGCAGCCTCATGAAAATGAAATTCAATACAAATATAATATTTTCAATTTATATTACTTAAACATTTTGTTATTTAAAAATGTATATAGATATGAAAATTAAGTGATATATTCGTTTAGGAGCAGTAATCATTACGTAGCTATTTTTATAAACAATAAGTAATTTTAATGCGTTGGGGATCGTTATGTTGTATTTAGTGCTATAGAATTTAGATCACTAAATGGAGTATTATATGCGGCAATACACATGCAATCATTTAGATGCATCTGCGTAAATAATGAAAAAATTTAGATGCATCAGCGTATATAATGAAAAAATTTAGATGCATCAGCGTAAATAATGAAATCATTTAGATGTTTCGTATTGAATATTACGTAATACCTAAACAAACATAATATCTCTCACAATATTTCAACACAGCCAAATACAAAAAAAAAAAAGAGAAAAAATGAGAAGAAAAAATATTCTCTCTTTGCAACTACCTCTCCCCTGCGCATTAAAACAGTATATTGGATATGTAAACAAAATTTGTTATACAACTCGTTCTGTATTTACACAAAAATACATTGACACTTGTCAATTTATATCACTCGACCTTCGGTCTCGTGATATAAGTATTGACTCGTGTCAATGTATTTTTGTGTATACAGAACTCTTAATTAATAACAAATTTAGTTTACATATACAATAATCTACTATTAACAAACTTCCGAAAAATTTAAACTTTATTATGAAATATTGTAATCCACAAATTTTTCCTAAAATATTATATACTATCAAATAAATACTATGCTTAAGTTAATGTCTGGGAGATTCGTATTTGGAATCGAAATTATAGGTATGCACTCATATAGCTTTGGACAGGAAATGAATAAATGTCAAAGCAACAAGTTAACATGGAAAATAAATTAAAGTCACGCAGGAAGTCTGAATTATTATTTTTTTTTTTAATTATGTAACAAAATGTGTTTATATTCATTAATTTATTTATATTTATCAATAGTTTTAAAATTGTTGTCAAATAATTATTTCTTTTTGAGTTGAATGTATAAATTTAAATTTAATTTTTTCAAAATATTATGATTGTAAGGTTTTTTCTTGACGGACTACTAACTACTAATCGTGATACGTAAAAATTTATGAGCTGATTTGCTAAGTTTTTAATTTAATAAAACTTATGCATACACAAAAAAATTTAATATATCTAAATATATAGTCTAATTTTTAATTGCATCTGCATAAAAATATTTTTAAGAATAGTTTCAAATGAATAGGAATGGATTACATCTAAGAGTCTTTATCGTTTTGATTGATAAAAATACAACAATAATGTATAACCTGATCTAGGATATCAACTCATCGCTCACTGAAATTCTAACGCTGTATGATTTCAGGCTGAGAAATTCTAAAATATTTTTTTTGCTATGTCTTACTTTTGTCGCGCTGACAACTATATTTTAAAATTCCGAAAAGATGATTGGTAATAAAATAGTTCTCCAAATTTTAGTATTAAATGACAAAACCAAAATAGGAACTAAAACTAATGTATTTTGAAAATTTAAAAGTTGGTTGTATACATAATTGATAGTAATCAGACTATTATCTTATAGCTTGCTCACTTCATCAGTCACAGAACTAATAAATTTTTTGGTTATTATGGTTTGTCTGATACTTTTTTGCTTCTCGCAATAATATTTATTAGAAAATTTGTATTTATTAGTTCACAGAAATTATCTATCAATTTATAAAGAACCATATTATTGAATGTCTCCAATTCTTTTTAATTTATTATCAAGTTAAAGTGATAAATTCTTTAATTAAAATGAAAACTTGATCATTATCGTTACCTTCAAAAGTTAATGCAATGGAGGGGTTATTTAAAATAATAATTCTTAACAATGGAGAGGTTATTTAAAATAATAATGAATACCTTAATATTTTAAATATACATTTTAAGTTACCACCCTAAGAAACAATAGTGTGGAGAAATTAGTTTTGTACACATAAAGATTTTTTCCGAACTTTTTATGAACTTATGGTCAAGTCAAGAAAAAAAAAAATTGCAACTTTGCACCTTATCCATAAGATAACGGTTATTCGGTATAAATATGGGGTAAAAAAGTATTATAGAAGTACATAAAGTTGTTGAAGAAGAACAAACAAGAATTAATAAAAAAAAAGTGCAAATTGTATGAAAAATTTGACCCATATTCATCAAATTTTTGGGTTTGTATAAGGAAGATCTAACAAAGATTTTCGAAAAGCAAAATAAGCAAAAATCGATAATCATATCTCAGAAACTATCATCGATAGAAAAAAAAACAGGTTTCATTTGTGAAAAGATCGTGGTCTTTAGCACTTTTACTCAAAAAACACAAAATTGCGATATGGAGCACACAAAGATTCGACCGGCGAAATCCAGAGAGAACTTCTGTGACCGACATACTGAAAGAAAATTTTTTATGGTATTTATTTCATTTATAGTTTTTTTAAAATTTTTTTTTACAAAGGTAAAATAATTCCCTTTTACAATATCTTCTTGTTAAATGGCAAAAAATATTGAAAAATATCTTATTTTTTGCTCTTTAACATTTTTTTACCCTTTTTTATGGCATTATAGCATTATGGCATTTGCATCTATATTATAGTCACATAACATAAATTTACCTTAAGTCTTTTTGAAAATTTATTTTATCGTACTTTTCATAAAGTGGTTTAAAATAAACTTATTTTATGTCGCTTTGAAAGTGACTTAACATAAATTTATGTTAATATTCTCTTTCCCGCCGAAATTTTAAACCTAGTCTTTGTTGTTTATCAGTATTTCACCAGAACTTCTTTAAGTAAAATTTTAAAGAAAAATTAAAATAAATGCAATAGAAAAATTTAATGAATTATCTTGGTATTTATTTAATCAATATTTTTATTATAATTTTATATTTTAAATAATTAATATTATAAGTATTAATTTTATAAGTAGAAGTATACCTTAATGTATATATGTACCTTAAAAATATGGCACTGCATCGATAAAACAGATAAAAACTATGCCGTCAAAAATATAATATCAAATTCAAACTATGTATAAATTTTTTTAAGCTTACTATTTATCCTAGTTACTAGTATGTATATAGTTTTGAATAATAAAAAAAAACAAATACCTATAACTTCGCTTACCTGTGTCTAAGCAAATACCCATTATCCATTCGGCAAATTAAACAGATTAAACTTTTATATAATTTGGTTTTTATTTTTTTCTTACATATTTAATAATTTGTTTTTTCTGCTAATTCTTTTTCTAATTTATATATTTTGATTATTTTTCCTGTCAAAAAATAATCAATATAATAAGTTAAGTACTATAATAATGACGAAACTTTGAAAAAAAAAAAAAACCAGAATTTATGAATCAAATCAAATTTATTTTGCAAATGCGCAAAAGAAAACCATTATTTTTTAAATTAAAATTATTAAATTTTATTTTTCTTTTATAATTTTATAAGTTTTTTTCTCACTTTATAATTATTTGATTAAAATAAAAATGTTTAATTCTATTATTGTTTTTTTAAAGTAAGAAACAGATAGAAAAACATTAATTTTTTTATTTCTTTGCCGTTAAAAAAAAAAAAAATTTCGATTTAATTCATTTGATATTTTCAACTCGACTGTCGAATTTAATGACAGGTGGAATCATTTTCTTCAATTTACAATATCGAAAATTCATTTAAATAATTAATGATCTTAGGTAGGTTCTTTTTTTTTATTATTATTATTATATTTCTAGAATGAAATACTACATATAGTAAAAAAAAATAAAATATTTAAAAATGAAAAGTTTATTATGAACATTATCGTAAATTGTACTACATAGTTAAACTAAGCATTTTAATACTACAGCTTTGGGACCGTATCAAGAACAAATTGGCGAAAAACGATTTTAGTTTGTGTTATATATATATAATATATTTGTTTTTCTTAATTATCAGCAATTTTCTATTGCTTAGAAAAGCTCAATTTTAGAAAATCCTTGTATCCAATATTCTTTTTTAACACAGGATTAAAGTATTTCTAACTTTTTAGTTTAATTAAAAATCTTTCACTTTTTCTGTTAAATTTTAAAATAAGTAAAAATAATAAACCGAGGAGAAAAGATTTGGTGTATTTAACCAATAAACAGGAAACTTAAAAGTAAAATCTTTAAATATATATTTCCCAAAAAAATATTTAAAAGTTGAAATTTTAAAAGATGTTAATTTTCGGTGATTAAAAAAAAAGGAATTCTGTTAATTTTTATCAGATATTTTTATCAAGTTTGCAGTAAATAAATCTAAACATAAAAGATAAAGGTTGATATTTATTAATGATCGCACCACGGAAACATTTTAAAGGTTCAATACTTTTAATTTTCAAATTACATAAAAATACATAATTTTACTTGAAAAAATATAATTTTTTACCTTGTTTTTCATATTTACAAAAAATGTTTACCTAACTATAAGATGGGATTTCTTTTCTTAATTAATCAAACTGAAGTTTCACAAAACTTTCAAATAAAAAAAAAAACAAAAAAAACATATAGGACTTTTATCAAACAGGATTTTGAAGAAAAGTAAAATAATATTTATGTGGCGCTGAAAAAGATAAATATACTTTGATTGTGATTTATGGGGAAAATATATTTATTTTAATGTATTAGTTAAATAAAATTAACTGACCACTAACATTGAATAAATTCAAATATCCAGAAATAGTATTGCCATGTTATTAGGGTCAAGTTTATCTTATAAGAATTAAAAATAAAAATAAAGGTTATGTTTACTTTTTGCAATGGAAATAGCTATTTTTTTTTTCTATTTAACTTTTTTTGTTTTAAACTTGATCTTTATTTTTAAAAATCGTGCGTATTTAACGTTAATATTATTGATGTTCTTTTCAAAAATTTACGAATATTCCGCAAGGATATTTGAATTTTCAGGGTTAATGAATATTAGTCGATTGAAAAAAAGTTTCAAAAATTTAAAAATAACAAAATGTCATAAAATTTTGATTAGACAAAGTGATATAATATTAAATATGAATTCGATTTATTTGAAGGTTATGGTTTTATAATGGTTATATCCATCAACTATATGGAATAAAATCTTATTTTCTACACACATTATTGATTCTAATATCCTTGCTAGTTGTTTCTTATTCTCCGTAGTTTCAAAAGTCAATAAGCTTTTCAATGCGGCAAACAATAATGTTATCTATAATTACGAATATTGGAAGAATATAGAGCTAATGTTATCTATAATTACGAATATTGGAATTGGAAAAATAACTATAATTACAAATAAATTGGAAAAATAAATTAATATTTGGGAATAATATTCGTCACAGAAGTGTGAAAGTTATAAGATTTACATACTATCAATCTGAAAAAATATAATCTAATGGCAACTCTTATGTAGTTGAATTCATAAGGTAGTAATTTTTATTATTGAAAAACCCAATTGCATACATAAATTTTGATTCATTAGAACGCTAAATGAAACCATATGTGTAAATATTGTGTGTACCTACTTTATTTATTATTATTATTATCTATAAAAAAATTGACAATGAAAAGGATATAATTTTTTATCTACGGTCAATAGTTTTAAATATTTTCGAATTCATGCGCATTCAAATACCGATTTCGAGTTTATATCCTTTGCCTCATGTTCAAGGCTCCCGTATTACATACAAGAAGTACATGAAAACATTGAACGACATGTGATATTTTTTTGTAATGAACTCTTAAACTGACCGACAAAGTATTGTCAATACATGTATATATACATATTTGAACCAGAAAAGAAATTTATAATATTCTAATTGTTTTTATTCTCTATAAACTTTTCTATAAACATTGTGTAAATTTTTTCACTTCAAGTTAGTAATACCATGTACAAACTATACTATATTATTCTTAGTATTATATGACGAAACCAAAATAGGAACTAAAACTAAATGTATTTTGAAAGTTTAAATGTTGGTTGTATACATAATTGTGATAGTAATCAGACTATTATCTAGCTTGCTTACTTCATCAGCCACATAACTAATACATTTTTTGGTTATTATGGTCTGTTTGATACTTTTTAGCTTCTCGCATTAATATTTGTTCGAAATTTTTATTTATTAGTTCACAGAAATTATCTACCAATTTATAAAGAACCATATTATTGTTGTTATATATTTGTTAAGAAGTATCTTGTTTAAGAGATAAACTTAAAATGAATGCCAATAACGATGTCAACCAATTTGATCCTAATTTATATATTGCTTTTATAGTTCATAAAATTTTAGGTTTCATCAGTGCAATAAAGGATAGTCCAAATAGAAACAAAAAATTGGATTATTAGATTAGAAGCTCTATTACAAATTTACAAACGCTTTGTTATGAACTTAAATAATAAAATTATATTAATGATAGACAAATCTCATATCAACATATTTTAAAATTTATAATATGAACTTTATAATGAATATTTTCATATTGTTAACCAGCAGGAATTTTTTTTTATATTTTAAGATTTAATAATAATACACATAATATATTATTTATAACCCATATACTTTTTTTTAACAAATATTTTAAAATTCTTTTACGTTTTAAGGTAAGAACTTTTTAATATAAAGTAATAATTAAGTACTTGAACATTATAGTTTAATGAAAATATCTCCACCTTCATATTAATAAGAATATAACTGAAAATTTATTAAGGTAAATGCTGAGTACAGACTTGTTGGCAAAAAATACTTAAATAAACTAATCTTCTTTTCCTAAAAATACTAAAGACTTTAATGGAGTGTATTATTCAAAGCTTAAGATAGAATCAAACCATTGAAAAAGGAAAGCTTTATAAAATAAAGTTTGATTGCATTATTACGAAGGATAAAAATACACACATTCACTTCACAATATTACCTATATAGCAAAATTAATAATGTTAATTTTGAATTATTTTAATTTTTTTTTTTAAGAAAATAAATACTTAATTTCTTCATATTTGTTTTTTTTTTTTTTTTTTAATTTATAATTAATGAATGTTAATCGAAAGAATTTTTTTCAAGGAATATTTCAATAGTATATTCATAGGAAAAATAATTACTCATTCGTAGTAACCACTACTAAATTGCCAATTTCACATTGACATGAAAGTTTGTTTATTATGTCTGAAAAATTAATACGTTTTATTTATTTACATTATAAAAGTTTTTGTATATTTTTTATGAACTAATTCTAAAAAAAAAAAATTAAAAATTCAATGTCACATTAATTTGTATCCCAATGAAAAAGATTCAATTAGAGTATTTTCTACAGAATTTTAAAAGAAGAAAATTTTTGTAGTTTCAGATTAAAAATAAGGAAAATTTAGGTAAAATTAATTTTTTGAGTTTTCTTTTTTAATATGTGAATCTTAAATACATATTATGTAAATTCTTACGATTTTATCGTTGGGTTCATTATTGAAATGCTCATTTTCATTTTCTGGAGAAGAAATATTTGTAACAAAAAAAAAATTCTAAATTTATTACGAAATTTTCGATTTATTCCTAATAAAAAAAAAACGTTAAGGCGAGGAATACAGGATTCACAATAAAAACATTTTAAAATATTTTGCAATTTTCAGTTTCATGCTTATTATTTCACAAAGGATTAATTGTATTTGAAAAACTTACTCCAAGGGTATAATTCCACATTAAATATATGTGCACTTGATCTATAAATTTTAAATTGTTTGCTTTTCTTCTTTGTATTAAAAAAATTATTATATCGACCAGTTCCTTTTAATATACAAACATTTTCGTAAACATATATGTATAGAATAAATTATTAAAAAGGAGCGGTCCGTTTGCCTGGAATCCAAAATTCCGGAAAAATAGATCTGATAAAAGAATTTTATGAGGAATATAAGGAATTAAATAAAATATTGGAATTTCTAAAACAAAATATTTCTATTTCTTAAATACATAGTTCCTATTTTTACCTTTTACAAAAACTTCTTTAATTGATTAAGATTTTGTAGTAAAAGAGAGGAGTCCTTTTACAAAAATTTTTAAAGTCTATCACAGTATGTCGTAAACTCTATGGGGAAATTGCGGGAATTTTTCGGAAATCGCACAAAGCTTTCCGGAATTTTGGCATCCGGTATTTTGTCTTCCAAGACTTCAGGGATGATTTATTTTCGGGACTTCGTCTACCTGGATTTTGTTCTTCAGGATTTTGGCTTCCGAGATTATGGATTCATCATTTAACTCTAACATTCATAAACATAAATATGTGTTTAAACTTTCAGTGTGCACAACCATAAAACGGGCGGTATATGATAAAAAAAAAACTGAATGAAATAAAATATCCTGTGACAAAAATATTCTTGAGAAAAAATATAAAATTATATATTCGAACGCAGAAGCTCTTATTAATTATGAACCTTCTTATAACATTCTAATTATTTTATGTTACCTGAGAACATTTTGTTTTTTAAATTATATATATATGTATTAATAATTTATTGCGTTCTAAAAAATATTTTTTTATGGGTTTAACAACCCATGCATATTTGATAAAAATTTACAATGAAAAATTATTATTTATTAAATAAATATTTAGAGTTGGAGTTGTGGAAAATTTAAACAAATGTTGTAATTTTTATTTTATTTTATATGCGTTTAAGAGTATTTAATAGTTTTTAATTGAATTAAGTAAATAATGATTTTTAATTGTAATTAATGAACTTTTGAGGAAAGGGATAATTTCAAGTCCAAGAGGGATTGTCGTTTCTTAATAAATTCATCACATTAAAACGTTCAGATGTGGAAATTAAAAACATCAACAGGCAACAATTTGTATAAGTTTATTCCTTTGGTTCCAAAATTTTGTAAATTTTTTTAATCTTAATTTCAATCATTATAAGCCATACTGCTTATTATAGAAACTAATAGTCCAAGAGCTCGCAACGTAAGAATTCACGTGATTTTAGCAAGGCTCATTTTTTAATATAATGTTCCATACTACGGTGCAGGACGCATAAAGGTAGTCTGGCTGTCAGACGACGTTGCGTTTACCCGTGGGAGCAGAACGAAGTAGGTAAAAAAAATGCAAAATTACATGAAAAAAACAAATTACTTTTCAATGACATAGGTCTGGCATCCATTTAGCAACGGTATTTCCGTCTGGCAAATTGGATGTAGTATATATAAGATCCAATCTATAACATATAAAAATTTCAGCCTTGCTAAAATGACGTGAAATTGAAGTTTTTTTTTGTTATAAATCAAGGTCTGGCACGGTCTTAACAACTCCGAAGCCGTCTGGCAATGTTGCATTAACATTTCATATAATAAGCACAAACAAGTGACATAACTAGAAATCGTGCTATTATCACGTAATTTTGCATTTTTTCTTTGACCTACCTGGATCTGCTCCCACGGGTAAACGCAACGTCATCTGACAGCCAGACTACCCTTATGGGTCCTGCACCGTAGCATTTAACAATATTTTAAAAAATGAGCCTTGCTAAAATCACGTGCCAAAAACGTTGCGAGCTCTTAGACTATAACGAATGAGAGCTACTTCTTATTAAAGCAAGTAACAAAAGTAGCTCTTTTTTTTTTTTGTATTTTCCAGTAATTTTCGAAAGAAATATTAATTTTATTTTCTGTAAATTAGTATAATAGTCATAACATGCATTATTAAAAATGAACTACATATATAATAAAAATTTTTTAGTTAATAAATTTTATCAATGGTGGCGGTTGTGTATTTTACAAAAAGCTTTTACAATACAAAAATTTCAGTTATGAATTTCAGTTTCTTTTTTATAACTTCAAATTTTTATAACAATTATGATAAGTTCATGATTTGGATTAGGAAGAGAAATTATATATTGCCAAATAATGTTCTTTGACAAGTTCACATAAAACAGATTGAATTTAAAGGGCTCTTTATTTAAAGTAAAAGATTTCACATTTGAATATACTCGAATATACTTTTAAATTGAAACAAAAAAAGTTTTTATTACTGAAATTCATTGTGTACCCTTAGTTATGTTCATTACGAATATTGAGAGCACTGTTCTCAAAATCTTGTGCACATAATTTTATTTAATGATTAGGTAGGTACCTAATAATCGTTTTCTTTTTATGTAACAACCTATATGACCTATGGCTAAAGTTTAAATAAAAATCTCTTATTTATTGCTTAACACAAAATTAAATTAAATTTTCTTTATTTTTATTTTTATAAAAATTAATTCTTAAGTACAAAATAACAGCATCCTGTGTATTTTTTTTATTTTTTATTATTATTTTTGATACAAAAAATTTTAACATTAAACTAATTTTAATAATTATATAGAATTTATCTAATACTTTTTGGAAACTTAATATATAAAAATTTCAGAAATTATTTTCATTTATTGTAAAAGCTTTATTTTCAATACCATAATCTCCTAGTACCATGCTAATTCGATTTGATGGATGTTGAACAATCGGTGGTGTTGTATTATTTAAACCATTTGATTGTGTAGTTGGTAAAAATATTGTTTTCATTTTATATCTCTTAAAAATTAATCTACGAATTTTATAAACTAAAAATACTATCAGATATATTATAAAACACAGGACTAGAACTCCAATAACTGTAATAATTGCATTTCCTGGATTACGCCAATCTATTATGTCATAAATATATGGGTTTCCCTTTCTATAAAGATAATATTTTAAAATATTGCGAAAAAAGGGAGACAATTAAAAATATAACTTACGGATCCAGCCCTCCACAAGAATAGTAAATAAAAGTGAATATTGCATATAATATTCCAACTAAAATAGTATAGATGACATGAGGCAAACGAACAGGATAAGCAACAATCAATAAATCGAGGCACATAAAAATTGAATTTAAGGCATGGGTTAATACATTTGTAATAGACATCTCTTTTGTTTCTGAAAGAAAAATAAAATTAAAAATAAAAAAATTAAAAAAAAATATTAATGGTAATTTACATAAATATCCAATAAAAAAGTTTTTCATAATTGGTAATAAAATGTAGTATAATATTTTATACTATATAAAACATAACTTTTACTTTAACCTATATATCCAGTTCTGTATGATGAAATATTTATAAGCTTTCCTTCGCAACTTTATATATTTCTTTGAATTTGCAAAAAAAAAAACGATTAGTTTCAAGCACAAATTAGGTTTAATATGTATAAAAGATACAGAAATCTATTTTGACAATCTGTTTTATCTGTAAATTAACTTGTTTTGAAGATAATTCTTAACTTGAACCCAGTATTGTTTTTAAATAAACCGTATAGATAGGAAAAAGTTTTTTTGGGAAGCATTGGAATTTAAATTAGGAAGAAAATTCTACTTCAAAAATATATAGTATAGTTATAGTGTATAATCAAATATGTGATTTCTCGTTGCGTATACTTACCATTATATAAAAATGTCCAATAAATTATTGTGATATTTATTGATAATATTAATGTAATTACATGTAAAGCCCAGTAAACTTTAAATGATTTTGGCATTGAATTTGAGTCGGTAACATTATCTATAAATTATTAAAAAAAAAAATAAAATTTTTCATTAGTACTATTGCCTAAATAGGATTTGTATTCAATTAATTTTTTTAATAAATTACAAAAAGCCGGGATACATACGTTAAGGAAATTATATTTCATATTTATTATCTCAATTTTTTTTTTATAGTAGGTATCCCCTTATGCAATTTTTTGTAAAAATATAAATATATTTAGAAACTAATTATTGAATAAAAAATGTAATACCAGCATATTCAGGATGCAAATGCCACATACAAACTAAAGTGGCACCCAATGTATTTGTAATCATACACAATAAAATTCCCAAATTCGTTAAATAAATAAAATAATAACCGTCTAATCCATGATCCACAAATGATTCAATCACTACAATGATGAAAAACAATGACATGAAACATCTGTACGCTAAATATATCCAACTTTTTGATCGATTTTGCCACTAAAAAAATATTAAATTTAAAATAATAATCTTTAAATATAATTTTGGTTAAAATTAACTCAGAACAATTCGACTAGAGAATAAATTGTACGAAAAATATGATATAGAGCTCAACCTGCCTCACTGCAATTTCAATAATCTGTTCTTTTTTTTTTTTGCATGTACAGCTCAAATTGTAACTTTTTAAAGAAATAATATTAGCAATTTAATACTAATAATAAGAATAGCGATACGGAAAACGTCGCTTATGATTAAAAACATGTAAGTAACATTGAAACTAATTTATGTATGCTTAAAAAAATTTGTGGAAAAAAAAACCAATCTTCTTTTGACCTTTCACACTTTTACATCGCAAACGATAATTATTATATTTTCATGATTTTAGGAAATTTTAATGCAATATGATTGACGTTCTTGAAGTGAATAAAAACATTTTTAAATTATTTTTTAATACATAAATGATGGTATATTTTCGATTAAAAAGATGCTATCATATTTTGACATTGACAAAGAATTTATATGAATATACATACGTATTAGATAAAATTCTAAATTTCCGGGTTTATTCTTTTAATTTACAACATCGTGAGAATTATACATATTTTTAACTATAAATTCAACCCAACCGCAAAGATATGTTTTTGGAAATATTTAATTATTATTAGTTTCATTTTCATATATATTGTGTTTGTGTATACTATATGGAAATATTTTGTTTACTTAATATCTATGAATAGGAAAAAATTCATTCATAAACATTAACAACTTAATGCTAATGTGTAGCATGTGAAATTTTGAAGTTTCTTGGAATGTTAATTTATGTTAACAAATAATGTAGAATAAATGTATAATTCAGGAAATTTGAGGATAAATAAAAATAAAGATTTAAATAATAATTAAATATTTTTCTGAGCATAGGAACGATTAAATGTAAAATTTTAATAGAAACTTTTTAAAATTGCTCATAAAAAAATATTTTGAGCAAAGTATTTTTTTATTTTTTTACTTTAGATGCTTATTATTGAAGTTGTTTTTGTCATGGTATCACGAGAGATACGGCGATATAAAATGGAGAGAGAAAGAGAACTTTTTTTTTTTAATTCCAGCAATAAATAGTAAATAGTACTTAAATCAAAAATAATACACGCTTTTTAAAATAGTTGAACATTTAATATCAAGACCGTTCAAGAATAAATTCTTATTTTTAACTTTTTATGGGTCTTCGATAGAAAGCATATTTCTTAAAAAATTTTTTTTACTTATATATTTTTTTTTTTTATTTTAAATTTTTTTTTTTTTTTTTTCGTATTTTTCACTTTATTTCTTTTTTAAATTTGTATTTAATTTTGAATTCATATTAGAAATAAGTTTTTAAAACAATGAGAGTTTTTATACTTTACTACGTAACAATCTTATCGGCCTATAGATTTTAATGGTTAATAAAAGAATAAGTAAATACATAAAATTTCATTACACATTATGTTGCATTATGATTTGGATATGAAAATATGATTCATTTGAAATTTCAATTCAAATTAAACTCAAATAATTTCTATTTTGATTGATCATATACCAAATAATTTATGTTCCAAGATATTTATGTTTTATTTAAAATTTATTTACTTCAACTTATAACAATTTGAGTTTTGATACTAAAATGAGAAATTAACTGTTCATCAGACATTAATAGAATTTTAAATTTTATTTTTTTTTTACATAATAATCATCTTTTTATGATTTCTTCTTTATAAATTTTTCTTTTTTTTTTATTGAATACATATAACTTTTTCATATATATACTTTGTGAATTGTGTGGGTTATACTGATTTTTCATATAATACGTTAAAGTGTATAAAATTTATTAAAATTTATTGTATTCAAATTACCAGTCATTGAGGCAGGTCTTTTGACCTCATTATTGTAAAGAAATAATGTAAAATAATTACAATTTTTTAATTGATAATATTCATCACACTTTTGATAATTTATACTGCTATAAAAAAAAACTGATTATAAGAAATCAAAATAATAAGAGATGAATCTTATTATCGCAAATAATTAAAAAAAAAAAAAATTATAAAATAATTTGAAATTACAACAGAATTTTAAAAATATAGCCTCTACTAAAATTACATACTATCATTATTATCTTTTGAAAATACTCTTGTAACAATATGTTAAATAATGTACTTTGACAATGATACTTAAAAATATTTAAATAACACTGGCCTACACTCATTTTGGTGCCTAAGATTTTAGACCTGATTTTGGGTATATTTTGTGAGCTAATACAAGAAAACTAGTCACATTTTTCATATCAGCTCTTTATCTTGATTGCCAATTTCAATACCAAAGTATACAGAATACAAGCGAATTACCGTGTCATTAATCGGTTTCCGTTGACCTTTCATTATATACTCACGGCATATATAACAAAACATATCAGGATCGTTAATGCAACTTCTTGACTTACTTGCCATCATAAATTTATACGAATAATGGCATAAAAGTAGTTATAACATGGACTGATTTTGAATAAAACCGTAAAAAATTTTAAATAAGGTAGGTAAATATTGTAGGTAAACCAGAGCTGTCAGCTGACACCTAGCAGCAGCAATGTAGTTCATACTAACTACTTTACCGACTACAGATGCGAACAGAGCTGCACCAACACACATTTTTTTTTTGTAGGCCAGTGTAATTTGTAATTTAATATAGTACGTAATAATATTAAAATAAAATTGCATAATTGAGCTTTCAAAACGTTTTCATTTAATTGACAGATTGTAGGTATCCATTATATGTATTCAAATTCTGAATGTCTAATTATATTAATCAATTTTATTTGATGAAAAAAGATTTTTTATTTGTTTATTTATTTTTATTTTATTTATTTATTTTTTTCTTCAAAACAATCAAAATAAAATCGTTATTATTTTCAATGTTAAGGAAAAAAAAAAAAAAAACAATTTGTCAAGATTAAATTTTAAAATAGTCTAGAGTTTATTATTATCATCAGCTGATGATAAAATTAATAGTAATTAATTATGTAAGCCAGCTATTTGCTGCACACTTATATTGAAAATAATAAACAAAAAAGATTATTGTAAATACAGTTGTAAAATAATACAATGTAAACAAAAATATATAGAAGAAAACGTTTTTGATTTTCAACAAACTATAAGTTATTTTCATTTTATTGTCACGCAGTTAATATAAATTTAAACTGGTATAATAATAGAATAGACAATTTGCATAACAAAAAGGGTTTTTGAATTGTATAATAAATATTAATTTTCGTAAAAGATTTTTTAGTTCATTTCATTATTGACGTGAAGCAGTATTTACTGTGATATGCTGCGGCGACTGTTATCACCAAATTAAAAACAACTCTTTCAACCAAATTAAAAAACAATTTTTTAAATTAAAATAAATAATTTTACCTGTGATTTGACGAAGTCATCCGGCAATTCATGTTCAAAGCAACATCTAGATTTTTGAAATTCTTTTGCCAATGGACGTATAAATTTTTTCGATTTTTCCATTTTGATGAATTGAAAATATAGGTTTTTGCGATAAAATTTTTGGAATTCTAGTGACAACTTTTTACTTTTTTTAATAATATTACTCATAGATTTTATGACTTATTATTTTATGATGTTTACGACACTGGATAGAATTATTTAATTTTATCGAAGCTAAAATTTGCGGAATTTTTTCTATTTGATTTTTGATAAAAAATGAAAAAAATCTATTCAATGATAAGTATTCGATTCTAATATTTCGATCGATGTTGAAACAACTGAAAAAAAAGAAAAATTATTTTAACAAAAAAAATTAAATTATATAAAAGATACATAAAATGTATTTTATTAAAAAGTGATTATAAAAAGATCCATTTGAAGTATGTGCAAATATATATTTATCATTATTTGACGGAATTTTATTGAAAATAAACTTATTTCAAGATTACCTATAATGAATTTAAATGAGTTGCAAATATTTTTTTTAGAAGAAATGTCATCAACAAATACGCTAAGTAACGATTTTGCTCAGAAGAAGTAAAATGCTTCATAAGAGATTTTTAAATTTTTAATTATATTGTTTGTCAACTCAAGATGTGTTAAGTTTCAATGTAGACGGCGGCCTTCTTTTGCTTTAACATGCATATTAATTAAATAAAAATTCAAAGAATTTATTAATTTTTACTAATCTGTAGAACATTTATATTTATTTACAATATTCTTTATATATGCCTAGAAATCGGAATTTTTTGAATATGCACATTTTTTTAATGCTTCATTTCTTTGTAATAAATACTTTCAGCATTTTAAATTTTCATTTCTTCATTTGCGGAAATTATTTTTTGCCAATGAAAAGAAAAGTCTTCTAATATTAAAAAATGTTATCAATAAGTAATTCAAAATGGGAAGGGAATGTCAGTACGTACATAATTTTCTGAACCTAAACAAACAAACTGAATGTTGAATTACACATATTTTTAAGTGGTTAATTTTAATTAAAGAAAATTTTCTGTAGTACCTACTTAAATAGCTTTTTCCCTTATTTAGTTATAATAATCCAGGGCTTAGCAATAATGATGGCAAAAACCAATAGAGTTTTTAAAGATTTTTGTTTCAAAATCGACTGAAAAATTTTATTTTGATTTATTTCAACCATCACCTTTTTTTATTATTACATTTTTTAAATATTTTACTGGATTCTTTAGTAATGTATTGATATATTTTAATTTTTTAAATTTTTCATTACAAGTATTTAGTTCAGATCCAAATTTTTTTACAGAATATAGAATTTCTATCCTTCTATGTTTATAATTAATTAATATCGAATCTTGGAAGAAAATGATATAATATTAAAATATGGGCCCTACTGGAATCAAAATTAATTTCATTATAATTGTAAAATAAATAATTTTTGTTTTTATTCTATGTACATACGTTAATAACAACTCTACGAAATTTTTTCCGCAAAAAAAAGACACAGTAATAATTAAAAAAGTAAATAAAACATAAATAAATTGACCTTACAAGGTTTACTGTCATTGGATTTTTTTTTGTTTCTTTATTTTTATTTTTTTTAAATGTATTATTATTTGTTATCATAGAAGTTAATATGGATAAGAGTGAAATACGAGTAAACTGATAATTTTATAAATTAATTTTCCAAGAAATGTTATTCATTTTATATTGTTGATAATTATCTAAAAATGATATCAATTGAACATATACTTGTACATATAGATAGGGCTATCATACTTTTAAAAAACATTTTTACAATTTCATTAAGTTTTTTATTTTGAAAATAACACAATAGGAAACTGTAAGAAATTTGAACAAAAAATATGTTAATATAATGGCTCTATTCAAGTACCATAGAGTGTATCTATAATCTATGTACATAATGCATAAAATACATTTATATAAAAACTATGCTAAAAACAACAGAAACAAAATCAAAAAAATATTTGAAACAATGTTATGAAAATAAAATGAAAGTTGAAGGACAGCTGTACAATTTTTTTAATATATACAATAAGAACATACAGGAATTAATTTTTACAAAAACTGTCTAACTAAAATTCTCCCCACACACGTCTTGTAGGCATTAGTAATTGTTGTAACCCAGGAAAATCAACCCAGGAACTTTATAATAATTTATTTTAAATGATAAGAGCAGAACAATACGTTATACTTTGAATTAATTTACAAAAGTATTTAGTTTACATTATTTTTGAATGTAATGCATTAAATAAATAAAATTCTTTCTAAAAAAAAAAAAAAACCATCACATCAACTACAACTGATATTCTCTAAATGTATATAAAACCTTGAAAATATTCTAAAAAAACCACATCAGAAAAAAATATACTGTACACAAGTACGTCACAAAAAATTTAAAATAAAAAGATACATATATACATACTCTCATACCCATGTAATCAATAAAGAATTCCAATATTAAATTTACATAGAAAAAAGGAAATTTATGTTTATGATAGTTTGAGGATAATTTTATCATCACAGTTTTATGAAACCTGTTTTTTGTTTATATATTTTTTTTCAGAATTTATTAGGAGTGAAAAATAAAAGCGTAAAAGGTGAAAAATTAAATTGATTAAAAAGAAGAAAAAAATATGAACATTATTATGTAAATAAATCATTATTTTAAGTATTAGACACTTGAGGGTTGAGTGTGAAATCTTGTGAGATGATATTGTGAAAGAAAAAGTTGTTTTTATCAATTTTTTTTTAAAAGAATTAAAGTGTTGTGAAAATGATTTCATTTCCGGATTAAAAATTACATAGGTTCTCTTTTCAGTTTAACTTTTTTAAGTGTACCACTAAGTATTTACCAATAATAAGGATTTTTAGAAGTTTAATTCAGGCTTCAATGTTCAATTGTTCAATGTGGTTATGTAAATGTAAAAAGCTTCATTCCAAAAATATTTTTAAAAAAAACAGTTTTTTCGATTTATCTTCAATTTGATTTTTCTTGAAAAACGAATTGCTCATTTTCCTTATTTTCAAGATATTTTTATTGATGGAAATAAACCGATTAAATTTTTACTCTGCCATAAAATAGAAACTATGTCAATAAATCACAAGAAATTTGAGAACAAATTTTATTATTCTACATATTATGATGTTTTACAAAATAAAAATTTTTTTTTCAGTACCTTAATAAAAACTTGAATTGTTGATCTGTTAGCTAACCGATAGTTTTTGAGTAAGACTTTTCTTGATTGTCGACACTTTACAACTGAAACTGAAGATAATGCAAATAAATAGATGATCGCATAATAATTGAATGTCTTGCAAGTTGCAAGTTACAAGTATGCTAATTCTGTAATTAATTATTTAAAATTAATTAAGAAAAAGTTAGGATTTTCTCTAATAAATTATTTATTAACATAGAATAGAATAAGTAGTTCCTGAATTCCAAAGTATACCTATAATTTTGAAAATAAAAATTTATTTATTTCCATTAAATAAAAAAATATAAAAATTCATCTTTATCTTTATTTTAAAGTTGTTTTCTATCTATCAATATTTAAGTACTTGGCTAAGAGTTTTTTAAATTAGAAATATTTCACACATAAATTAGAATTATTTTTTGTTTAAAATTATTAATATTTAATTTAATAAATTTGTAAGTTTGTTTATAAGTTTTTTTTTTTTTTTATAAAAATTAATCACATGATAATAAAAGTTAATTATTTATATTATTATAAACTTTTTGCGCATTATTTGAAAAAAAAAAAAACGAGTTGAAAATATAATTATAGTGTTAAACAAACTTTGAATTAAATAAGCCCACATTTGTCGGAATAATTATTAATACTTATCTGATTATTTTGTTTAAGTTTAATATAAGGATAATGGAAATATTAAGATATTACTTAT
Organism: Hybos culiciformis; assembly: GCA_964007475.1. NCBI lineage: Eukaryota > Metazoa > Arthropoda > Insecta > Diptera > Hybotidae > Hybos > Hybos culiciformis. Next base: position 150,721,331 of record OZ023273.1, on the reverse strand, counting down.
TATACGGTAAAATTATTTTAATATTAGGAACTTTCTGTCGGACGAAAAAATTGAACTAAGCTTACGAAAAGAAAAATAAAAATTAATTGGTAATTGGACTATTGATTTTGTTAATTTTAGTTGTTATTGTCTCCAAAATATTACAAAAATTTAATTAGGGATAGAATTATCTTATTAATTATTTAGTAAATTGGTTAAAGTAACCTTATTTTTAATTTATGTTTTTAACTTTAAGTCAATTCAACATTAAACATTACTTAAATGTTTTAATTATATTGTTGATTTAAGTCTATTCGTTGGTCTGTTCAACTAATCGACATTTCAATGCTTATAGAAATAATTGAGCCATTTTGAAAGCCAAAATAAGCACTATTTTGTTCACTTTCATATTTACAAGCTTGTTTTAATGGCTCCGTGAATTATCGCATAATGTCATATCACATAATTTTTAAAATGACTTATCGCATACATTTTTTTTATGAGATAGTTCATTTAAAAACGAAATAGCACATAAATTGAAAAATGAATTATCTCATAAAAAATTATTTTTATGTGATAATTCATTTTAAAATGAATTAGTACATAAATTAAAAAATGAATTATCTCAGAAAAAATTCGAACAAAAATTTTATGCACTAATTCATTTTAAAGTGAATTATCAGATAAAAAATATTTTTTGCTATTTATGCACTAATTCGTTTGAAAACGAAATAGCACATAAATTTATATTTTCATATTTTATGAGCTAATTCATTTTAAAATGAATTAGTGCATAAAAACATATAAAAAAATACGAATTATCACATAAAAATTGGTTTGTATGAGATTATGCACTAATTCATTTAAAACGAATTACCGGATAAGCTTACGAAAAGCGCATACCTCCGATTGTTCTGAAATATTGCTCTATTTTATTTGGAAAAGACAACATTTTTTTTTCTTTTTTCGGAGCGCTACGCGCGAATCGAGTGGGACGCGGTAGCGGTCCTCTATCATACACAATATCTTTTTCATACATTTTGTGCGGACAATTTTCTCTTTTACCCGATTTGGCCTATTTTATGTGGAAAAAGTGTTTCGAGGAACGGGGGACGGCCGCCGCCTCCCCCGAACCCCCTAGGGCTTTTTTTTTGGCGCGCTTCGCGCAGCGAATGGGACACGATAATTACTGGAAGTACATGAATTATCTCATAAAAAAAATATGTGATAATTCATTTTAAAAATTATGTGATATGTCATTATGCGATAATTGACGGAGTCATTATTTGTGCACTAATTCGTTTGAATACGAATTAGCGCATAAATCTGCATTTTTAAAATTTATGCACTAATTCGTAAAAAAACGAATTATCACATAAAATGTGTTTTTTGGTTTTTATGTGATAATTCATTTGAAAACGAAATAGCACATAAATTCTAAAACGAATTATCGCATAAAAAAATTTTAACGAAAATTTTATGCACTAATTCATTTAAAAACGAATTATCACATAAAATTTATTAGATAATTCATTTATTTTCAAATTCATTTTGGTTTTATGTGATAATTCGTTTTTAAATGAATTACTGCATAATCTCATACAAATCGATTTTTATGTGATAATTCGTATTTTTTTATATGTTATGACATTATGCGATAATTCGTCTCACCGTTTTAATGAACTTAATTCCAAATTAGTAATCCAAGTCGATTGCATGTGACGTACTAACAATGTTCAGCCATTAGTTGGTAATGGGATGAAATTATTTAAATAAAATAACTAAATGCGTCTGCACAGATTAAAATTGAGATAAAAATATTAAGTTCGAACTTATTTTAATTCGAAATCTAGAAACTTTATTAATGACGTACTGTTCTTTTATATAGCTTTGAACATATTAATTATAGTTAATAAAAAAAAAGTTGTAAATAAGCCCTTTTTTATTTCAAACCACGTATAATTATTATGTGCATTATTCATCCAATATGACATAAAATTTCATTCGTTTAAATTCAAGGTTTTGTATAAATCAAGAACAAAAAAAAATTAAGCTTAAAACCCAATGATCGCAAAAATTTTTCTTATATACCTACAAATTAAAGATTAAAGCAATAATTATTATGAATGGAAATGAAAAATTATTTTGTTTTAATGTTATTAAAAACTAAAATTATGTAGTTCTTTCTAGCGTATATCCCATATTGCATGTTTCATGTTATGCGGTCAAACAACTTTTGCATTTTATGAAAATATGTTTGTTCGAACAAAAAAAAAATACAATAGTTATAATTAGTTGAATGCGATTCAAGAAAACTTTTTAAAATTTAAGAGTATCTATTCAAATTGATTGAATTTTCCATGTTTTCCCTCTATTTCTAAATGTTTTCTAATATATAATACTCTAACACTCTTATGTAATATAAAATAATTTGAGGTTTAGATATCAGATTCAAAAAAAAAAAAAATTAAACATATTTGCAATATATGCAAAAATATTTAAGCATAAATTTGTTTTAATTTTTAAACACTGTTAGTTGAAAATTCTGCATAATAAATAATGAGCAAAACTAAAGAATCGTGCATTAATTTACAAAATACAATATTTTTTCAATTAACTATAAAGGTCATCATTCTACATTGCCCAAAACATATTTATGTCACTTTAGTAAACTTTATTGAACTTTTATAAAATATAAATCTGAATGAATATAAATAAAAATACGAAAAAAATTGCTTTAATGGAAAAACTAAGCATAAGTTTATTACCAGCATTTTCTTAAGAAACTGTCAAAAATTCTTGTTATACATTTTCTTCATTTTCTTAGAGGTAAACTCAAGTTATGTTAATAGATAAACTGTTAAATTTTATATTAAAAATTTTCAGACTATATTAATAAATACATAAAACATAAATATATTTATATTTATTATTCTGTTATTAAAAACACCTTTTAACGGAACTGACCAGTAGAGCTCAAAAACGTTTTGACCATGAACGAAGAATTTAAAATTTTATTTTTTTTAATAACATATGTATTTAAAATTAATAACATATGTATTTAAAATTATCATTCGTATTATTATATAATATAATATAACTACTGATATTTTACATAATTGCAAAAGCTCAGTCAACAGCACGTTTATATATTTATTTAAAACGATTATCGTAAAAATGATTATTATGACAGATTTTTTGGCGCTAAACTTTATAATTAATTTTATTTAGTATACAATTTCACTAATTTTACATTTGACATTTTGTGCATATTTTTAAATTCCTTGAAAATATTTCAAAAATTATATCACACGAAAGCAAACTAAAAATGCATATTTTCAATATTTAATTATAATTTTATAATTTAATAACTCAATTAGAATTATAATTGAGAATTCAAGAATTTTATTCGTAAATGCATGCAAAGGAATCTTATCAAAAAAAAAATTCATTTCTAACTTTTATATGTGTAGATTATATTTTTCTTATTTTTTATAGTCAATTTCAAACAAATCAATAATGACAAAAAATAAATTCCAAGAATATGTATACATAGTACATTAAGTCTAAGTTAATTTTTTAAATATTAAATTATGATCTAATCAATCAAAGTGTCTCTTAATAAAATATTTTTTTATTATTTTTTTTTTATATTTTTTCTTCTTGAAATTCAATCTAGAAGACCTACAATTTACTGCCTTCCTTCCGTTTTTAAATTAATCAATCTACACTATCTATACAGTTGTGATTCTGATATTTGATAACTTACTTCATTCATATAAGAATGTGTGGTCATTTTAATAAAATAAATTTAGGTATATATTGATTATAAGAAATTTTACATGCATAGAGAAAGAAATACGTGTATTTAGTTATTATTATATTTAATGTAATACGTACATATATTATTTTATGATTATCTGATTATAAGGAATAAGTTTAATAAATTATAATCGTTAATTATAATTATAATTATTTCCTTCAAAATTTATATTGACCATAAATCAAGGAAAATAAAATTTATCCTTTTTACTGATGATGGATATAAAAATTTTCAAATATTTTTTAAAAATTAATTGAAATTTGTGACTTGAACAAAGTATTATTAATTTTTAATTTATAAACTAGAGAATTGACGTCCATGGATGATTAGACTTCACGCGGTTTTTTTTCCAAATTGTGGGAATTAAATATCATAGGGAAATTAAATGCTTATAAGTAATAAATTATGTCCCTAAGCTGTTAACGTGAATTGTTGACATTATTTTAAACATTTTTATTAGGAGAATTTTCTCAGGATAAGTAGTACAAATTTGGCAATAATTTTGATGAATTTGTTCAATCTCTCTATAAAATACTAAATAACAAAAAAATAAAAATAAATAATAATAAAATTACTGGATTACAACATTGTATGTTAAAACCACCTAATATTATATTTAATTAAATGCTTTTTTAGTACTATCTCATTGGGTAATCAGATTATAAAAACCACATCATTTTGTAAACAGAAAAGATAAGCAACAAAAAATTGCATAGATATTTTTATGAAATTTTCTATGCATTGTAAATTTACATGCATATCATGTACAACTTTAAAAAAAAAAAGAAGATAAACTTTATAATTTTAAAGAATTGACTTTCTGTCAGGCTTAAATTAACATATACAATCTCTGAGAATAATGTTTACTTAAATATTCCATTCCTGTTTTTTTTATGACAGTGGTTCAAATAGTATTGATTTAATATCTTCTTTATATAAGAAATTAAATAAAATTAAATAAGCATCATAAATTTATTTTTTAGAAGTGGGTACCTATATCTTTTTAATTCTATTTGTAGATTTGCAATAAACTTAATTTGATGAAATAGCAAAACATGTTCATGAAAATAATAATAATAATAATCATTCATGATGTAATCAAAAAGTCAAAAGACTAAAGTTTCAAAACCTTTGCACATTAAAAAAAAAATTGTTTATTTTTTTTATTTTTTATTCGCTCAATTTTATTTCATTGAATAAAATTTAATGAGCCAAAAATCAAACCTACATTTTCATCAGCATGAAATAATTATTATTAAATTGTACAATTGTACATACTATAATACTACACCAAATAATAATAATGAAAAATAAATGAAAGAAATTTGAACAAAAAAATAAAAATAAATTAAAAATTTGGGTACCGCAATTGTAATCCATCAAAATACATTAAAATAATAACAATAAAATAATAACAGATATTTTGAAGACACAAGCAAAATTTTTAATTTTCATTCACCAAAATATATAAAATTTTGTTTTCTATAAGAATTCTGTTAAGTTAATATTACTTACGTTGTATATCAATACCCATCACAACAACGTATTAGTGAAATTTATTTACGATGAGAAAAATAAAAATAATAATCAAAATAAATCAAAATAAAGCGAATTAAATATTAAAATTAATTTGTTTTTGATATTTCAGATTGAAATAAGTAAAGCCTATTTGCTCAAATCAAACTATTTAATTCAAACAGATGATTAATATATATTTTTAAAGAACAAATATATTATCGTCTACGTCTACGACAGGGGTGTCGATCTTCAGATGCTTTAAGGTCAATGACCTTTTACTAAATTGCATAATTATCAAATGGCTTAACTTTCATTTCAAAATATAATAATAAAACGAGGAAGTTAAAGAATATATGTTTAAAAACAGCTAGCGTTTTTGTTATATTTATTCTTCCAAAATTTCATATTTTTATAAATGGAAAAGCTTTTAAAAATATATAGCATAGATTGAGTAAGAAATGATGAGCAAATCATGCCTAAATTAGAATTTTTTTTCTAATATTGATTTTTTGTCCATCATGAAAAATACGCATCCTTAAGAGCTATTGCTTGAATACATATTTAAAAATTGCAAAAAAAAAAAGTAATGCCAACTTTATCAAGTAAGGTCAACCTTTTATCAAGTAAAGTTTGGGACCGTCTGGCTTACGCCATAATTTGCCGATAAATTGCGAAAAGTACATCAGGCGGGTAGTGTGTGTTACCGTTCACATAGAGTTCTCACGCATCAGCACAAAATAAGAAACAAACAATCTAAAAAAATTAAAATCGTAATGGCATTTTATAATTTTGCATATTAGGTACAAAAATAGTACTGTCTCAAAATTAACATTGACACTTGACATTCAAAAATTATTCAATAATTATAATATTACTCAATTACCTATTTGGAAAGAAATTTAAATAACAAAATTAAAATAAATATTTGTCAAAAAATAATAAAAACTTAATATAACAATTAAAACCAGCTAATAATATGACCTTAATAATATAAATTTGGCATAAATTCATACTTACTTCAAAAGCGAAAAAAAAAAAATAAATAAATTTAAATAAATTTTTGCTCATAAATTTGGATTCTTGTTATTTTATTTTATTTTTTTTTGGTTTCTCTTTTTTCTACTAGGCTTTGTTTTGTTTTCGAAACAAAATAAATTTTAATAAAAAAAAATTGTTTATTAGGTACAAGTTTTATTTTTTAGGTTTCAATTTTTATATGGTTGGTATCCAAATTTGAAAAATTTTTTTTTTCTCGATTTATTATTATTATTATTATTTTGAATCAAATTTTCGAGCTGATCGAGAACAAATAAAAAACAAATTCGATGCACAATAGCACACTGGTAAATAGTTTTTGGCGGAATTTTTTTTTATATTTTATTTCATGACAACATAAAATATCTTTTATTGATTATTATTTTTTTTTTTTTTCGAGTTTTAAACAATCATAATTGTTTTTTAAACATAACTTAATTATTATATAGAAATTCAGTGTGTATACGTGTTACATTGAAATTAATCAGATTATTTATTTAATTTTAATTTTATTTATTTTATTTTTTTTTAATAACAAACAATAAAATAATTGAAATATGAATTTTTTCACGTTAATTTCATTTGAATTTTCAATTGAGACTTTTTATTAAATATTATATTATATATAATTATATAATTACATGAAAAAAGTCAGATGTTGACGTTTAATATAGAATACATAGATATATAGAAATCAAAAAGATTCAAGGTTAATAATAATGTTCAAAATATTTTCTTTTAATACTGCGTGCGGTCTGAAACAGAGCAGTATAATTGTTATTTTCTCTAAAATCCAAGATGACCAATACTCTATGCTAAAGTCACAATTTTTTTTTATTTTAAAATATAAAGATATAGAAACAAAATGCAGCATTGACCTTCGCCTAAGCTTAGTTGGAATTTCCGTTTCTTACATTAACAAAACGGCAGTACCAACTTAAAGGCGAAGGCCGATGCCGTATTCTGTTTCTACCCAAAATCATTTAAAATTTATCAAATTTATTAACATTATATTAATTATTTAAAATCATAGAATTTTAATTGCCATAGTGCATAACAGAAGCTCAAAACTATATATACCTAGTTCACTTTTTTTTTCAAATCAGATAACTATAATTAAACCATGTCATTGGCATTTTAATACCATCTTTTTTAATTTACAGTTTTCATTTTTAATGCAATTAAAAAATAAATAAAAAAAAAAACAGCAAATTTTTTTTTCAAAATTACCTATGTACAATAATTAGATGTACTGTACATATTTAATTACTTTGTACTTTAAATTTTAACCGCAATAAATTGTAAAAAAAATAAAATTAGAAATATTTAAAAAACTATATAATTTTTTCTTCTTAGCAGCAGTAAGAAAAAAAAAACCTGCTCACTAATCAAATTCAGAAAACTAACTGAAATTTAACTTGAATTTATTTTTCTAGTAAGCAAAAAAAAAAATTTATAACATCTAGGTAGAAATAAATTTTGCAAAAAAAAAAAAAAATAATAAACAAAAAATAAAAAAATAAAAATTCAATGAATGGAAAAATTTACAAATTTTTGCTCTCTCTGCAGACTTTTTAGAATTTACCTTTCTGTTTCACTTACTTAAATAAAATTATATAGATACAAAATATATATAAAAATTTTTGTTTCTTTTGAACAGACAAAGGTAATTAATCAATAATAATATAAAAAAAAAATATTAAAAAAAAATTTGTACACCATGACTACGTTATTATCAATAACAGATGATTTTTTTTTAATAACGTGTAGATACCAATAGTTTTAATTTTCTTTAACCACCTTATTATAATATGCTCAATAAAAATATTTTCAAAATACTAAATTATTAATATTTTTATAAGAAGGAATTTTTTGATTTTGTTTACATAGAAACAATCGTGTTTAACCATTTTTTTTTCAAGTTTCTCTAATCATTATCGATCTCTCCAACGTACAAATTTTTATTGGAGTTTTGTTAAACGTTTTAAAAAAATGGAAAACATATAAATTTTATATGAAAATTATTTAGACTCTTGGTTGGTTGATAGACTCTAAATCCGAAGAATAAAATCGTAGAACCTCATCAAGTATGAAAAAGATTTCGCATATTTTGGTATTCAAAGAATCAATGGGACAGTTTATTGGGTATTTTAGTAATTTAATGAAAACATATAGTCCGTTTTTTTTATTTTTGCTGGTAAACTGTCTTAAAACGACCAGCTTCTCATCAGCTTCTATTTTTCTCAGTTATTTTCTATATTGCCAAATACCTACATAAAATTTTAAGATTTAGATATTTTATTTCCCTATTCAGATTTTATATAATGTTTGTCAGATTCAGATATTATTATTATAAGAGATAAAAGATATAAATATCTTATCGGCAAACTAGAGTAGCTAGGTAGGTATTCCTTGAAGATATTCATTTAAAACAAAGTTAAATTATATTTACACAAGAAAATTTAATGAAAACTTTTTTTGTGACGAGTTTTAAATATGTATATAATAAATACTTTTTTTTTTTAAATAATCTTAATTGAACGCAGGAATGTTCTATGATATCATAGTTAAAATTAAAATTATTATTTTCTTAAAATTCGAAATAAAAATTGAATTCTAATCTTAAAACATTGAAGTAAAATTATAACATTTTAGATTCATAATTATTCAGAAAATAGGTGCTTATAAGAAAATCGAATTAAATTCTTATACAAAAAATTCTCCGAGATATAAAAACACTGGTTTTAAATTTCTGCAAAATATTATTTTTTAAAACGAGTGTTAAAAACATTTAAATAACAAACCTGTTTTAAGAGAGAATTGAAACTGAATAAAAAAAAAAAATTAAATAATCTTGGATTTAAAATAATCAAACAAGATACTTATTTTCCACAATAATTTTTACCGGAGAAAAAAAGATTATTAAGAGAAAATGTTTACAGATTTTCTCTTACGGCTTAATATTTTATCTTATCTATAGTGTACATTATCATTATCATGTATTGATTTTCTGTTATATGCGATTCTTTTTATTTATTATGTCTTTTGAAATAAATTAAATTTGGATGTTATAAAAGTTTTATGATTTTTCAATTTTACGACGACAGTTGTAATATTAATGAGTTTTTAGTTTCCAACGTATGAACTTGTGTATAAAAATACAATTCAGAACTAAAAATGTAGGTTCATTTGGAGCCCAAGAAAAGCTTTGAGCTGTTATTATCACTTATTATTGGAGTCAATTATCTTAAAAGTACATATACTAATATGATAAATTTTCAGTCATCAATATGAGGTTTTATCATCACTGGTGTTTTTCAATTTTCTAATATCAAAACTACCTATAGCAAATTTATAACCTCAATAAAATAATATTTTAAGCTGAATAAAATAAACATTAGAACTGAATGAAACACCGTCCAACACATTCCTATATACATAAATTCTTAGAATGAATTGACACTTGATATATTTTCTTTAACGTTTGATATTTTTAGTGAACTTTGTACACATTTGATTTTCCACTAAGCACACTACATTTTCATATGTCATTTACAAAACATTTACAAAACTATCATGCATGTTATATAATATATATACGATGATTTTTTTATGCTAAAGTTTCTTTCTTCAACATTAAACATTATTATTATTGTTATTATTTTAGTTTATTAATTTATCTAACTCTTTGATAAATGAAAAGAAAAACTATATATATAATCGTATGGTACATTAATTAAGCATATTTATGTTAAATTATTATCGTTTTTGCAGTCCTATGTAGAAAGCTTATTCAAGAAAGCTTTTTTTTTTGTTGCAAAAAGATAAATTATTAATGTTTCATTTAAGAAAGTAAACAGTCAAATCAAGCTGTTTTGGTTTAGTCTCATTAATAAAATGCGAATTTCTCGACAATACATTGAAATCGAATCAAAGTTTTTATTAAGACAGTTCCATCTAATCTAATCTTTAAAATTTCTAGTCCATAATTCAAAAATTCTAATTATATAGCACAGAGATAAACTAATCTTTATATATGATAAGATACATATCATCATTCACATGTGATATTATTAAACTTTCTCAACCTTGAAGTTTCTCAAGTACCTCTCGGAAGGAAATGCGTACTTATGTTACGGATTTATGAAAATGTTTTTAATTTTATTTCATAATTTTCAACTCAAATTGTTTTTTTGCATTATCTGTTCATTTCAACCTTTTGAATGACAAAATACGATTTGTTCTCTGTCAATTGAGTTGTTAAAGAACAACATAATACAGCTTCATATTCCGGAGTCATAAACACTCAACTAGTGAATCCTATTTTGAGACAAATTTTTCGTATTTAAAAGTTTTCTTATTAAAATTTTACATAAGATCCTGTCAGAATGGGCTGTGAAATCCTCCTAGAAAAAAAATTTGCGGACTTCTATGAATATCTTATTGCAATTTGATTACAAAATATAAGAAAATGGTATATGTGTAGGGAATATACAAAAATGAAGTGATAATTATGAATAAAATTTAAATAATTTAATGAAGAAATAAATGTAAGTGAATTTATAAGTTTTGTATTCATTAAAAAAAATTGTGATTTATATTATGCAATAAAAAACATATACACTTCTTATTTTAATGATTTTTAACTATACGGTTGTAATAAAAAATTCCCATATTTTCGCTTTTAAAAAAAAAATGTTTAATCGTCATATATAGTTTTATTATTCTCATAATCAAAATGTGTGAACTTAGTGTGAACTAAACATATTGTCATAAAATAATAATAATAAAATTAACGAAGAATACATTAAATTAATAAAAAAGAATGCCTATTTGAATAAAATTTTAAATAATTATTAAATTATTTTAATATAAAGTAGGTATATTGTTATCTTACGCAATGAAACTAATAATTATTGTTTAAGTTAATTAAGTTCAAGCTGGGATCGAAGAACATCAAACGTTTAATTTATGTACTGCACAAATAATCCATTTAAGTATGTAGTTTTTTTTACCATAACTTTTTGAAATTTCGAAATTAAAACTCTGAAACTTGGTCCGGTAACACAAAAGCTAAAATTTTAGAATACAAAATTGTTAGTAAATATTTCGGGCTAAAGATAATCGAATTTACGGACTGTAGTTTTAAGGACAAGAAAGTCAAAAATATAGAAAATACTAGCACCAATTTCATTGAGAAAAAATTTCAGTTTGTTGAATACAGTGTTTGAAATAATTAAGTTGAATTTAAAAACAAAAAAAATTACCTTCCTTTTTAGAAATTTATTTTTTGCGCAATTTTGTCTGGAACCTAGTATCTTTTGTTTTAATTAGTTAAGCTTAAGTAATGAAAATTTGAATTAAAATATATTATTTTATTTATAAGTAATCACATTAAGTTAATATTAATTGCAGTCAATATCAAAGCACTTTAAAAAACAATAAATTTATCAATAATTTACAAACTAGTAATTACTGTCATGTTACATACACATGTATATACTTGTACATATATGTACAGTCATTACAATACAATATAAATAGTGATTAATAAATTACTGTCAAATATATCGAAACTTCCATTCAATAGCTATAGATGAATCTAAAAAGGTGCCTTGCTTTGACAAACAAGTTTAAGGGACTATTTTTTTGTTTTTAATTGAAATTGTAAATCTTCAATTAAATTAAAAGTCACATATTCTTTTTAAAAAATTAATAAAGTCTCTAAATTTGATAGAGTTCTTGTACATTTATGTATGTGCATTAATATAAAAATAGCCATAACAATAAAACCAACAAAAAGAGCTAAAACTTCCATGGGAAGTAAACAACTAACTACAATATACTAAATTATTATAAAAAAAAAAAAAAAATAAGTTCTTAAAGCTCTATTTTTCTTGCTGTGATTAATGTAGTAAGTTAGGTTGTTCCGTTATTGAATGGAATTATAGATATTAATATTTTAATTATTTATTTTTTATACATATTACATATCATAACTGGCTGACTTACTAAATGATTTATAAAGATTTATTCTTAACTTATACAATAAAAATGTTAAAATAGCAAATATTAAAAATAAACCCGCACATCCAAATAATGTTGCTATGCAAGTTCCGGGGTTAGCCCAATTCAGTATTGGATAAATGAAGCGATTTCCTTTTCTGAAAATAATTAAAGAAACATAAATTATGTATATATTATATTATCATCCCAACTTATGAATTTGTGGTGTGAATAAAATCAAACTTCGATATAAAAACTGAAATAATTAATACATAATATAAATGTTTTAACTTACTGATCAGTAAGGCCAGCTGCATAATGAATTGCTGACCAACATCCAAATGCTATACCAAATAAACCCGGAAATATTCCATGAAGAATTCGAATAGGATGTCCCACAATCATAATATCAATTATCATTAGAATAGAATTAAAAGCATGCTCTCCTATGTTAAGAACCATTTCAATAGCTTAAAATTATATAAAAAAAAATAGTTATAGCAATTTTAAATTGAGTGAAAACTAAAAAAAATATTTTATATTTAATAGATGAACAAATGAAAATATTTCTGACATCCTCTTGGACCTTGTTGATATCTGAATCTGGACAGAAGAACTGGAACTTATCATTAAGATTAAGGAAAGATCTCATTTAAGAAATTGATTTGAAGATAAATTTAAATCATTTTTTTTTTTTATTATGTAATAATTAATGAAATATTACAGTTTCAGCCAATAAATCATTATTATAATAAATTATATAATTACCATCATCGTTTTTTTCTTCACTTGGAAACAGTAATGCCCAATAAATAAATGAAATTAATAAAGCAACATTTAAAGTTGTCATATGCAATATCCAATATATTCTCAAACTCAATGGTATGGGTGGTGATTCCTTGAAGTCAACTGAAGATTCTGAATTAGATGATAATTGTATTTTATCAGAATAGCTTGGTACATAATGCCATAAAGTTACTATAATTGCGGCATAAATACTGTTTGCTAGACACAGTAACAAACCCCAGTGTGTTAAATAAAAGAAATATTTTCCACCAAACCAAAATTTTACCATTGTTGTGATAACTATTACTGTAAAAAATAGTGCTATTATCCAACGATAAATTAAATAACCTGCAGAAGCTGTTTTGTTCTGCCACTGAAAATGGAAAATGAAATTTATGAATTAAAATGTTTAAAATATTTAATTTTAGAATACAAGCAAAAACATAAGTAACTCCTCAAGCATTCTTGTTTTTATTATTTATTACATTTAATTTAGGTGAAATAAGAATTTAGAAATTAGTTCCTTGAGTCTTATGTTTTTTTTTCTGGTAATGATAAATTCAAATTTGAATCTATGTTTGTATAAATAGTTTTGCTTTTATTAATTTTAGTTTCTTTCCTTTCATTTCTACGTCAATATTTCATAACATAACTATCTGGATGGTAAATTATCAAAAAGTTGATGCCGAAACAAAATAAAACGGAAAAATACATAATGTTATACAATCTCGTAGTTAATAAAAATCATAAATAACATAAAACTTACTGGTGGGTGGCTATTAATTTTTTTTAATATCTTGTATGACGAATTATATGAAAAAATAAAATATTTTTTAAAACGAGACAGATAGAGTAAATTAAGTTGAAACCAATCAATTTGAAATTCTTGATAAACTAATTATTTTCGATATAAATTTTCATCGAAATCCGCTTTCAACACGCATCTCAAATCGACAGTTTGAAGCATTTTACATATATAAGGACGAAAATTTAATAAAAATAGATCGCCGTTCTTTAATTTTTAGTGGAAAGCGTAACGGCTAAAAATGAGTGTGTTAAGTTTCGGAACTTATAGTAGTTTGTGATTTGTTTTTGTATTATAGTTATCATTAGACATATTTGAAAAAATCAATATTTTCTTCTCTTTGCTTTTTTAAAATAAATTTTAACTTTTTGTCTTCGACTTGTGGGCTAGACTTATTATATTTTCCAGTTCAATACATGATACAAGTCATTGTACCATAGAAGAAAATTTGTACTGAGATAACGTGAATATTTCCCCTGAAATTTTATCATAATACTTACTTACAACAAATTGAGCACTAAATATACTTAATTTTAAATTGAATATAACAAATGGAATGATCAAGCCATGTTTAAAGTCATACTTAAAATTTCTCGGAATAAGAGATTTAGGAAATATATTGAAGTTTATTGGATTTTAAAAATTCGTTATCACTTAATATGTTCAATTTTATGCTAAAGTTCAATTTCTAAGTATCAATATACTTCTTTATTTAATCAAAAATTAAAATTCTACTTAAAATTACGTAATTGAAATTATGATAAAAAAGAATGATAGCCACATTTAGATATTTTATTTTTTTTTTATTTTATTCAAGGAAAGTTGTGGATTTGAAAAATACATAAAAATACATAATCACGAACCATGGAGGTTGAAATTAAAAATTGTTCTTTTTTTGCATATAGAGATTTATATAAATGTATACCGATGATTTTAGACTTATTTTTAACAGCAAAAAAAAAAACATTGCAATTTAAAGCATGAATAAATTTACTAAAATAAAATGATTCAAATTGTGGTTAAACTCCATATATAATTTTAGTACTATTTTAAAAACTTTCTAACGCTAACTGAAATTTTGTTATAGCGGTTGCATTTTATAAGAATATTCTAAGTAGGTTGATTGATTTTAGAAGTTTATGTAAAAAATCCAAGAATTTCACAATAATTGATTTAATGAAATACAAAACTAATTTCGATGAAGTGTCATAACGTTAATTGACGTAATAATATTTTATAAAAGAGGCATAAAGTTAAAATTTAAAGCCACGCAAAGTCATTGAACTTTTTATTCTTTAAAAAAGTTTATAAAAATTTCAAATTGGTCATAAAAAAATTAAAAACAAAATCTTTTTTACAAAGTGTCATAACGTCAATTTTTGACCCAATTGACGTTATGTTTTGTTGACGTTGACGTAATGTTTGAGCAATTCACGAAGCGAGTCTATAAGTTTATCACATAAAAATCACGAGAATCTGTTTATTTTATTTCTCTTAAGTGTGTTCATTTACATAATTATAATTACCATATGATTTTATTTATTTTAGAAAATTTTTAATAAAATTGTCGTAAGTATTTTACATAAATTTTAAAACATATATGTAAAAAAAAAAATAGTTTAATTAAATGTTGGAAAAATGCCAAAAAAAATTAATTTGACTTTCTTTTATCAAGATGTGAACTTTTCGCTGTAAAAGAAATTCAAGTAACAACACTAAAGAATTATCGGTACAAAAATTCGCAATTAAAATCGTAAATAACTAAATGTAGTAAGTAACATTTTCACAAAAATTTGTTCTGATAAGCTAAACGTTTATTTTGTTAGTAACAATTCTTGGAAATTTTATCACAAAAACTAAATTCAAAAACTATATATAAAATTCCATATCTAATAGCCCATGTGCTTGCAGTCAGCATAAAAATAATTATTATTTATTATAGTTTCATTATTTTTGCATAACATTTGTCACGCTTGTCATTAAGAAGTAATTTATCAAACCAAGAACGAAAAAAACTATTCCTTTTTCGAAAAAGATTTTAAATATTTCATTCTTATAAAAATATTACTTCAAAAATAAAATCATTTAAGTGAAAGATGTCACTATGTACCTCAGTTCATAAAAAAAAAAAACCTAAAGGTGAAGTAATTGCATGAAAACCGTGTCGGTTGAGAATTTCATTCATAATGGTGTTAACATCAAATTGGTAATCACAAAACATTTCGACCTTGTCTAATTGTCTGTGCTTAAATTAATTATTATTATTATAATTTTTTGCTAAATTTTCAATATGAAAAACATGATATTTTAAGTTATGTATTAAATAAATATTTCATTATTGTCGTTAAATATGGTGAATTTTAAAATAAACTATGTATATAAATGTACATATGTAACAAAACTATCTTAAAATTCTTTAAAAATTGGATAAAAAATTATATAGCAAATTTAAAATTTAGAACTTACTTGTGATCGTAAAAAATCCTCACATGGATTGTGATTTAAATTCATACGTTGTTTACTGAATTCCTTTCTGAAGGGATGTGCAAATTTATTTATTTTTGTCATTTTAGTTTTTTTTTTTGTTATGTTTATTTTATCTTATTGTTTACTTCTTTTTTTTTTTTTTTAGTTTCACTTTTTATCTTGTTATCACAATACAACGTGAAAATTCACAATAAAAATATTTGTTTACATTTTTTTTTTTTTTCAAAGTATATTTTTTTTTATAAGTATTGTTTAATACTATCTAAAATACATATAGGTATATTTTTTTTATATTTTATTTTAATATTTTATATTTTATTCTAATAAAATATAATTTTTTTTTTCTAACTAATAGTTAGATGTCCAAATATTTTATTATTCTAAATTTTTATCACAGTTTTAAAAATGTAATTTCACTGTTAATAAATCATAAAATAAGTTATCTAATTTTTATTTTATTTATTTTTAATTTTAATTACACATGAATGAGGGAAGAAAGCTTTATCTTTTATTAATACTCTTTTTTTTTTTTTTTAGATAAGCTTTAAAAGTTTTTTTTTTTTATTAGAATAAAAAAAAAAAAAACTAAAATTTTCCCGCTAAAAAAATTTTCCTCTTTAAATTTATTGCAATTCGCAGTCTTAACTGAATGAAAATTCAAACAGAACTAAAAATATTTACGAAAAAAAAAACATAAATTTAATGTATATGAAGTTCTTATATTTGAAAATTATAATAAAAAAAAAAAAAAAAGAGTTTATACTATTTTAGAATTATTTTTTTATTATATTTTCAACCCCCACTTTTGATAAGAAAACAATCAATATTAAATAACGATGAATGTAATTGTTAAATTGAATAAAATTTACTTCTTAATTGATACCGAACAAAAAAAAAATTATAATAATTGTAATCATAAAAAAAAAAAACAAGAAAAATATATTCCAGACATAATTATACTGAAATATGATGATCGCGAAATGTTATTTTAAACAGATTTTTATCAATGAAATTTGAATTATTTTTTTCTTGTTGCTTGCTGGTTGTGCGTTATACATATTTATGAAAAAAAAAAAAAAAAAAATATGTTTTATTTTAGAATATGCTTCAGTTAGATAACAACTTATCACACTTTCAAAATAATTTAAGCTTTATGCCGCAAGTCCAAGAGATATACGTAAAACAAAAAACATTTAAAACTCAATATGAAAATAATATACTCTTCAAATTTTCGGTAATTCATTAACCCCCAATAAATGTACGCATAATACACAAAAAAAAACTCTAGCTTAATCTAAGTATTTTCTTAAATTTGATAATAATTTTTTTTATAAGTAAATTATAATTTTGTTTGATTCCCTTTTCATTTCGGTTTGAGTAAATTATATTCTTTTGATAAGAAAATTTGTAAACTAGAAATATACTCCACTAGATTCGGTTTATATGAAATTAATTTACGAAGTGAATTTGCTAACAATATTATTACAATTCAATTTCAATTCGAAATTTATATACAATAATACTAAACAAAATGTTATTCCTCTGAGACTTGAACAATCGTTGCTTAAAGAGCTTTTTGTGTTATGTACCATATATGTATATATAATATTAAAAGTGTAACGATCTATGTTGTACATTTATTTTCAAAATTTATTATAAAATTTTTTCAATAACTTTCTTTTAATCAAATTTAAATGAATTATAAAAAAAAAAATAAAAAATTTAGTACATATCAATTAATTCATCCAATTATTTAAATGTCATGACGAATTTAATTTTATGTTGCGACATTTTTAACCCCATCTCAAAGTTGATCGATATCAATAAAAAAAGATATTATAATAAAATTATTAATGACTACATTAATTTAAAAAAAAAAAATACTTTTTTCTTTTTCATCAGACAAAATATATAAAAATAAAAATAAAAAATTTAAATTGAGAAATGAATTATGTATCAAAAGTTTAATTTAATTATAATAAGTAAAATGAATTGATTCAATATTAGTGGTTTTGTTATTTATACTGTTTTATAAAACATCACATTTATTAATTCTATTAATATGATAATACTGTTATACTTTTAATGGTATGATTAGGATATGCTGATAATAAATGAATATACATTTCTTTGAATTGTATATTAAAATAATCTTTAATTTTCTATGACGAATAAAAAATTATTATCGGTACTCTAAGCTGTTTAAACTGAATTCATAAAAATTTTCAACAATCAATTAAAAATATATACGTACAAGTACGTAAGTTTATTATAAATTTCCTTATGATTTTAGAATAATCATAGTGTACCTACAGCTGACTTATAATATTTTTGCAATAATTGAGCAATAAAAAAGTTAAGTATATTCTTATATCACCAAAACAAAAAATGCATTACATCACGAGGCGAAAAATAAATGTTTTTTAATTATTAAATGTTGTCTGTTTTTAATATATTATATTTTGCAACAAATTATTATATATTATAATTATATATTATATTTGTAACATGTGTAACAATTGAACAATTGAATTTTTCGAAGTAGAAATAAGAAATAATCTCAAACTACGATAAATCGAAAAACGTGTACGTAAATAATAATGTTAACTAAGAAATATTGTTTTTATCAATTATTGTTTCCCATTTATTTACAAAGAGTTTTGACCTTCTATACATCGAGGATTATAGGGCTAGATTTTGTTCAATATTATAAAATTGAACGTGGTGATTAACAAAATAATTAAAATTATCGATCAACGAACAATACTGCTCTAAGTATTATAAGAATATTATTTTCTAATAAAGTTCCAGTTCAATGAATTAATTTTAAATAAATATTTTGAAATTTGAATATAAACTATTCAAAAGAATCCGATAATTATACTTGAAATTATCCTACAAAAATCATTCCATAAATGATTTATAATTACTAGTTATTAAAAAGCAAATATTAAATTTTCGATAGATGCTCAACCAAAAGAGTTTAATGGTAGTTCGGACTTTAGAATAATATTCATTGAAATGGAAGTAATTAAGTTCTTGAAAAATTTCTATAATTGATCCGTAACGAACAAATATCGATAATAATCAATGTCATTCATAACTTTTATAATCACTATTATTAAATTTATAAAAAAAAAATTATGTAGCCAAATGAGTAATTTCATTTAGATAAGAATACACTCGGCGCACCTAATACATATAACTTTATAATTTATTTGATAGAAGAAACTTGACAACTGCCTTTAACATTATCCAAATTAGCTAAATTGATAAGAACTTAAGAGTGTCAGATAATGGAAGCTCACTTTTTCATGCGATACATATATATATATATTAATTTTTTATTTTTTTATTTTTTTTTCTTATCTTCCAAAAGATAAATTTATTATTAAATTGATTAATTATTATTGTTAGGGTTAGGTTTTATAAGAATTTTTATAATTTTGAACAAATTTCAATGATTTCCTGCATTTGTGCCGTATCAGTATCAATATCAAGAACATGTGTTGAAAAGAAGTTTCTTTTAATGAGACTTATCTCTGTTTTCAAATATAAAGTTTTTGAAAAATTATCAAAAAAAAAGAAGGAATTAATATCGAACTATTCTTTGAATAACCCATGTGCATGCAAATTAATTTTTTGACGTTTCATAAGTGATCTTAAAATGCTAATCTGTTCTTCTTCCATTAGGACTGTATAAATAAATTTTATTGCTTTTTTTGCATCATGATAAAAACATAAAACTTGTGTCCCTGATATATTCTCCTTTTACTCATCGTCATTGTCTCCATTTTCCCAAACTATACATTATCAGGATATGGAATTCTTTTACACTATTACCAAAATCAGGTCTAAGTTGATAGTAACCGCCCAAATGCAGAGCCAGTACGATGTTCTTATGTTAATTCTATCCAATATTTTAAATATTACTTAAAAAATTTATTAATATAAATTTTTAATTCATCTAATCAAATTTTACGGAAGTTTCAACATTTATTTATAAAAATGTATCAACATTTTCAGATTTACTTTTATCCACAAATTTTAAAGTGTATATACTTAATTTTAATAATGAATAATATTTTTTCGCACTGTAGCTTTCGCACTTTACAACCGGAAACCACCAGAATAGAATAAAAAAAAAAAAATTATTAGAATTCTTAAAATTTTAAAAGATAAATTTTTTTAATTTACTATCATATGTAAGACTATATATATGTTTACATTCTCATTTGCTTATAAAATATGGTACACCGTACACGAAATAAATACTTAATTACACAAAAAAAAAAATTATCATTTTATAGTGAAAGATTAATGAAGAAAAAATGAAAAATTCTTAAGCTTGAATTTTATGTTTACAAAATCTGAATAAGACTAAACCAAAAATTGATTATTTTATTAAAGTCAATCAAAATTTATGTTTTTTATTCTTCTTAGCAGAATAATTGAGGTGCTACATAGAAAACTGACATCTTCAAATTTATACTTTTATTATATTATTTCGAGATAATTTATTTTTGATCTGACCGCTTTTCGTTCAATACTTGAATTTAAAAATCTCTTGCGTAGCAAAAATAAATTGATTTTTCAAAATGGGCAATAATAAAAATTTATCTAAAGAACGAAATATTGTTTATTAGTTTATTAAATAAAAACAAACTGAAAAAATTTAATTAATGCAAAAAAGCAATATTTTCTAGATCTTATAATTTGTTTTGTTTATTTTTTCAATAACAAATTTGGACTGAGATGACACATATTATAAAATGCTAACCTATAAAGAAGTTTAAAATATAATGTTGAAAATAAAATTCAGCAAAATTTATATGGGTAAAATTACATAAAAATCATAATAGAATAGACTAATTTATGCTTTTTGTCAGAGTTAATTGGTTTTTCTATGGAACATACAAAAATAATGAAATAATTTTAATTGAAAATAATTTTCGTTACACTGTCTCGCTAAAAAATTTTATTAAAGTAAGTGAAAATATATTTAAAGAAAAAATATTATTTAATAAGTTTAAATATTCTTTGAAATCAACAACCTTATAAATTTATTTGAAAAACACTTTGCTTAAAAAAAATTACAAAAATGTAATCTCATTTAAGTTCAGTTTGATTGAAATTAACCCCAAAGGATATAAAGAAAATGTCACTTTGTTTGAGAAAAATTAATTTTATTTTCAAGTAAATATATACCTTTTAAAAGAAGTTCATGCAAAAAAAAATATTAATGTATATTATATATAATACATATATATTGTACAACATATTTTACGGGCCTTTACAAAAACAATAATAATTATAATATCTTCAGCCAAATGAAAATAAAAATGTGATACCCAGGCATTTATTCATGGTTTAATAATTATGTATGTAGGGAAAAATTCTCTGTTTTATGTTGGTATCTGTAGAATATTATTTCATTGTCGCAATAAAAAGAAATGAATTATTGTGTGACATTCAAAACATTATAATAGTATGTCTATATAGTTAGTCACAAAATGGTCTATAATAATATTGTTTTAGCAATCTGATACAATTATTTTTATTGGGTACAAATGTCTTCATATGTTGTGTGTGCTTTTATATTATTGAGGAAAATGTTTTAATTTTGATTTTAATTGGTAAAAGAGAATGAAGAATGAAATAAATTCAAATTGCGGTTAAATAAAATCTTTGTAGAATGAACTTTTCTTTATGGACTACACTATATTTAATTAAGTTCTGTCTAGTATAATTAATTATTAAGTCATGTAACATGATGTAGTGTAAAATTATATAAATATATATAGGAAAACTAGAAAAATTTAATAGAAATACAGGAAATGATCAATAAAAACATCTTATTTTTTTTTTTATAATTGATAATTTCGCATCACTATTAATTGCTATATATTATTTATCTATTAAGTTCTTATCACCTTGTGACCGGAACCTTAAATAAAAAACTTAAACATACATACAATAGTTTCAAAATTCAACTCTACATTCCATTTCCAAAGGGATATTATTATATATAGGTAGTAGTTAATCAGAAAATTTTAAATTAAAAAATAATTAAAATAAATAAGTTTTTATATTATGCTAATTATTGAATATTAAATTTAATGTACCTATGATATAAAATTTCTAAAATAATATTATAAAACGATATAACATATACTTAAATAACATGTGTACACAATAACTTTATACGACATACATAATTTTTTCTTTATTTTATTCCTCATTCAAATATTAAATTTTTGGGAAAATTTCAATTATGAAATAATATTTCTTCTGTTTTTGACAAAACCATGTAAAACATTATTGAAATGTTAAAAAAAAAAAAAATGTCATTTAGATAGCGTTATGTACATTGTACATAACTTTTCTTGAACGAATTAATAAAAGAGTTGAACATATCAAAAAATGATAAAAAAAAAATTCTTTTTTTTGGTTTAACCTTATAACAACTTACTTATTTCCTTAAAAATTATTCAATTCGATCTTTTCATGTTAGAGTCTTGTAACTGTCCATGCTTCTTCTGATAAATAAATTAAGGGTAATTGATTGTCAAAATTTAAAAAAAATTAACATTTTCGATAAGCTCTGACCAGTCTCTGGATAGACAGAACTAATATTCTACAAATAGAATTTTATTTAAGCTTCTTTCATATATGTATAAGTATAATAATGCGATAATCTTTTCATTTTTTTGCTTCTAACAAAAACAAAATAATCCTTATATTTACACCCATAAACCAATATTCGAATTGAAATTATAAAAATAAAATAAAATGTTATGAAAATAAATATATATAACAAAAATACTCATGTTCAAATCCTTATTTCATCTTCCAATTATTCTGCTTCGATTTTCATGAATAAAAAATCAATTCAAAATAATGGATTCTATTTTTGTATTACAATAATTTCCAATTCCATTTAATATTATGTTTTTCAATAATACACATAAATAAAAAATTTTCGAATTTTCAAAAATAAAATAAATTTATATACTTACATATATTATGCATGTATGTATAATATTAACAATAGTTTAAAAAAGAAAAATCTGATTATATGGTTTTTATCATAAAGATTGTATATACATAATTCCCACTCTTTTCGATTAACAGGATATGAAAATAATATAAGTTACTTTCATTTTTATATCAAAAAAAAAAAAATATAATACACATTGTATATTTTCTTTCAATCCTAAAAGAAATGATAAAGCGAGAATCAGTTCCGATTTATGTAAAATTAGCTCAAGTGTGTTAAAAGGTGGACGATTGGACAAAAAGTCGAGCCTGTCCAAAAGACTACAGTTTATTGCATAGAAATGGTTTCAAATTGGAACTCGTTATTTGACTTTTTGTAACAAGTTATAGAATTAATTAAAAAACCATAGTCCAGGACTATGTCTATAAACTTTAATTGAGTCGGAAAAGATCGAAGAGATCGAAAATTTAACAATGTTTAACATTATTTTTAGAAAATATAAAAGGTATAGCTAGCTTTATATTGTTCTTAATCAGTCGGATGTACATTAATAAAAAAAAATTCAATTAAAAATAAAGATTCATAGAACACTTTGCTGTTAGAATCCTTCGAAACACGGTCACACACATATTTGTAGCGATTTTCTTCTACGAACTATGCACATATTGATCCAAAATATCGAACCCTAGGAAAATATTGGGAGAAATTTTCTAATTGCTGTACAAAAAGAAAAACAAAAAAAAAAGGAAAAATTTTGAATAATACTTTTTATTTTTTAATTGATTTTAAATCTATTTTACATTTTTGTTACAATTTGTTATAATTTTAAGACAAATTTGTATTTTCTTTTTTTTTTTTGTAAATACGTTAAAAGAATTTGTTTTTTTTTACACAAATATTATCGGATTTTGTCTAAAAATATTTTTTTATATTTAATTTAGTGATTTTGCTTTTAAAAAAATAATAATTTCATTACCATTTTATAAACATAGTAACGCAAATTTTTCTTGTATAAATTATAAATCGTTTTTTTTTTTTTTTTCTTTTACAAAAGAAAACTAAAATTTTATTTATAAATTTACTAACTTCCCAAGCTTCAAACTAAATAAGTAGAAATAAATTAATATTTTGTTCGTAACTTGCAATATTCTCAGTCAAGACAGCTTGATCCTGGAATATATGAATCTTGCGTGATTTTTGAGTTCTCTATTTTATATTTAATAAAAGTTAATATTGAGGGAAATCTAAAATTATTCATTTTTTTTTTTATTAAATTAATTAATTCAATCGCTAATAATACTTGAAAAAGTTATAAAAGTTATAAGCAAATAATATTAAAGAAAAATTCGTTTTTATAACTTTAATATAATTTCCATCAAAAAAATGTATTGAAGGATTAAAGCGTAATATTGTCTTAACGATTTTATGAAAGTTCATAGTTGTAAATAAACCAAAAATATGAATCAAACAATATCAAAAACAATATCTCAAATTTCATCTAATTCAATATCTGTATATATCTTAAGATTAATGTTCATAGTAGGTGTATAAGTTCTTTGATCTTGTTTTTCTATATATGACTTTGTCGAGACTTTTTGCACAATTTTTACGATTCAATTCTCACTAAATCTACCATGATAAAGCTTGAGAAGATCTAGTAATTAATATTCTCTTCTATATGATTTGAAAACATTTTTAAATACATTTTATTATATTTTTTTTTTTAACAATTTTTTAGAATTTTACTGATCCATCGTTCTATTTTACTATATTCTATTCTTATTTGCAAATTTTGTTGTCAATTGTAAAATAAAATATTTTTTATTACATACTTTTTCTTTAGGTAATATTTCATACAAAAATAATTATAATTTATGCTTTATTTTAATAAAACTATACATAAGTATTTCTATGGTAATTTACATTTCATAATATAAAGTAGTGTAAGTATAATAGTTTAATGCTGTACGCATAACTATAGAGCAATTAAAGGGCACAGGAAATGTATTCAGAAGCCCATTTACATAAAATGTAACAATTTCTGAAAAAAAAAAACTTTAACGTAAATTTTTTTTTCTGTTTAATCACATTCATTGATCTCATTTCAGTTGCGTAACTTTAACACTTCCATATCAATACTTTTTTTAGAATTTTTCTGATTTTTGAACATTCAAATGATGTATGTCATCTAAATATTTTATAAAACAAACAAAATTAATTGATTATTTTATAATTTAGGTACTAATTACTGTACTCAAGATTATTATTTTAGCCATAATGATTTAACCATAGGTATTGTGAAAATAATATTAAAAACCATTTAAAATTCTAAACTTTGATCTTTATATGTAATATACATAAGTATAATGTATGTAATTGTGAAAAACAATTTATCTTAAGAGAGAAATATATCGAAGTTCTAATAACTCAAGAATTCGTATTATTTTTCAATTGATCATAAGATCATTCTAAATGGTTAATTTTTTTTTTCTATACCAGTTCAGTTTTGGAATAATTAAAAATTGGGTTAATATTATTAGAAAAACTTAAAAACAGAATGAAATTGAAAATATTTACATAGGTACGTCATGTAAAATTTTATTTACTATACAGAAAAGAAAATTCATTCTCATCGTGAAAACGCTTTTCTAACGAAATCTTTCTAAATTTTTTAACTCTAACAAGAAAATATAATATTATAGTTATTTTAATATAGGAACGAATTCATAAATTGTAAAATACTTCATATTTCATATATATATATTTATTATAATATATAATTATTTATTCTTCCAAAGTTAAATGCTGTGAAATGCCAAAAAATACATTCCTAATCATTATTATAATTATGTGCTGATACTTTATTTCGCAGTTTAACTTAATTAAACTATTATTTCAATTTAATTATTTTTTATATAAAATTAATAATTTTATTTTTATTTTTTTTTTTATTTTTTTGTTTTTTTTTTTTTTTTGTTTTGGGAATATTATTAAGGTAATATTAAACAAAAAATTATGTGGAATTAATGGAAATAAAAAATTAAATTTTATATTAATGTTATATTAAATTATCATGAATGTGTTGTAGACAAAAAAGACTTATCCAGTCTAAAAAATATTGGTAACGCCTTAACCGTTTCACACTTATTTGACAGCATTATTGGTGTATTTTATAATTACAAAATTTAATTTAAGTTGAACCTGAACGGAGTGCAATTGTTTTTTTTTTATGTTGTTTAATTTAAAAAAAAAAAAAAATAAATATAGTTAGTTTAGACTTGAAACAATACCAGGCGTGTAGTTAAAAATTATTTAATAAGCATTAACTATACAGTGATCCTGATTCATATAGCTAATCAAAATTTATTTACAAATTATGGAAAAAAAATAAAGACAAGAGAAATTTATTCACCAGCATTTACAACATGAACATCAGCATTCATATCCCTTTAGCTTTAGAATGAATCAATATTAAAACATACATATTAAAGTTTCAGAGAAAATATGTTTTTTTTTTATCATTTCTATATTTTCTAATAATTTCAATTTATTTGATTTGTTTTTTTTTTTTTTTTTTTTGCGAATAATAATAAATATACATAATTTAGTGCTAAATGAGATTTCATTGAGTTTTTTTTTTTTTTATTATTTTTATTTAATTTTTTTTTTTGTTTTGTTTTTTCATTATTAATATAATATAATCAATATAAAGGTATTTAATTTTTTTTTCCCATACAATAATATTAACTATCATCAATATAGATAATCTGGAAATATATTAATAATATTTTTCATAAATTGTAAATAAATAGGTATCTACGTGATTACATCTTAAAAAACAATAAATTTATTTTTGTGTCAAAAATGAAAAAAAATAAAAAAATAAAAATAAATTAAATGTTTAAATTTATATATTTTGTAGTATTTAATTTTAATGTAAAATTCTTTATTATTTTATATTATTATATTTTTGTATTTTTTTTTTCTTTTTTCGAAATAAAAAATAAATTGTTAATAAATATATCATTATTTATATATATATTATTAAAAATTAATTTCTATTTATTTATTTATATATATTTAATTAATTTGTTATTATTATTAAAAAAAAAAATAAAAAAAAAAAATTAAAAGAAACTAAAAATGATTGTAAATTAAATGCTGTATATATTTAATTTTTTTTTTTAATACAATCTTTAATAATTATAATATTTAATATATTTATTTATATCATTTTAATACTAATTTATTTATTTTTATAAAAAAATAAAATGATCATCTCTTTTTACAAATTTATTTAATATTGCTTTCAATATTCCAAAATATAATAATTAATCGTTACGTAATTATATTTCTTTTTTTTTTTCAGGTTTATTATAGTTTCTTCAATAAACAGCATTTAGTAGAAGCTTAGACACTCACTAAAAAACAAAATATTGACATTTTTGGTGTGAGCAAAATCAGTTAAAATATTAGTTGAGCAAAATTAAGAAAAAAAAAATTTTTTGATCGAATTTCTTTTTATCAATTTTGATTGGATCAAAATTATCATTTAATTCTATTTAAAATTTAATTTGAAATAGGTCACTTTCAAAATTATATTTAAGTGATTTAGCTAATAAGAAATTGCAAAATCATTTTGTATATTTTAGTTTAAAATATATTTGTCGAAAGTAACTTCTGTTTAAATTTTAAATAAACATTAATTAATTGCTTGATTAACCAATATTGGAAATATTTAATTTTAAATATTTTTTATTATTCAAACATGCTGCAGACAAAAGTTCTGAATATGACATAAAAAAAAAATTAAGTTTGAATAGAACAAAAAGACATGCTCCTAATTTATAACATTATTAAAAAAAAATTATAATAAGGGAATTATTATTATTAAATATTTATTTGAAAATTTTTTCGTTTATTCATAAATTTAGTTAAACTTTTAAAACTACTGAAATAAAAAATAACGTGCCTTTGAAAGAACGAATAAAATGTGAAGAAAATTTGATTAAAAAGTAACTTTTTTGTTTTTTTTTTTTTTTTTTTTTGATTATTTAGCTTACGCAGAATTTTTGGGCTCGGAGTAAACAAATTTCTTTTTAATTTTGTATCTTTCAATTTCGATAAATTCATATATTGATTGTTTAAATGTTTATACTCAATTAAAGCCAATAAATAAATAAAAATAAAT
The DNA here is from genome assembly GCA_964007475.1 of Hybos culiciformis. Lineage (NCBI taxonomy): Eukaryota > Metazoa > Arthropoda > Insecta > Diptera > Hybotidae > Hybos > Hybos culiciformis. The sequence continues at coordinate 150,692,701 of OZ023273.1, read as the reverse complement.
AAATAAATATATAGAAAAAAATATTCTCTCAGCACATACAATTGTACTTTATTTTTAATTTTGCTGATTTATTTTTTTTTTTAAATTTTGCATAAATATTTTGTATATTTTCATAAAATTTTAATATCTTATTATTACAGGTGACTTTGGCAAAATTATTTCATTTTATAGAGAAAAAAACTGTCGTATTGTGTTTTTCGCTTAAAATAAAATCTTCTTAAATTCTACAATATCTATAACTTACTATAATAATTATTTAAATTATAGTTTAATAGAATTCTATACTATTTTAATAATAATAACAAAAAAAAAAACCTTTTCCGAAAAATTTTGATTATAAATATTATTGTGTAGCTTTATAAAGACAAGATTAAATATTTAATTATTTTTATTTATCTCACTTAAAGCTTACGTGAAATTTTTTAAGCTTTCGGGTACCTATACTTTAATTTAGATGTAGTAATTCTTTTTAGAAAATAAAAGGAATGAAGATGATTCGAATTCAGAGTGAAAATATAATTCTTATTCACATAAAATTAATAATAAAATAAATTTTAGTCTTTAAAATTATGAACACATAAATATATTAAATATACATAAAATAATTATTTATAAGGCTGAAAAATAAATTAGAGTGCTTATTATGCCTCTGTAATCATAATGCAAATTAAATTATTATTTATCTTAATTAATGTCGAATTGTCAAAAAAAAGAAAATTATCTTGGAAGAATTTTCCTTTAATCTAGTTATTTCATAATTTTTGATTTTAATAATAATTTTCTATGCATATCAAAATAATAGGTCGGCTACAGCCACATAATAAGATATAAATTAATCAGAAAATGATATTTGTATTTTTTAGTTTATAAAGAAAATTTCAAAGCTTCTGTAGTTATTCGAACTATATACAATAATATAGTAATTTAATATAACATATATATATATATATATTTTTTTAATTTATACCAGTTTCATGTCATAATAAAAAATGTTTTTGAGCTCACAATAATTTTTTTTTTTTTAATTTTCCGAATTCTTTTATTGGAAAAATTAAAATGTTTAGGCTTCAAAAACAATGTTTTTTAGTTTATTGTTAAAAACTATGGTGCTGTATATAATATCATCTAAAGTTCGAAATTAAAATCAAGAAACAAATCGCTGCTGCTATTTTTTTAGCTAGCGATTTATAATATTTATTTACTTTGTATTGATAAAAAGCTAAGGTTTCAGACTATGTTTTCCATTTTTCTCAATAATCAAAGTTATTATAATAGTATTTAAAAAATTTTTAAATGTAATTCGTAAATTTCTAAAAAATATGTAATTAAAAATAATAACAATCACTATAAACACATAAACAAAACCTAATTATCTTATTTATATAAATTTTCTATCGCCCTAAATTCATCACAAAATTTTTTGAAATTTAGGAGTAGATTTGAACATTTGAGCAAATGCTATTTAATCTAGGATGTATAGTAAAATAGAAGGACTTCATCTTCATAATCAAATCAAATGTTTTTTTTTACTTATAGACGGAAAATAAAAGTGTATCAGGTACAAGAATTTAGCTAAAACTTATCAATGCAAACTAGCAAACTATAACATTTACTTCATGAAAAAGTTTAATATTTTCTATGTCTACTATATATTGTTGTCGTTGTTTCCTTATTTTTTTTTTTTTATAAGCATAAACTTAACAAAATTTGCAAAATAAATTCTTAAATACTGACATAAATATGACATAAAATCAACAAAAATTTCATTACTAATTCTTGTTTTATGCCTAATATGATTGGCCTACATTGAATATATGAGATGAAATCTGTCTATTTTTTATGTACATCCTTCTATTTAACAAAGAAGTATAAAATATTTTTATTAATTTATTATTCAATCTAACAATATTTTTATTCTATTAAAAAGTCTCAATATAGGCAAAAAATAATTAGAAGGATAATAATATTTTTAGAGAACATTGAACTAATGTTAATATAAGTGTTGTGCAGCTTATAATTATTGTGAACATACTACTAATAATAAAAAGATATTGTTATATTTGATTCACTATAAAATTTACTTTTTTTTTTGTCCTTATCCTTATAGATAAGGTTCTAAATTCTTAGGATCACAAACAAATAGAAGGATTGAATTTTTTCTTCAACAATTTAAGCAGCTGATTTTTTTCGTATTAATTTCTTTATAATAATCCCATACTATTTCTTCAATAATCAACACTTTTCGAGTTTGACCTAAAATGAATCCACAAACCGATTTTCGTAATATTACAAATTACATACAAGAGTTTGACGATATGTCAGACATTTATTTCTTAAAATAGAAAATTATTGAAATTTTTTGTACATAATAATCAAACTCTCGCTTAATAGATTTTCCTAATTCTAATTATTATCCTTCTAATTTGTTAACTGGAATCTTATATTTAGACTAAGATAGATATTTTTTATTGAGTAATATGTATTTCTAAATGTCTAAAATAAAACTATAATGTTTAATATTTATTTTAAATATAGTATTTCTTTCCCTAATCATTAATTTACAAAACAAAATGCAAATTAGGAAAACCTAAATATTTGAATCAGAACTTTGTATTTTACAGAATGCATCTTGAATGTTTTCAGGAATGTAGGTGAAAAGCATTGGGTTTTGAAATTTCTAAAATTTGGCACTTAAAGTTAAAATATACTAATTTGAATTCTTTAAAAGTATTGCAGAGGACAGTCATAGGAATATTACTGAAGAAATAAAATCAGAAATTTTTCGTTCTTGAAAATTTAAATTTTTAGTTAAAATGGTTATTTGTCCTTTTACCGAAGGAGTATCTTAAATTTTCGAATTTAAAATGTCTATAATCATTTACAGTTTTTTCGATATTGACATTTTCTTCTAATGTGGGAATTAATGTGTATATGTAATATTTCTCAATGTAAATCCTTTTTACATAGGCCATTCCTCTGTATTACTTTTAAGTTTTTTTTTTTTTAAATAAGTTCTGATCAAAATTAAATTATTTTTTAAAAATATTGAAAAAAAAATTATCAATTTTTCTATAATACTCCTAATTTAATTAAATTGTTTGGTAAAACCTTATGTTGATGAGCTTTTATTACTATTCTGTTTCTTTATTATTGCAATCTTAAAGTTTTGTGGCTCACATTTTATATTCGACAATTTTATTGGGATTAAGAAACTGTTCACGCTGTCCTGCCTCCAATGCTGATACAGTTCGACTCAGTGAAGGCATTTTATCTTTATTATTATTGTCCGAATATTGGGGGAATTGATGGTGTTGAGGTTGTGGCTGCTGTTGTTGTACTGGATGATATTGTTTTGGCTGTTGATGTAACCCACCGCAAACACCACCACCAACTTCTCCACCACCACCACCGCCACCGCCACCACCACCACCGCCACCACCACCACCGCCAACACCAACACCAACACCACCTCCACAACCACCACCATCACCTTCGTGGTGATGAAGATTTGAATTTAAACCTTGACCCAACTCACCATCGCGTTCAGTATGTGGTATGCATAATTTCGTAAATATGCACACTCTTACGCGATACAGGACGTAACATAAAAAATGTACAATAAATACAAATAAAATAGCACAAGCTGTAACAACTATCGCTTTGCCAGGCTTTGTCCAATCCAATAATGGATAAATGGCAGTTCCCAATTTTCTGCATTAATGAAAAGAAAATACAATTAAAAAAAAATTATGAGAGCGCACTAATGTTTTTATGTATAAAATAAGCTTTAGTTATTATAAAACTAATTTGAATATGTATAACTCAACTCCTACATTGTGCGATCTAAAAATATTTAAATGCTTACCTATCTGTGCCTCCAGCCAAAAAATAAATGCCAGTAAAAATTGCATAAACAACGCCAAGACCAGTTGTCCAATAGGCATGATTTAATTTTATTGGATGACCGACTATGGCTAAATCAATCAACATTATCACAGAATTAAAGACGTGAACCATAATATTTAAGGTGTCGATCTTATGAACTTCTGTAATTATTTAAAAAAAAAAAAAATTAATGTTCGATAAAAATCTTTTCCTATAAAAACAATCATAGCACATTTATGGGATGAAAAAATTTAAATAATAGAATCCCATTATATTGTGAATAACAAAGTGTAAAAACAATTTTCTTAATTAGGAAAATTTTCTAACAATACTTTCACTTAATCAAGATAAGAAAAATTTTAAAGACAAAAGGGTTACATAAAATTGTTTTATATAAGTTTGAAAACTCCAAAAGTTTAAATTTTCTTAATTCCTATGTAGGTATATTAAAAAAATTTATTGAGATAATGCTACATTATAAATTATAATATCATACATAAAACATAATATGCATACATTTTTTTTTAATATTTTTTTTTTTTTTTTTTAATAATTTTAGTTCTCATAAAAATTTCACTTGATTTAATTTTCATAGGAAGCATTGAGCCAAGAAAAATATCTGATATTAAATTATTCAATTATGTATACATTAGTGTGGATCGATTTAGTACTAAAATTTTTTTTTTTTTAAATTTGAAAACGCCCGGGGTCCTAAAAGTTGCGAATGGGCCTAAAACTAATGTCTGAAAAATTTTAGCTCAATCGGAGTTCATCTTCTGCCTCCAACTTACCTTTGAAAATTTGGGAGAAGCCATATATGGGAAAATCAAAAAAATATTGGAAACATTCACGAACTATTTCTTTTTGAAGATTTTTACCCTAATCTACTATAATATAATGTAGATTACAAAATTACAACATAATAACCTACTTAATGAAAAGTTAGAGTCTGCACTTTTTATTTCATACAAAAATTAATGTTTTTGTTAGGGGAATTTCAAACGAAAGTTGGAGGCAGAAAATAAAATCCGATCAACTTGAAACTTTCCGCATATTGTTTTTATATCTAATCGCTTCGATTCGCCCCCCGGGCATGTGAGAAATCGAAAGTCTTTTATTTCGATCCGCCCTAGTATACATCCATATTTATAGTGTTTAATCTTAAGTAACAAAGAAGAAAAATTTTTAATCAAGGGCAAAATGAAATTGTTCTTTCTATTTTTGAAACGCCAACTGACATGTTTTAAATTCAAAAAACCAAATAATTTACCTGGATCATAAACCAAGCCCCAATAACACGCCGATATTATAAAAGAATAAACTGTTGCTATTGTATATACAATCCAATAAACGCTATGAAAATATGACTTATTCATTTGTCTAACAATTTCAAAATCATCTCGATCAACCATCATTCCATTTGTAACAATCCATGCAGCAAACCATGCCTGTAGTGCACACGCCAATAATCCCCAATGTGTCAAATATATCCACCATTTGGAATAATGATTTTCATATTGTTCATCGGACCGACCAACATCTAGCAAAGAACATACCAATACAGCGAGACAAGTAATTGCTGTCAACCAACGATATAATAAATAACATAATCGAACTTGTTTCGAACGTTGCCACTAGAAATAAGAAAATAAAAAATTTAATATTTTTTTTTTTAATTTCATAAAATTTAAATTTAAGTAGTATTTTATATTATATTTATTTAGTTCGTACGTAGTATTATCTTAGTTGAAATGTTATAGTCATAACTTAATTATTTATAATATTTTGATATTTGTCAAAAATTGGGTATAAATATATAATTAATTTTTGAAAAAATTTTTGTTTTGACTATAAAATTATTTTTCTATATTCAATGCGACATGACGATGAGCACAGAACGATCAAATAAAAATCCAAAATCAATTAATTATTTCAATCTTTCCAATATACATAAATATAATCAAAGCTTTTTCGCGACTTATATTATTACTTATTAGCTCTGTGAAAGCTGCGATGCAATGTGATCATAGAGATTGAAAAAGTGAAATGGTTTTGAATTTTTATTTGGCTCAATATATTCTACAATAAAGAAATATATTTATTTAAACTACAATTAAGGTTTAATATTATTATATTATAGATATCAGATATAAATAGATACAGACATTTATTCTCAGATGTCTTATAACTTAACTGTTATGTTGAAATCATTAGTCAGTTATGTTGTAAAAATTAAAATATATTTTCGTTGATGTCGAATAATTTAACAATTTCCACTATTTGTTTACAAAATTGATATATAACATTTAAAAAAAAACTAATGTATATTATCCAAATTAAATCAAATTAAATGTTTTATTCATTCAGTTACAACATATCGTATACACGCAGATACACTTACATGTAGGTTTTGTGAAAAACTAAATAAATATGTACAAGACAATTCATTTAAATTTGTTTTTCTTGTTTTTCATTTTGTGAAAATTTTTCTATTTATTATAATTGAACATAACAAACACGTGTAAGATTTTTTATGATTATTTTTTTTTTTTTCATATCATATCAATTTGAAGAACACGTCCCAAGAATACAAAATTCAAGGCTAGAGAATATTTTGTTTCAATCTAATCTTTGGTTTAATGAAACTGTCATAAAAAAAAAGATTTTGACTATCATTCTTTAAATAAATTTTCATCACCTTAAGTTTTTATTATCTGAAATCTTTGCAAGAGAGTTTTTTTTTTATCGTAAAAAGGATAAGTTAAGTTAGGTGATTTGGACACGCTTATTTCAAACTAGCTTTAAAGACTTTAATCTTAGTAAACAAAGATGGCAAATTCATAAACAATAAGATTTTATTTTCTCACCTGGCACAAGTAAAAATTATGTCGATGAACCTGGCGTTCTGATGACAATTCTGGAAAACAGCTATTCCACAATTTGCTCACCATCATTCCAGTATTTTTAATATTGAGATTTTGTTGACCAAAATCAATGGTAATAACTCCAGTTCCAATGTGTTTAGTAGAATCAGCTTGATGTTGAATATTTTCAAGTTCAGCGTCTCTATTAACAGATCCACTATCGTCTCTTCCTTCTGTACAATTCGGATAACTGCAAGTTGGCCTTTCGTATTTTTGCTGAGGTGACTGATGATGATATGATTGCGGATTAGAACAATAATCTTTTCCTCTACAAACACTAGATACTCCTTTGTCGGGACTTTTTGGATGGTATTCTTGTTGTTGATATTGGTGTTTGTTTCGATGTTGATGGTGATGTGAATGATAATATGAATGATGATGACTACTAGGTCTAGGCAATGATGATGTTTTCGCTACTGTTACTTGTCCTGCATTTTCAGCATTTGTTGGATTTGTTGGCAGTTTATCACCACCGCCAGTTGTGGAGTTTTCAAAATTATACGGTGAATAAGCCACTGCTAATGAGTTTTTTTCTACGTTAAGGTGAAATTAATTTATTATTTTATTTTAATATTTAACTGGAAGGATATGTAATTTTTATTTAATGCTTCAAGTGTTGTTTCGTTTAAATGGTTGGTAACTACTTCCAAAAAATTTTAGTGGCTGAATATACAATTTTCTTTTTTTTAATCAAGAATAATTTGCTTAATACTGCTAGAGGTTAATACTGATGTTAAAATAAGTTTGGCGTTCCTAAAATTAGAAAAAAAAACAAGGAATAAATATTAGTTAAGGTAATGTTAATATAAGTGTGTGTATATGTAATAATTAATAATAGATGGGATTCTTTTAGTTTTTTTTGTATAGGTATTTTATTGCATAAATTTTTAAAACAAAAAATTAATACGATAAATCTTGAGAGTTGATGTTATATACTTTTTTTTTTTACTAAAAAGATAATTAATTATTCAAATTCTTTGAAAAATTGTTCAAAAAAATAAAACTTTTGAAAACTAAATTTCAAATATCTACAAAGTATTTAAAAATTTCTAGCACGTATTTGACGAATTCAAGATATTTTTTTTAATATCGTGTCATCCGTTCAACAAAGAACATAATATGAAATCGGTAAAGTGCATTTATTTATCCACAAACTTTGTAAAAAATCAGGATTGATACAATTGTATTTGGTTTCATGAACAAAGATTTGGTCATTTGCATTAAATGAATATAAACTATTCCATAAGTGATTCTATAAGTGATGACTTAAGATTTTGTAGGTAGGTACACTGAGCCAAAAAAGCGTACTAAATTTTAGGACTTTTGGCAATAAATCAACTTCTAGTATTTTTATACAGAAAACAACAACAAATAGATTTTTTTATTTTAAAAAACAATATTTATGTTCTTTCGGTATCATATCAAGTTGGAATTGATCCAAAATCGAAAAAGTAATGCCTCGGAGCACAATTTTTAGTATACCAGAGAATTAATGTTATTCCAAAAATACTTAAATTAAAAATTTCAATAAATTTATTACTATGGCCGAATGGTAAAGTGGCAGATTGAAAAATATATATTTATATTTTCTCTTTTATGTACATGAATAATTTTATTACTATGGCCTAATGGTAGAGTGGTCGATTAAAATGCTAAAGACCGAGGTTCCCGATGAGGGCATAAGAAAAATAGAATAAGAAATTAGAAATAAAATAAATAAACAAATAAATAAAATAAAAAAAAATAAAAATTAAAATTAAAAATTGGTTTATTCTCCTTTAAAAAATTTTAATCCCAAAAGGAATTGATTTTAGTAAAACCGTCATTGGACGGTTTTTGTTGCGGAAAATACATGATTTTATGCATTTTTACGTGATTTTAGCACGTTTTTTTTATCTCAGTATACGTCTTATTTTTTAATTTAAATAATTGTGGTTGAATTTATTTTGAAATTTTTATCTACTGTTGTGATTTTTATTATTTTATTTACATTATATTTATAATAATTGGTTTAAGAACTGTAAGCTAACCACAATAGTATAATGATTTTTACTCTATATACGATATCAAATAAATGTAAAAATATAGTTTTCCTTAGTCATTAAATTATTGCTTTTCAGTTTGAATTCCCCTCAGAAATTGAGGTCAAAAGTTATAATTAAAAAAAGTATATATTATTATGTAATTTCAACCGAACATAAGAATTTTGCGTAGGAAGTTCATGCTGCAAAATATACATACCTATACCTAACAAAGCAAATTTAACATTCTTAGAGCAATCAGAAAATTTTGAAATGAAAATATTTTTTTTTTTTATTTTAAGCTAGAAATTACAAATTTCTCTTTTGGGAAATTTCAACAATTTCCTATTTTTGTTTTGCAATTTCTAATGAAATTATTTTTCATTATACTTTTTAGTTAAAATAGAGCATGAAAATGTAAAAAAAAAAAAAAAAAAAAAGATTTTCTTTTGCAAAAGAAAAAAATGGTACATTTAATTATATAAAGCATAAACAAAAAATAATCTTGAAAACAGGCTGGCAATGAAATTTTCTTTTATTTTTGTTATATAGAGATATGATATATACACCTACCTAAGGAAGATATAAATAATTTGAGTGCTCTCAGCTTAAGATTATAATTTAAAAACAAAAATAAAATAAAAAAGAAAGAAAGAAAAAGAAAATAGGATAAATTAAAAAAAAAAAAAGAGTAAAAAATTTTTAATGTTTTATTTTAGACTTATTTTAAAAAGTGTTTTGGGTTTCAAATTTATTTTAAAAAAATTTAAATTAAAAGTTTAAAAGAAAAAGGTAAAAATTTAAACTTAAGCCCATCACAGTCACCAGGTGAATTCTATTTATATTCCATTTTTTATATTCTTTGTATTAATAATTTTGATATTTTGTGTAAAACTAAAAAACATAGTTAAAATTAATCTAAAATGAGTTAAAATTTTTCTCGTCTTTGATTTAAAATTTAAAAAAAGGTAAACATAATTCTATAGTCAATATAATTTCAATAAAATCAGGTCATACACGTCAGAAATCTGTGATCCCAAGATCTTGATTTGTGCCTTTAATTCACTCACATTTTGGTTGATTTGGAACATTAGCGGATTAAGAGGAGGTGGTGCGTTGCAATGGGGGTATTTATCCCTCTCCCAGCCTCAGAGAATATATTAGATACAATGATAGAGAATATTAGATAAAATTTTCAGTGATATTTGGGAGAATTTTTCCTCAGTCATCCTGACTTTTGGGGTGAAATATGTAGTAAAAAAGAAATTGACCGATATGCATGTATGAAAAATAGAAGAACGAAATATTTAATTTAAGAAGTATATATATTATAATTTTATTTTCAATTTATTTAAATTATCATGCAATTAAACTAAAATTTTTCTTGATAAATTCTATTAGTGCCCCTCCAGAATTTATTTCTAGATCCGCCTTTGATTTGGAACGACTTCAATCGAAAAAATGTTTCCGGTTATACACTAATTAATTCATAACTTCTATTATTTTTTTCACATCTAATCCAGCTGTTATAGGGATACCAGCTTCAACTTCATTATTTATTGCCTTTACAATTTTAAATTAATATTTTGTTCTGCTGACAGCCTATTCTTGGGCTCCTTATCAGTGGATAATCGATAATCCTTTAACCACTCTTTTTTAAAACAATATTCTATCTATTATAAAAATTTTGTGAATTAGAATAAACTTAGTGAATTATTATAATAATAAAATAATGAATTTTCTTTTTAAAATTTCTTTTAGATAAAATATACGTAAGAATAATGAAAAATGAGAAAATTTCAAAAGATAGGAAAACTGCCATAATCATTAATGTTTGTATTCAACACCACCTTAAAAATAAAAAAAGTTTTTTGATAAAAATAAAATAATAAAAAAAAAAAAATTGTTATAAAATTTATTTTTTTATTTTTAATTAAGTTTTTTTTTTTGATACTGAGAATAGGGAAAAAGAGATTTCTGGTTTTAGAATTGCTTTCTTTCTACGTATATATAAATCATATATACATATTAGGTGTATGTATGTTCCGAATAGAAATGAAAATGAATTAAGAAAAAAATTTGTTAATGAAAACTATTGGAAAAATGACTATAAAAGTTAAAGAGCACATACTGTGTGATAAATATTTAAAAAGTTCAGAAATTTATCTAACATTGAAAATACTTTTATGATTCTCTTTTTTATATATTTAATTGATATTTTGAAAGTATAACAATGAATAGTTTAATTTTTTTTTTTTTTTAAATAAATAACAATTAATTTAAACATATCTTTCAGATGCAAATTTTAAGCACGACTTGTCGAACTCAGTTATAGTATGATTATTAAGAACAACTAATATTAACGAAATTATACCCACGAAATAGCTATTAATAAATTGTTTCTTTAGATTTTTAAAACTTTGGCAGAGTTGAGTTTATTGCTAATGGCGTCAGAATCAAGTTAAGTGCGGGAGACTTGTGTTTCTGGTTCTGGCTCCAGAATTTAAAAATATTTTTATTTTTTTATACAAAATTTTCAATATTCTGTTTCAGATTCTGTAAAAACTCCACTGACACATTATTGCGCTAAATTCTGTTGCTAAATTCTGGCGTCATATTGAGATTCTGATACTGATTCCGGTTTATCTAAAAACGTACTTTCACATTCAAATATTATATCCATTATATATTAAATTCGTTTTCATCTGCGATTTCCTTTAACTTGTTAGTTATTATTATTAACCAAAATATAACTGAAAATTATATGAATGCAGAATAATAATAATTAATTAAATGTTATGTAGAAAATAATTATTTTTATTAACAAAATTAATTTTGGTTTAAATGTGTGTTACCTATATTTTTGTTTCTAAAAAATATTTTATTTTGAAAGCAATATGGCTTTGTCGCTTTATAATATATTTGATGCTATATCAGAAAAAATTTAATTCTCTATATTCTGGTGCAAGTTTTTCATATAAAATAGATCTTAACAAAAAAAAAAAACCTACAAACGTTTTTAAACCAATGTTCGACTTATTTATTTTATTCCGACTTTATTTAAAAAAGAAATATTTTCCTACAACCGTTCTATAATCTCTACATACAAGTTTTATTATAAAAATACTATTTCGATACAGAACTTAATTTATATACAAAAAAAAAAGAAACCCCAGCTTATTTTTGTTTCACAATCTAAATTCGATATTTTCACAATATTCAATTAATTTTACTTTTTTTCTTCTTAGTGGATTCAGCTTCACTCGAAAAAAATTACATTTAATACATCTAACAAAATATGTGCACGACAAAAAATAGAAAACAAAAAAATCGTATATCTTTTGATTGTATAATACTTAATTAATTTAAGTATTACGACCATTAATATAATTCGTTAACTTGTTTTAAAAATGTCAATGAAAATTTACTGAAAGAAAAATAATAGGTATACAATTAAGTTTATTTTTTCTATTTTAACTTTTATTCACATTCTTAAATAAGTTAACGAAGCTAAAACCGTGAAATTAAAGTGCTATTGAGGTTCTGTTATATATTCAAATGTTAAAATGTTGGAGCTTTTATTTACTATAAAAAATATAACTTAACTAAAGAATTTAAAATTTTTCTACATTTTTGCAGCTGAAAAAAAAAGACTAATTAGGTAATGGTTGTAGGTGAATGGTATATACTTATGTGAATAAAATATGCAAAAAGGTAATTTTTATGCTCTAACTGTTTTGAATACTTAATGAGTATATATTTATATGATAAGAAACTAACAGGAAGAGAATGTTAATAAATTATAAAAAATAAAAAACTTGGCATCCTTTACATTTTTTTTTTTTTTATAAAGAAAATTTTTATTAATACTGCAGTATACAGAGTAGTGTGTGATGAATTTATCCTGTCAGTATTTTATTTGAAATAAGAACTTTTGACTATATTGTTAGTTTTTTTTGTTCTTATGTCTTCTTTTGAAACGCAATTCTCGAGATTTATTATATATTTCTTTAGTATAGTGATAATATTCGGAATATATATATGTACTTAGAATGATTTTAGTTATTAGGAAACTAAGAACTATTTAATGGGGTCACACTTTATCATTATCATTTAAATATAGGTTAGTTATTGAAAATTTTAATTCAAATAGTTAAAAAAAAAATCCCCAATTAAATTTATAAATTATTTTATTTTTATATGTTAATTTTTGATAAATGTATTTCGACAGATATTGAAACCATTTAACGCTGACCATAACTTGTTTTTTTGATCTTTGGAGGTTTTTTTTTTTCCAAATTTAATAAAATTAGTTTTTTGAATTAATTACTCAGTACCCTTGAAAAGAATGGTTCAAATGATTTGAAAAAAATAAAACATTTTATTATATAATTTTATTTAATTTATTATTTTTATACCTACAAGTTAAATAAGAATTTATTCTGTAGGAAAAAATTCTTTAATTTTCATTCATAGAAAATTGTTATTTTAAATTTTCTTTTCATCCTTAAAATTTTATTAGTCAGCGAAAACTCGATGATGACGCCCAAAATATTTTCTTTTTATATAAATTAAATTGTGCAATTTTTATATTCATTTTGTAAAAGTTTGCCTTTTCATCTCTTATAAGATTTATTAGTTTTTTTTTTTTCAACAAATAATTTTATATTTATTTATTATCTCCGTATATTGTTAGATGGCCATTTAAAAAAGGAGAAGAAAAAAATTAATTCTGAAAATATTTTATTTTAAAAATAAAAAAAAAATGTAGAACAGTACTCAGTACCTCATAAATAAAGTATTAACATCGTTTTTAAAAATTTTAATTTCAATTTATTTTTTAGATTGTTATATTCCTTAAGTCGTTATTCAGCAATACTAAATTGAGCAATTGCGTAACGTGACATCAATTCTACTAATTTTTTGTAGGTATAGAAATATTATTATTTTCATCGAAATCCAGACCTTAGTCCGAACCTTAGGCTGTAACCATGTTTAAGTTCCTCTAATCAACTCCAATCTAATCAACTATACCCATATACTAGTTTTCATTAGAATTCATTTAAACTTTTATAAAATTTAAAATTTATGAATCTTTTATATGAAAATAATTTAGACACTTGTATGTTTGAGATCCTCTAACTCCGAAACCAGAAATGTTAAAATCTCAACTTTAAGTCGATGTGAAAGTGAGCGAGATTGCGTATTTTTTGACATTTAAAGAAGAACCAAAATCGGTTAGCTTATTCATTAGTTATAAGCATTGCAGTGGAGGACGAACGGACGGTCGGACGGACGGGCTGACATTTAATGAAACCATATTGTCCGTTTTTTCATTTTGGTGGGAAACAAGCTAAAAATTTACAATTTATTCATAAATGATATTATAATGGGAAAATTTAATTAAATCATGAGTGTAAGTTATTCTCAATTTTTGTATTAAATTCATAGGAAATATTTTATCACACTAAAATGCATGTTTTTTTTTTGTCAAACGGTGCGAATATGCTGATTATAAAAAAAAAGTTTAATAAAGTTCATTTTATGAAAAAATTCAAAAAAAAAAAACAGTTGAATTTAATGAAAATATTTAAAAAAAAAGTTTGTTTTTTATTGAAATACTTTTACGCAAAACTTTTTGTAACCAAAATTTGCGGTTTGCACTGCAGAAAAAAAAAGATTAAAAACCACGAAAAAGATTATAATTAAATAGTGTACAAAAGAATGTTATTATTTGATTAATTAAAATCTTTTTTAAATAAAATAATAGAATCATTAATAAACCGCATATTTGGTTTTGGTATATGAAAAAAAAATATGTTGGAAAAGAAACAAAAAAATTGTGCGCGGAGATTATAATATTGCATAATAAGAAATTAAACTTTATGAAGTCATCTCTTTTTTTATATGTATAACGATATATATATACCATTATTATTATTATTCTAAAAATCTAAAGATAAGCTCTGACTGCAATTTTTAACTAAAGTTCTAGCAGTTGTAATCTTCATCCCTTATCTTTAAACACCTTCCTACATGTATAAAATCGACGAATCGACACTATGTACACTATATATATTAATGGACCGACCAAATTTATGACAAATATCAAGTTTAGAACAAGTATCAAGTACATATATGGTTTCTTCAATTATTTATTTATGTATGTATTTCACTTACACTATTAACATATCTTATTGTTAAAACTTCAATATATGTTGAATTATACATTATTATAAATTATAACATACTGCTACATTTTATTAAAAAAAATTTATAAATTAAAGTGAATTCAGAAGTTAATAATCACTAAAACTCAAATTCCAATTTATTCACACATGATTCAATTGAACTATTATCTAAACCAGATAATCTACCAAAGATGACCCGTGTAAGTTTATTTGTATGGAACAATGTAGATACTATTTTTGCATAATTTTTGTTACAAGAGCAGACAAATAAAATAAGTGTAATCAAGCTTTATATTGGATTCAACAAAATATAATCAAAATTCCCAATCAAAATTCATTGGACATAATGCTTAAATTAAATTCTTACATGTTTTCAATTTTTTAGGTTTATTGATGAATAACGCCTTAACTTCTTCCTGCTTAAAGTTTTTACATGATATCCTTATGCACATATTGCATATTTTTTTCACTCTGCTATTGGTACAGGTGTTCCATAATATATGTATACTTTACTCTTATTTGTGGGTGGTTAAAATCAAATTTTTAGAAATGTAGGTTTAAAATTATTGTTTATGTTTGTCACTATAAATTTTCTATTAATGTATACTTTATGCCGCTGAATAAATTTCACATTAATCGGAAATATTTTTTAGGTGGGTAGATTTTATACAAATGTAAATAATAGCTCTTTAATTCACCCACTTAAAATTTTCCATAATTAACGAATAAAAAAGCTTAAATATTAAGAATAATTTAAAATGCTACAAAAAAAAAATTATTCATCCACACTAGATTTTCCAAAGCAATAAAATTAAGTTTCTTAAAAAGTTTTTGCATATTTTCATTCTGAGAAGGTTATATTAATGGGTTCTGATGTGAATGTCACATTATGTAATATAACAAATTAATAACTACTAAAACTTTTAAGAACATCAACCAAAAAAAAATTTTTAAAAACATTGAACCAAAAAAAAATTTAACTCAATATTGTAAGTAAATGTCAAAAGTAATTAAAGAGTTATCTCATTGGTTTGGTGGTCTGGTGCCATAGACATTATGTCTGTTTTATGAAGGATAATAACGTCAAATAATCTATTCGACTTTTTTAGGCAAATCATATAAAAATTTTCCTCATACATAGATATCACATATAACATGATCGTTACCAGCCAAGTTTTATGATTATCATAAATTTTTATTTACTTCATAACAATTTGTTTTTTTTTTCTTAATCTATAAAAATTAAATTGAATAATATGACAATGTTAAAAAAAAAAATAGTGGAGAATTTAAAATCAATAATAATCAGACAAAGTGTTACGTAGAAAAATATTATATACTAAATATTAAGTAAATTGTATTTTAAAATTTAGAATATATTCTACTCGCTTAAAACTTTGCACAAATTATGAGTATCTGTAGACTGTAGCAAGTAACTAATGACATTATTGATCTATTCATTAGAAAAATTTTACAGAATAAATTTTGAATATAGCTTTCTTGAACTAATGGATTTTATATTATATCAGTTTATTTATTTGCGACATGCTATGAATAATTTATTTTGATATGTCGAAGAATGTCAATAAACTACACATTACATATAAATTGAATTTGTAACGCTGGCTTGAGAGAAAAATAATCCAAAGATTTGAACAATGTGTAACAATTTATTTATCATATAGGTAATACAATTATTTCGGTTGTGTATTTCTGTGAATCAACTAACTAAAGTTAACTAATAGAATAACAAACTACCATTATATGGTATAATAAAAAAATAATACTATGTAAGTTAATAAAAAATGAAAGAAAAAATTATAAGAATATGTATTTTGAATAGCCATATAGAATTTTAAATGCAATTATTTTCATAGTCTGACCATAAAAATGAATTGAGAGAAAATTGAATGAAAATTATATTAAACTTATTTAAATATCCTCTTTCATGAATAAAAGTGCGGAAATTTTTATTTTCAAAATCACGTAAAATGAAATAAAATCTTGTTTCAGTTGTTCATAAATAAATAATTTTATGAAAATATGTTGAGAAGCTTAATAAAATATTTCACATATTCTCTCTAGAAGAATACTAAAGTATTAAAAAAAAAATTAAATTCGACTTATAAGCAGCTGTATAATATATTTTCCGGAACAATAATTACAAACTTATTATTAAAAGAAAATATGCAGTTTGAGCATTGAATCCTAAAATCAATTTTTAGATCAAATTTAGGAAACTTGTGTTAAAATTTATCAAACAAAAATAAAATTTCATAAGTTTCATAAATTTAATATAAAAAATTATACTTTCTATCAAGAGCTATTATCTATACAGGAACTTGAAACTGTGTTGAAGAGTCATTTTAAAAATGTGCCCTGAATTTTTACCAAAACACAATTAGTTTTGTGATATTTTGCTACAGCTATATATATGTTGTTTAGATTTCAATGAATTTTATATCAATCTTATTTACAATGCTTACAAAATTTAGCACAATCAGGTATTAGAACACTCCAGGCTTGCCGTATTTATATATGGGGCCTGGTATGTTTTTCTTTGTTATTCTAGATACAATAAGAGGTACGTAAAGAATATGTATAAATAAGGTACCTATACCTACCTATATATAAGATTTTTCCTAAATGAAAATTTGTAAAAAATTAATAACATAAAATCTTATTTTAATTTGAAAGAAAGTTGTAATGAAATCATAATATAATAGTAACTATTGTATATAATTGTATATGAATATAATGAGATTTGTATAACAATCGCTGATGGCAAAAATTTATTTTTATTTTGTTCCAAAATTTTTACTAAAAAATTTATACAGTCCAATTATTTGGTACCTTTTACTGAAAAAGATAAAAACTATGTAAAAATTTACTTTTTTTGTCTTTAATTTTTTTTAAAGAAAAGTATAAAATATTTATTTTTTCTTATTATTTTTAAGACTAACTAAAAAAAATATTAAAAATTAAAAATTTTTAAAAATAAAAATATTCACTTGTTTCGTTTATTATTCAACCCACTTGAATAAGTCAAGGAAATTTTTCTTTTAATTTTTTATTATTTTAAAAAAAAAATAAAATAATGTGAGAAACTTTCACCCATTGAGAAAACATTATACAAAAATGTTCACCCTGAAGTAAAACTTTTTTTTGTTTTTTTCTAAATTGCAATAAAAAAATGTTGGGTCGATGACAAAAATATTTACTGTTTATGTTAAAAAATTCGGTCACTCATGACATAAATCAATATAGCTATATCAACAAATAGCTGTAAAACGTCAACTTCGAAAACAACAAATTCTGAGTTAAAGATATATCTTTGAATGTTGGTTTGAAACTGGAAATAATAAATAATGTATAAATAAACAAAAATTTGAAAGATCATTAATTTGGTTATAAAATTATTTTTAATTCCTACATTCAACTAAAACGAAAATCTTTTATACTTAAAATGAATATGGTTTGGATTCTGATGAAGAAATGAGATTCTATATGACTTGATTAATTATTACTTGAAAAATGTATGGGATATTATCTTGAAAGGCTTATTATAGTATTATTCATTAAGAATAGTAATTAATAATAACTTAAATTTATTTTAATATTTTTAGTTTCAGCTAAATCAGCTAACAAAAAAAGACCAAAAATATGAAAAGACTGGACTTTATATAATTTTTATCCAGATATTAAAAGTGTTTGAATTTGTTATATTTACAAATTCTGAATGATGTTAATAAATTATATTTTGGCACATTCAAAGCACACACCTTCAATAATAAATATACTAAATTCCGGAACTATTAAATTTTTTTTTTCGTTTATAAAAGAGTCTAATGCATATATGTACCAACCTATTACCTACAATATTTTATTTACCTATTATGTACTATATTTTATTTTTATATAAGTTGATGCAATGCAATGAAAATATAAAGCTCACTCTGTTTGTGTTTGTTTCAACGAGCATTAAAAATTCACTATACTTATCCTTGAATTCTTGTATTGACATTAATTAAAACTGAACATTTTTGAAAAAAAAAAAAAAATAAGTGTTTTATGTTTAGAATTTTAGATGACGAAAAATTTTTTTTTTAATTTAAAAAGTTTTTTTATTCGGTTTTTTTTTTTTTTTACCAGTTATAAATGTAAAATAATAATACTACCTATATATTTATAACAAAAAATGCAAAATAACATAACTATATATAAATTATTTTAGAATGCGACATAAAAAATAAACTTGATACAAACAAAATAAATTTTTGCATTGACCATATACCCACCACCAGAGGGATTGAAGTTAACATAAATTTTAGAAATTACTAATAAAATTATTATTATGTTTTATATTATTATACTATAGAATAAAAAAAAAATAATAATTCATTAAATATTTAGTACGCGGTTGTTTTGTTATAAAAATGAAAAAAATATATATATAATACATATTATAAAAATCCTGTCATAATTTTTGGTATACATACCTATAGACACAATTAAAGTTTTTTTTTTTTGTTTAAGTTTCTACACGTTTTTGAAATATTATGTAAAACAATTCGTTATATAAATAAATGGTCGTAGTGGGTATAATTTTATATATTTTTATTTATTTTTATATAAATAAAATGCGGATATATCTATGTAGAACAATGTGTGTGTACATAATATATTTAATTTAAAAATTAATAACTTAATAAGCTTAATTTTGATTGTTATAATTTTTTTTTATTTTAAGATAACACTCAAATACAGTAAAACAATAATCAGTTTATTTATGTTTATTTATTTATTTGATTCGATACTGGTTTTATATACATAATAATAATTATAAATATCATAATATTACATGCGGTTATATGGGTACAATAATAAAAAAAAATAAAAATCTAAGACAATAGAGATTCGAATAAATCATCATTAAATAAATGGTGATGAAAATAATTTATTATTTGATGAAACAAAATCACAATGAAAATTTTATGCATAAAATATATAGTGTTTCATTCAATGCACTATCAGAGAAATAATTGCTGGTTATATGGTTGCCAATTTTATATAGAAATTCAATGAATTTAATTTATTGCTAGCTGTTTGAAGTGAGAATTTTGTATAATTGATAATATATGTATAAATTTTGACGACTGATGAATGAATAAAGAAAGTAGTAAAATAATTATTTACTCTTTTAACCGCACAGAATTAAGGTAATAAGTACTAACATTCGGATAAGGATTAACATTCGAGTGGAATTTTATTTAATGGAATAGCTTGGAATTGAATATAATTTTGAAAACGAAAATAAAAAACTACAAAACTTTTCATTTAAATGCTTTCTAATTGCCCGAGTTTTAAAATATGTTATGTTATATGCCCTGCCCATAAATATACTTAAGAATTATTTCTTACAAAAATTATCAAAGTTGAATGATTCAACATAACACAGAAAATAAAACAAAAAAAAAAAAAATT
Organism: Hybos culiciformis; assembly: GCA_964007475.1. Lineage (NCBI taxonomy): Eukaryota > Metazoa > Arthropoda > Insecta > Diptera > Hybotidae > Hybos > Hybos culiciformis. The sequence goes on along the minus strand of OZ023273.1, from coordinate 150,672,196 downwards.
TTTTTTTTTCCTGTAAAAATATAGAACAAATGTGCAATGTTCTCATATTCATACATTATGTAATATTCCAATGAAAACGAAAATATAATTTTTGTTATAAATGTTTATAAAAAAAAATTTCAGTCAAATTAAATTCTCATTCGTGAAAAGCTGTTTAGTACAGAATTTCCTTCAACTGAAATTCTGTTCAAACGAACCATAATGCTGTTAATAGAGGTGCCCATTGCCAAAAGCGCACCAGTTTATTGAAATATTATTTTAAAAATTTTTAAGCAGAGTGTGAAAGCGGATATCTCTATCTATATATATGTAGAATAAAAATGACCTCAATAAAAAATTTCTTTATTACTTTATCCTTAAAATATTTTTACCTAAAAAAATAATGTAATGAATTTAAAGGCATATAATATATGTATTTCCCGATTTGTAGATCTTTTTGCGTCATTTCTCTGTAGAAAATTTATTTTTAAATTTTACATGAATAAAAAATATATACTTATATAAAAGAAAAACATTTTAGAAGATAAACTAGTCCAGAGTTTTAACTTTTTCCAACAAAAAAAAAAAAAATGAAAAAAAAGAATATAAATAAAAATGAAAATAAAATCTTATAGTTGATATTTATTACCTTAGAGAAATTTCAGGAAATGAAAGAAGCTATGAATCTGCATATATAATATATATAAGTTTCAATAAATACTGAAAATTTTACATTTACATACATATTTTAAATTAAATGATCATTTTTTTAAAGTTTCAGACATTCATGTACATGTATTTAATTTTTATGTCATTTGATTAATTCCAAAAAAATATTATTCTAAGGAAGTTCCTTATATTGCACAAAACAGAATTTTTTCTGTTTATATATATTTTCCCTTGTGTTGCTTGTGTTAAAAAGAAAAGAAGAATATTATTTTATTTTATATGTCGTATATATTTTGTCTATTATAAAGTTACAGAGTGTAACAATGAACCGGACGCCCGCACCGATTTTCTAAACATCAGATCTCTACAATTATTGTTAAACGAAATTACTTTAGATATATACCAGAAGATAGTTATATCAATCTATTTTATTTTTTTTGTTATCTTTAACCAAGTTTTTTCTTAAAATAATATACCTACACAGCCTTGAGAGAATGTGTATTTAAACTCTGAAATAAATAAAAAATTGTAAAAACAAGAAAATTATTATTTTTTTTTTTTTTTTGTTTTTTACATCATGCGCATTTTTCAAACAATTTATTAAATATGAAATTTTAGAAAATAACGAAATAAGGCCATTACAGAACCGTATATTAATATATACATTTCATATATTAAATATTTAGGATTTTCGATCAAAAAAGATGGTAGTTAGGTATTATTCGGTACTCTTGTTTTTTTTTTTTGAAATGTTATTCGACACAATATCCAGAGTCTGTATTTTAATAAATTTTATTAAAAATATTTTATGTCCATGAGCTTTAAAAAAAAACAAAAATAAAATAAATATGTTTATGTACAAAACTTTTAGAAATATTTAAATTTAAACAGCCTCAGACGTCTGCAATTTGTGACATTTAGTTTCTATAGGCATTTTCTTCTCAGAATTATTATAATTTAGCTTGCTGAGCAAAAATATTATTATTTTACAAATCCCCTTGATTGAAGAAATTTCCAAGAAATTTCTCATTTTCATTTGAATGCAGAAAAATAAAAACAGAATCTTTGCCAACACTGTGAATATGAAAATTATAAAAAAAAAAAGAAAAGAATATTGCATTTTATTCGCTGTTATTGTTTTAATTCCTAAGGCTAATAAAAAACATAATAAAAGCTCAAATGAATAAAAAACAAAAATTTTGAATTGCAAATTGCAATATACACCTACCTTGTCTTTCATAAAATTTGTTGTATCTATACATCAGTGGCGAATCTATCTTTTTCGGGGCCTTAAAATCAACACTCTGTAGATTCTTGAATTTCGCTTGCGCATATATTTTATTCCACACATTAAAAAAAATTTTCAAAATGATTTAGAATTAAAAAATGAAATCAAAAAGTTTTCATTTTAACAATGAGTGAATTGAAAGTGTCAGTTCAAACTAACGATAGTATGATAACTTTGTTGCCATACCTACCAAAAAAAGTTGAGAGAAACTGGAACCTGGAATAAGTCTTAAAAAAAACCTGGAATAAGTCTTAAAACTATAAATTATATACCTTAAATCAAATTTTCGTTCGGTGTCATTTTATATCGAGGTCCTGAAGCTTCAACTTCATTAGCGTACGAAGATAGATCCGGCGCTGGTACACAGATATACGAAAGTAGATTGCGAACAATGAAACTTAAAATTTAAAATTTTCTAAATTTGCAATGAAGCAGATATTAAAAGTTTTTTTAATTTGAAATTTTTTTTTATTTTTTTTATTGAAATTCTTTTGAAATCTGAACTTTATAAAAAACTTGAACAAATATTTAAATTGTGAACATAAAAGGAAAAAAAAAGTTATATACACATATATATTTATGTTATATTAAGTATATATTATTAATAAGTACATTTTGAAACAAATTATGTTTTTTTATTTCTTGTTTTTTTTTTTACGTTATACCCGTAAGGACGAATAGAGAAAGTATGAATATTTTTAGATATAAAATAATAAGGAATTTATCGCTTTATATTTCAATATTATTTAAAATATCTCAAGCATTATTAAATGAAAAGATATCAGGGAATTTGTTGTTTTTGTTCGTAAAATGCATAAGAAAGAATTTTAAGATATTTTATTATTTTGTAATAAATTCGCAACAGTTTGCAATCAATCAATGTTGACCGTTGACCTTATAAAATAATATGTTAACAGGATACAACATAATAAATATACTTACAGGATACTTACATAATAACTAGTAACAAATTATGACTATCAAAGGACCTTTTCAGTCTGTAATATATATACACCATTCTTACGTTGATATGAGTCCTTTTAAAACTAACAAATTTACAAAAAAAAATTAATCAGAAGTTTATTCCACCTTTTTAGAATATAAAATCAAATTTTTATATGTATTTATATTATATATAACTATATATTATTTGTAATACATAGGTGTATGGGAACTTTTATCTTCTAAAAATTAAAATACGGCCATGAAATGATTAAATAATAGGTCAGTTTATCATAAATACATGCGGGCTGTTGCACATAATAGAATTTTTCACATAATATGCACACTATTAAGACTATATGCAGAAAAAAAATAAATAAAAAACCATATATTCATGAAAATCCTTTATGTTGCAAATTTTATTTTCTAAGAAGAACAAATTAATATTTGTACAAAATAGGGTCGGCATTAATTTGTAAAGAAATTAATGTTATATTCTATTTTTTTTTTTTAATATAAATGTGATGTATATTTATATATAATATACATAATATATAATACATTCGGATACTTTTATTTTATTGGATTAATTTTTCAAATAGAAAATCCACTCTTGTCTTTCCTAGATAAATATACCAGAGTGTCTATGCTGGGAAAAACATATATAAAATGTAGTATCGTCGCTTCCGTTCAGTTTACATTTAACATAAATACCTGCTATATTAAGATTTGACATTCGAAAAGGATTAATTTATTTGGTTACTGGATTATGATACTTGTGTGAAGGGAAAGTTTGGTTTTGAAATAGGGAGAAAAAAAAACTGAAATATTCTAAAGTTATTTATAAAAGGCTAAAAATTGCTCATTCATTTCAATTCTTAAAGAAAGAAAATAATTACGTTTATTGGAAACGCTTCTTAGTGGCGTTAATTAAATTTTGTTTAACGTTTTGGTATAAATAATAAATGATTTGCATTTATCTTAAAGGTAAACATTTCCCGAACAATTTTCTTTTAATTATTATTTTTTCCTTTGATATTTCTTTCTTTTTTTTTTTCAAAAATATCTTTAATTTTTTAATTTAAAAAACATTCATTAAAGTTTTCATTCTAATAATAAACTCTTAAACACTTTCGTATTCGTAAATGAACATAATCAGATGACTCATTTTATGTTCCCATAAATAGATGATCATCATTCGTCCTGCCCACCATCAATCGACCTTTAATGCCACTATCTAAAACTGTTTTTAAAGAATCAAAAAATGTTTGAAAAATTTATTTTTGGAACAAAGGTATTATATATATTTAAGCAACTGGAGTTTTGGACTATTCCTGCATGTAAGGATATGAATAATATTTTATTAAAAATAGTTGCATAACATTAAAAAATTAAAATGTTTATTTCATATTCCGATTTCTCTTTTTCTTAGGTACCTACATATATTTAAATGTGACCTTAAAAAAAAGAAAAATAATTAGAAAGTTGGAAACTTGTACAACACACAGATAGTGCGGCTGCCAATTTTCTGATGTTACACAATATTTTATTCTTTTTATAACTTTTATATTTGAATAAAAATAAAATTAAGAATATATAGTTTTATTCTTTAAAACTTTATATCGGTCGAACATTTATACATTTAAATTAAGTTTATCATTTCATAGCCCAATTCAAAATTTAAAGGCTGATATGAAGCAACACACAAACACAACTTAAACTTACTATACCTTTATCAAGCATTAAAGATAATTTAGATTTAAAGATATTAAATTAGATTCAAAGACTCATTTATTAAATTTTTAAAGATTATAAAGTAGAAATTTTTTGATTACCCTTTTTTAATCGATTTAACATCGCATGTAAAGGTAAAATAAAATTAGGTACTTAGAATTGAAAATTAAAATCCTTCCTTGTCCTGTTTTCCTGTTTGCTTCGTTCTTTTTTTTTTTTTTTTTTATAAACATGCATTTAAAAAAAACATAAGAATCAACTGAGTTTAATTAAAATTATGAAATAAAGTTTTCATAATTTATTTATCGAAACCATCTGTGTTTCCTTTACAAGAATAAAAAAAAAAACTTATTTTTTTTCATTTTGTTTGCTATTTTAATATTAACTTTTTCATTTTTGTTATATGTATAAATGCAGCATAAAAACTGCAGTTTTTTATTTTATCAATAATCTATGTTACATCACTGTATGTATATAGGAAGTATATAAACCTACTATAAGATATTTATTTTCACATACATATAAAAATACAGATAACTAGAACAAAAAAATCAAATTATTTTTACTTGGAAAAGAGGAAAAGTAAATATTCACAGTATCTGTAGGTACATAGTAGAAAAATTGTAAATTAGAAAAAAGTCCTTTCTCTTATAATCAGGAAAATGTAAAAAATAAAAAAAATTTTTATTTGTTAAAAAAATTACAAATAAAATTAGATTACACAGAAAAAAAAACTGGTACGAACAATTAATCGATCACATCATATAGAAAAGCCCGGTAAAACCATGGACCTAGTTTGCCGTGACTTTTTTTAAGTCAAGAATTTATGAAATTAGCTTATTGGGCAGAGAATAAGTTTAATTTTTATAACAACAAACAAAACTAAAATTTGAAAATATTTTTAATAAAATTGCGAAAATTTGTTTTCCAATCACCTTTTTCATTTTAATCGAACTTTACAAATCCAATAAAGCCACAGTAAAGAATATTATCAAAAATACAAAAATAATAATATGGACTAGAATCAATTACAATTTTTTCTTCTTTTTTTTTTTTGCAAAATATGACAGTTAACATGTTTTTTACATAAAATATATTTTGATCAATTTAAAAAAAAAACAAAAAAAACAATTGAAATCCATTTAAATTTATGTACCTACATATGGAAATATTGAAATAAAAATTGAATGTTATGTGCAGTTAAAAATAATTTCCCTTAAATGTAATTCCAGAACAAAAAATTTTCAAATATTTATCATTGTAAAATTTAATTTTTTATTTTGGGTTTTTTTTTTGTATGTATGTATATACATTGTACATTTTTAGAAAATCTGTCTTGTTTACATTATGTCGTTTCAGTTTTGTTTATTTAAATATTAAGAAATTTTAATAGCTTTTCAATATTAAATAAAAAAAACATGAATAAAAATGTATAACAATGTGAGAAAATTAAAATGTTTATCGAAATTATTTTGAATATTTGCATTTCTATGCAATATTATTATTTTTATTTGAGTACACATACCTATTTAATTTTATTTGAGTACATACCTATTTATTTTGACACTGTATGTTTGGATAAAATAAAGGGAAAAATAATGAAAACATTGGTAATGAAGTCCGCTAATTTATTTATGAGCAAAATTTTATCAATACTATACCATAAAATGAATTGGTTTGACCACAAAAAATGTTCTCTTAATATAAGTTTTAATATACATTTAATAATAATAATAATAATAACGATAACGAACAATTTAATTTTTCCAATTCTATTGAAGCAAATTTTTTAATGGAAAAAAATTTTAATTACATTTTTCAATAACTTTCTGTTAGATTTTGACTTTTTTTTAACTCTACTTTAATGGTTTTTTCCCTTTTTTCATATATGAAATTTTCTGGATCGTCGAAAAAGGATCGTTATGGTTCATATCATTATATCACATTCCACATGATAACTAAAATCAATTTTAATATCATAGGAAGGAAATTAGTCCTCCTCGATTTAGAATTAAAATTTATGTTTAAAGAAATAAACATGTTAAATATAATATTGATCTCCAATCTTAAATTTGTTAACCATTATAACATAAACTGACATAATAAAGTTGTTGTCGGTCTTTTTTTACATCCCAGTTGTTTAATTCTTCTCTTTTATTTTCCTAAAGTTAAATTTTTAGTTAACTTTAAAATTTTTCTTTCTAATTTATTCATTCTAATAGTTATTTAAAAAAGGAAACTATATGGCATATATACGTATACAATATTAATTTACTTTAAACTTCATGTGAATTAAAATTTTAACCTTATTGTAAAATAAATTAACATAAATTAGGTCTGCATTTTAACCCAGTATATAAGAAAATTATATTTCCTATATGCAAACATGCATTATTCATGTGTTTGTGAATTAAAAATTATTTTGTATTTGTGAAACAAGTAGACCATTTGTCAAGGTTTCTAACAAAATTTATTTTTATTAGGTTTTCAGGAAGTAACCAAAAATTTTAATTTGCTTTAGAGATTTTTATTATATTATTTTGGCAAAAAAATAATTATTTTTTTTTTTTTCATCACTCATCTCTATATGTGTACCTGAATGAATTTCTGTTTTCATACCCAAATATACATGATACAACATTGTTTGCATGAACCCGTTCTTTTCTCTTTTAGCATAAGAAAATTTAAAATAAATTTGCTTGAAACTGGTGTACAATTCTTAAAACTACATTAGTTCTTATTGGTTCAAATCATTTCATATATAAGTAGACAAAAATTAAGTCAATCTAAAGAATTCATCAAAATATAAACTGAATAAATCAATGTCAAGATACAATGTATTTATGTAGAATTATCTTAAATTTAGATCACAACGACTCCTATTTTTTAGATTCAAGAAGAAAACACTTCTCATTAAGTGCAGTCAAAAGTATCAGATTTGAAGTGTTTTTTTTTGTTGTTGTTATAAATTTTGAAAATTATATGAGAGCAATATAATGTACATCTGTGTACACATTGTAGACATGTATGTTCTTGCAAAAGTGGTTGAAGTTAATTTTACCAAGGATTTCAACTTGTATGTACTTTAATTTTTTAGAACTTTTGCACTTCATACAGGCACTTAAAAGTGTACTCAAGTATATGAAAAGAAATATTATTTTATGTGTAAAAACTGGCCTCGAACTTAAAAGAAAATGCTCGTTTGTAATATACATTTCGTCTAATACATTTTTTGTTGTTTAATTGAACATAAATTGTCCATGAGTTTGATTGAATCAAATAAATTGAAACGTCAATCGATATTTAGTTCAAGCTTATGAAAACCGATGGTTACCTCATTTTAATACTTATTTATTTGAAAATTTTCTTTCAAAACATACTAACGTATTTGATGTATCTTTAGTCGAGTTTTAATAACAGTTTCGTTTTGTATTTTATCACCAACCTAATTTTAAGGGATATTTTTAAGTGTGTTTCAAATATAGTTGAGAAACAATGAGTGAAAATGTGTTCTAAATTTAAGAATGATGTGCCAAAATTATGTCAAACTATTTTGTAGAATAAAATTATGCTAAAGATATAATATCAAAAATTATGTAATTTTTATTCAAAATTATTGTAGATAGTTTCTGCCCTTTTTACAAATAATTTCAATTTCAATTAATTTATTATTAAGAAAAAAATACAAATTAGGTAGATTAATAAAGAATATAAGTACAGATTACACTATAACCTATAAATAAATTTAAAATAATTAACACTATTACAATCTGGGTTATTGAGGTTATCGAGTGGTTTAGTTTATCGAGTGATTATAGTTTTAATATTTTAAAATTGTTACACTTATTTTTATTAACATTCATTTAAAATTTACTTTGTAGCAGTATTGTTACTTTTATCTATAATAAAATCTATGATTTTAATGAGGGTGCCGGATTTCATCACTGTTTAATTAGCTGATACTTCTTTATTTTCTTCTTCACCCTTAGAAATAGAAAAAAAATATAGGGAAAAAGAATTATGCTAAACTTCAAAAAGATTATACTTTTTTAGCATAAAAATTATGCTTTCTATGCAGACTGATCGCTGTAAGCAAAAATTTGCATTACTTACATATATTTATGTTGTCATTGTTATACCAGAATTCATCAAAAAATTTAAGTAAATATCTGAGCTAAAATGAAATGAAACCAATCCTAGGAATTTAAATGTTTTTATAAATGGAAAAAATTTATCAAGACTAAAATTACTATTGGACTCATAATATAAGATATTTAATTTACCATGATTTTGTTTTTTAAATTTGATAGTATGACATTGATCTATGTTTATGGTTTGTGGTTGTGGTTGTGGCACCTACTTAAAAAAATGTAGCGTTGAATTAGCAGAACATAATTTAATAACAGTTTAATGTTTTCTGCATTGTAGATTTTTAATAAAATAAATTATAATAATAAATTATTGTTTATATTTAAATAAGCTCATGGCAGTTAAAATATTATCGATGTACACTATATAAATAAAAGATAGGAAAGATGGATTTCAATATCCAAAACATTTTCTCATCTAATAAAATTACATATAATTGTTAATAAATTATTGTTTTAAAAATTTAATCTATCTAGGTATAAAGCATAATGTAAGTATAATAATAGAGTAATTATTCTAAGCAAAAAAGTTCTGATAAAAAAATGGGAAAAAAATTTATATCTGAACCCCATGAATTGATAAGAATATATCGCTTTATAGCTTTTAAGAGAATTTTTATATAAATCTATTAAAAATAAAAAAATATTTCTTATTATAAGATTTTCTATGGTAAGAAAAAATTAAACCTAGTTAAAGGAAAATAGCTTTATTATTTATTCATATGTTATGGAATTCTGATGAAATAGGGGAAACAAATATAAAGGTTATTTAAAAAAGTTGTTCGATAGAGTTACTCTATATTACTTTATGAAATAAGTATATTTTTTAGGCCACGCATTAAACTTTATTGCTCATCCATTTTAATTGGTATTATGTCCGTTCATGTGTGCATCTATTTTGTCATAATTTTATAACTTTTTTTTTAATATCTAAAATCAATAAAAAACGAATTTGTTTTTTCGTAATACTTATTGGCATTTGTGCTTAAATATTTGATAAAAATATTCACATAATGAAGTACTGAATTTTAAATTTTAAATTTCATATTTTATAATTGGATTTTAACTAACTAGGAAAATCATTTTTTTTTTACTGGCTATCTGCTTCAAATTATTTTCCAAATAATGCAATTTAACGTTCTCGTTTGAAATAATTTCCCCTCTAAATGTCATGTTTTTATACATATTCTTTCTACTATTGCAAATTGCAATAAATTTATATACTGAAGTTGATTCTATGTTTAATACAAAATTAATACTAAATTTGAGCAATAAAAATTAATTATTATTTTTATTTAATATTATAATAAATTATATTTATATTATATAAAATATTATATAAAATGTGATCACCGCAGTTACATTAATAAGATTAAAATGAATTATTTTCTTTCGGCTAAATGAAAAATACTTGAACAATTTAACAGCTGGGATACAAATAAGAGCAAAAGCATAAATATTCATTTCTACTTTTTTATTATGGCCAAAAACTTGGAAAAGATAATCATCTTAAATATTAAAATTATTGTTTCTCGTTTTTAATTTATATCGTTTTCTGCACAAAAGTTTGAAAGCTGACGCAAGCAATATCTTCGCTAAAACTTCAATATTAAAATAGGTAGTTCATATTATTTCCAGAACTAAACTATACTTAAAAGCACATTATGTTTGAACCTTGAACAATGTTTATGCACATAACATATATAATAAAAATTCAGAATAATTAGAATAATAAGAATAATAATAAGAATAGTTAATTGAGCAGAAAATAAATTACCAAAACAAACACATGATTAGTTTGACTAATAAACTAATTATATACATATTGTTCTATATTATACTTCTTTGCATAAATATGTTAAAATTTTCCTGTGTTTATGAAACGTAAATTAAAATTTTCTAAGAAAAAAAAAATATTTTTTTTAATTATTATTTCCATCTACTTATATACCATAATTTTCTAGGTAGGTAAGTATGTATATGATTTTTTTTTTTTCAGATTTATAACTAAAAAGAAAACTCTCATGACCAATTTTGGTATACATATAGGTATGTCAGATAATATACATTATGGCAGATATATACTACAAATACATATTTCAAGTAAATTTATGCTGAACAGTAAATTGTTCCATAATTTGATGTTTGATATTGATTTTAATGTTTTAAATTTTTTTTGGACCTATGTGTATTAATGGTTGAGAAATTATATCAGATATATAATGTGTATATGAATATGAACAATTAATATTGTTTAGTTAGTTATATATTTCTATTCATTATATTATAGTAATAAATATAAGGATATAGGTATACAAAATATCTTTGTAATATGTAGATTCTTATAATTAAAATACTGATCTAAGAAAATTAAGAAAAGTGATTATTATTAACTAATTTATTGCTTGAACCAAAGCAGTAATTTAGATAATTTAATTTTAAACATTTACCTGATAAATTTATAATGCGTTAAAAATAATTTAATTTTTATTCAATTACAAGTGTTTATGTTTAAATATCTCAATAATAATATTAATAAATTATGTTTCATTTCAAATTATTTCTAATTAATTATTTTATAATTTATTATCGAAAAATATTTATTTTAAGTATATTTTCAACACAATAATATACTTATATTTTAAGGCGATACGGGGAAAGTGTTAACTTCTTAAATATGGAATTAGTTTATACATTGAAGGGTACTTACAAGGGCGTTTTCCACTGAGTAATTCCCAAATAATAAAGTTTATAAATTATTTCAGTTACATTTAATAAGATTAATTAAAAAAAAAAAAAATAAAAAAAAAATTATCACACTTTAAGTTTTGAATTACAATAGAAATTTGTAATTCAAAGCTTATTTAAATATAAGTTTGCAAATTAATATTTGCAAAAAAAAAATCTTTACCAAAATAAAACATAATAAATCCAATTAAATTTTTTGTGTTTTTATGCTATAATTTACGTACTTGTGTACCTACATACAGATTTTTATATTTAAGTTATATAGATAACATAAATAAAAATTTCGAAAGCACCATACTTATCATTTCAAAAATACAAAAAGGTTTTTCTTGTAGTTTTTTTTTTATCTCAAGGATAAATTATTTTTAATACCCTTTTTTTTTTTTTTCTTTTTTTAAAAACTTATCTACATAATTAGATGATTTGGAAATTTTTTGCTCATTATCAAGATCTTAAAGAAATTCACAATTTACATTTCTGTATACTATATACATATACTTAATTGGATTCTTATTTAAGTTTTTTTTTTTTTGACTCATTTTATATTGGTTTTACTATTTTGATATTGGTTTTTGTTGTTACATAATATTTTACATAACCGGTAGACAAAAGTAATATTTTAAAAATTAATTCCAAAATTATTTAGAACTAGTCAATAGTAATGTACATGTGTAGTATGGATGAGTCAGAACTGAAAATGCTTGGAACTACTAAGGAAATATATATAACAATTGGTTCCCTATCCTACAAGAATAAAGGTGATAAAGAAAGTTATTAAAAGTAATTTGATGATGAAAATATATGTAAGTTGAAAGTATTTTAAATGGAATGAAAATAAGAAATTTCAAAGAGTACAAAACTCCAGCAATTTTGAATTAAATAACTAAGTATGTACAACAACAAATGACTTCTTATCAAATCCGTCATAAAAAATATAAAATTTAATTTTATTACATATATTATTTTAATGATGTTTTAATCATCTGCCCTTAAGTCCTTGAATTTTTGTTTAAAAGCAAAATATATGTAATGTGTAGTAGGTACATACATTTATTATAATATATTATAATGGATCAAAATTCTTAATAATTTTTGAAATTACGCCTTAATCAAAAAAATAATAATAATAATAATAATTCCAATGAAAAAGTTTATCTACATAAATAAATACCAATGAAAAGTTATAATTATACATAAATTATTACATATGTATACATAAATATTGTAATTTATGTTCTGATAATTTTCTCTTGCTATATATAAATTTTAATAACATACATTATTATAAACTGCCTACTCTGCTTTGTAGCATAAAATTAGTTCATAATGTTTATTTTTTTTGTATAGTTAAGTAAGCGTGATGCACAAAAAGACATTTTCTTGACAATAAATCAAGTGAATTGAAAACAAAACATAATTGCACCTGAGCTGGGTAGATCGGAAAAAATATGTATATGTTAAATTCAGAGAGTATAAATTTAACAGCGCATTGGTTTGTTAACAAACATATTTAGTTTCAGGTAAGAAGTAAATTAGAAATTTAAGTTAATATTAGCATAAAATGATTGATAAAATCAAAAATTTAAGTTATTATGCTGTTATAATTTTGTATGGAGATTTATATTAATTTCGAGACGATTTTGTATTCTGTAGTAATCTCGATTTTATACTAAATTCTATCTCAATGTAAATATTTAGGAAAATAAGAAACTAAGTCTTCTTTAAGACGAAGGATATTGATACATAGTATGTACTCTATGATATAGTATGCTATAATATATTTTTTATTTACATTATCATTATCGCGGATACGTTGAAATTCCTTAAAATGGATTCGAAAGTTTAGGACGATCCAATTTCTAATTCCGTGAAAATGCTTAATTTCATATCACTAATAAAAACATATTTTTTATATCAAATATCGTGAATTTCGGACACATTATTATCGTTTGAAAGAGGCCTGCAGCGCTTGAATTAATTTAATATATTCAACATTAATTTAAATTATTAAAGGAAATTTTCGTATCTTCATTTTTGTAAAATAATTAGTTACATAAAAGAATAAATTTATATAATATTAAACTATTCGATAATCATAAAATTATTTTAATAATACTTTTAAATTAAATAGAATAATATGTACATACAGAAGGAATAAGCTAAAAGCATCCTCATAACGTATTTATTTATTATTATTTTATAAATTTATGTGGTATATTGTAGCGTGTATACATTTAAAAAATATAATAAATGTACACAATGCGATAGTACAAAATAATATTTTATGTTTATCACAATTGAGTAGCGAAACATTATTATAACATTTTTTTTTTTTCGCTTACCATAGTTATACATATTATACGTATACATTATTATTATTATTATTATTATTATAAAAATTATGTATAACATTATAACATTTTCAGGAAAATTTTCAAGGTTACAACACAAATACATTTAGAAAAAGCTTTTCACTTGATAACTTTGTTTATTTATATAAAGTTCAGGATGTGTGCAAAAAAAATAAAATAAAATAAAAAAAAATAAAATGACAACATTTTTTTTTGTTCTTTTTTGAGTACATTCTTTTTTATCTTATTTTATGTTTTTTTTTTTCCTTTTTTTTTTTTTAATTCCTTTAAAAAGATTTGAATAATTTTGTTAATACTTTACTCAAGCGTAAATATGATATAAAAAAAAATTATTATTATTACAAAACGTAAAAAAAAAGAAGAAAAAATAGTAAGTGAGTATGTATTACTTTGAAAGTATATATACAACAGATATTATGTATAACAATAGAAAAAAAATAATATTAGGCAAATAAACATAAGCATATAAACGCATCAAATTTTTGAGTAGGATAAAGCATACAAAATTTGTAAATTATATAAAAATGAAAGAATTCTGAATATGATGATAAGTTAAATTAGGATTATACTTTAATCAGAAAGCTAATAGAAGTTTGTATATAATCCAAAAAAAAAATTTAGTAAGTTAATAAAACTTTGAACTTATAAGCTAAGGATTATGTTTATATACCTAAAAGACAATTTACTTAATCGAAAAAGAATTAAGTAAACGAAGTGCCTATAGGGTTTTTAAAAATAAATCTATCCTTGTACTAATTATGCTGATACATATTTCATACTTCTAAAATTTATTACAGCAGCTTATAAAAAAACAACACAAACACTTAAGTCCAGTGAGACAAATTGAAAAATTAACACAAATTCCAATCCGAGGTGAGAATTGAACTCACGACACAACTATGGTATAGGATAAGGGCAATACGACTCCACCATAACGTTGCTCTTCTTAATTTCAAGCTGCTGTTATGTTATGTACAAAATACTGATCGTAAAATTTTTTCTTGTAAAACATTTTACAAACAGAGAAAATTCATTTTGTATTGCATACTTTTAGGAAACATCTATAAAATGTTTTAACAAAATAGGTTTGGAATGAACAGCTTTAATGAAAATTTTTTTATTGAATATACTTTAATTGGAAATTTGTCATGTCAAAAAAACAAAAAAATTTATTTTTCATCCAAAATTTGGCAAACAGAACTACAACAACACAATTGAATTTATTTTTTTTATAGTTCTGTATATATGAAATAAAAAAAACTTTATTCGTATATTGTTTTTTATTTTTATTATATTCATACAATATATTATCCTTCCTAAGGACATATGTATCAAATGAAATAAATTTATCCTTTTCTCTATCTGATTACAGCAATATACCAAGGTTCATTCGGGCTAGATGACATATAAATAATAATTTTTGATCGAAACTATATAATTTTTACTATACATTTATGTATATATTTTCCTTCAGTTTTGCATATTTTCCAATTTCATTTTAAATTTTGTAAAATTTTATTTTTTTTTGTTAAAATCAGGTAACTGTTTTGGATATTTTTAAAAACCTTTTCAATGTTAAGTTTAACAATTCAACATTTAGGTACCTATATAGATAGAAAATAAAAGAAAATAATAAAACTTAGTTTCAAAATCATTCACACAAAAATTTCACATCTACATAGGAAAAAAAATAAAAAATTTTGCTGTAACCGTCTAACGAAAAACTCATAAATTTCTCTGAAAAGGTACTTTAAACACAGTTAAATAAAAAAAAAAAATGTAATTTATGTAGTATGCTTTATTTGAATTTTCCAGAATTGTGCACATTTTATTTCAAGTAGCTTCTAAAAAGGATAAAGTACAAAGATTTTTTATTTCATACTTTCCTTTGGTCTTTCTCAAAAAGACTGCTTCAAATAAAATCCTAAATGTTACAAAAATTTATCAAAAAATGTAAATTTATGAGAAAAAGTTCATAAACACAACTGATTCATTCTTAAGTTTATTATGTATAGTTAGTAAGAACGAAAACCTTTGAACGATATTTTTAAAAATCACATTAATTGAAATATAGTTACACATGCGTATCTAATGTATGTTATATAATATTTTTATATAAATTATAGATAAAAAAGAAAAAACTAAATGCCTTTAAGAAACAATTTTAATGTTTTTTAATATTGCTTAAAATTATTATTTTTAATTATACACTTAAGAGGTACTTAATTAGAAAGTTTCCCAGAAGATATATCATCTTATTATTTTCAATTAAGTGTATAGTACTTGAGAGATACCACAGGCTAGACACATTATATGCGCTAGAGAAGATTATTCACATTATTATGAACAAATCATCATAAACAATTTAATAATCAGCTTTGTGGGTCGTTATATTAATTCGAGGAACTGAAAAATTGCACGTCTAAAATTTGAATGCTATTCAAGTACTATACACAAGGTGGAACCATTACATAGTTATTTTGTTAAGGAATGGAGCCCAGTGAAAATATTTACATAATCAATTTATTTTATATTAATTTTTTGGAAAAATCATAAGGCCTTCCCCAAAATAATTATCAAAATTTTAAAGAGGTTTAAATCACTAAATTTTTTTTGTCACTAAAATTAAAAATACAGAACAGTATTTTCATCGAAATCCAAAATTAAACTATTAAAAAAATTTTAAATCGACCCTCCGACCATCAGTTCAGAGCTTTAAGCTACGGAACAAAGAATCCTAGAATCTCAGAACAGAATCGGCCGGGGAATTGGCACAGTAGTTTAATAGTTATAAAATAACTTTAGTCTGTGGCAGAAAGACGGAAATTGAGGCAAAAGGGATGAGAACTTTTAAAAAATTAAATAATTCGCTCTTATAATAATAATATTATTTTTGTGTTATACTCACAAGATTGCAAAATAAAAATTATTTTATTATATTTTGTATTAAAATGGCTTAAAAAAAAAAAAAACAAAAATAATAAATTAAAAAATTTAATAAAAATATATTATTTTACTTACTTTTTTTATTTCACTTCCGGCTTCACTGCCAATTTTTCAAAATAAAATATATTATTATGTTATATAAAAAAATTTTTTCTTTTTTTTTTTATCACCTTAAATTTTATTTATTTATTTATTTATTTATTTATCTTCTCATGTTATAAACTGAAAACCCTGCAAAAACTTTGATAACGATTCATTTTCATATATATATATGTAAATAATGTAAATTTATTTTTTATGTATATTATATAAATTTTTTTTTTTTTACATAAATAATTTTTATTTTATTTTTTTTTTTTATTTTTTATAACATGTAGATGTAAGTGTTATACATAAATATTTTCTTTTTTTTTTTATTTAGTTTTAAATTCCACCTTTTTAAATTGAGCACATCATCAAAATTCTGAAAGATATATCAGAATATTTATTTTTATTTTATTTTATTATTATTATTATTATAATTTTTTTTTTTTCTTTGTACGTTAAATTTTGTTACGTAAATTGAGGTAAAAATTCTAAAATGAAAAATAATAAAAATAAAAAAAATATAAGGATAATATATTAAGGATAACGATAATGCATATACACGCACACAATTAAATTTAAACAGAGTTAGTGACTGAAAATTCTTATACTTTGGCATTGTATAGGATCTTCACGTAAAAATTGAAAAAAAAAAAAAAAAGAAAAAAATTAATTCCACAAATCAAAAAACCAATTAATCAATCAGACGAGCCAGATGCTGTGAAGACATTTTCTATGATAATAGAATTTTTTTACCATACTTTTTTTTTCATATATGTTTGGATGAAATCAAAACTTCTCCATCTGATTTGGGAATTAGTGAAAAAGAAATAGATTAATAAATGGTGTCAAGTTAGCATTAATAATTAATATGAGTATGGGAAAATTAGTTTAAATTACCAGTCAGAATGTTGCCAAGAAACTATTTTATGTATATATGTAGATATTATTGAAATTACTCATCGTCATGCGATTAATACTTTTATTGGAAAATTTTATTGGAATAATACATTTTTGCCTCTCGACCGTTGGTATATAAAGATAAATAATTTGTTTATGAATAATATTTTATTGTTTTGTGGCATAATCTCACTTATTCACGAACGAATCATAATTGTTCCTATTGAAAGTATGACAAGTGAAAATAACAACTTTTCAGGAGAATGATTTAAAGTTTTGTAATATTTTTTAATTTGTATGTATATTCATGTATTTTATAATGTACCATGTATATTATAATTTTTTCATAACTCAACATGGAGGAGTGGTACGAAAATGAGGATAATGAGGTACATGGGCGCCGCCAGGATTTTTTATAAGGTGGTGCATGTGAAAATTATTATTTTGATTTTATCAAATCTTTGACATATTGCGGGTTCATTACTAAGTTACAATTTCCAACAACCTTAATTTAAATTAAATTTTTATTTTAGGAAAATTCAGTTGCAAAACAATATTTTGAATTCACAACAAAATTCATCTCAGTATGCTGATGCGATGCTCAGAACTTTTAAAGATTATCTCTCACCAGGGCTGACAGATGGAATAAATGAAATTTCCTCAAATTTTTAAGACATTTCGCCAAAAAGACACTTTTTTAAAAAAATGCCTTAAATTATTTTTTTTTATATTTTTGTGTACTAAAATTTTTTTTTTCCTAAATTAGAAAAAAAAAATTGTTTAACAGTTTTACTCACTGCAGTTTTTCCCCAAAAACAGCTTAGTTTTGCAAGATTTCCTCAAATTTTTAATGTGTTCAGATTTCATGCGGTACTTATATGTTGTAAATCAAAAAGTTTAGTTTCAACAATAGATTTTGAGTTCAACGTACGTAGAAGAATATTGTAATGATATCAATTTCTTAAAATCATTAGGGTAAAAAAAATTTTCGAGTCTGAAATTTTAAATATTGTTGACTGCCAACGTTAGCACAATATTTATGAATTTCTACAAATTTTCAAATTATATTGTTTTAATTTTGAATCCTTTTGTTTAAATTAACAATTTTATCAAAATTTTAATAACATTTTTATCAAACAAAGATAGTGCAGTTGCACCACCTTGCACCATTCTGCCGGCGCCCATAATGAGGTATGAACATGGAGGAATGGTACGAGAATGAGGATTAAAGGACCAAAATACCATTTAAGAAACCTAACAACTATAGTTATAAAAAAAAACAACACAAACACTTAATTCAAGTCAGACAAATTGAAAAATTGACATAAATTCCAATCCGAGGTGGGAATCGAACCCACGCCGTAGGATAATGGAAATACCACTACACCATGACGGCCGACAAATAATATATATTTATCTATATTTATAGAATGTTATCCATTAGTTTATCAGTTAGAATTTTGATAACTGAAACTGTCTTTTCAACACAAATAAAGATTAAATATCTTTTTTATGATAAGTACGTACTTTCAAGAATATATTATTCTCAAAAAAAAGCGCGGCGGCGCAGCGGCCACTACATCTGTTTAATTCAAGTATTACAATAAAATTTTATTAATAAATCCACAAATTTCTTATAAATATACAAAAATATAGATAAATATATATTATTTATATATATTTTTTTATTTTTTTCAAATTGCGGTCAAAAATTAAAAGTTTCATTTTTAATATTCCCTTCACTTCCTTAAAAATTGAAGCAGAGTAAATAAAATCTGTGAAAAATTGTGAACAAACATTTAAGTTTTTTTTTTTTTATACGCCCAATATCGAATAGGAAAAAATTTATTTTCCTGAATCGAATTAAAAATGAAAAAAAAAAAAAAGTGAAAAAAATTTAAAACACGTTATTGCAGAAAATAGAAAATAATGATATAAGAGTATGTATGCCTACATTTAGGAAAATAAAGCAATTGTTGTGCAATTCTGAAAATCAATGAAACCAAACATGTTTTTTCTTTTTCAAATAAAACCTTTGCTGTAGCTCTTATAAGTTCATTTATTGGGAAAAGAAATATTTTTCTTTAAGAACTTAATATATTTTACAAAAGCACAAAGCAGCGTCAAATCAAACTATTTGTTAATTTTAAGTGGAATTTTTAAGGGACTCTGAAATCTTAAATTTTCAGAGAATTTAAAATTTAACTATATTTTAAAGTCGACAATCATTTTGAATATTTACTTATACATATAAAGTTCTGGTGATATCGTAATCCTTTTAGTAAACTTTAATTTTTTTTTTTAGCATTTTTAAAAAACATAAATACGAATAATTTATTTTTTTAATTTTTGGCCGTTTTTAGAACCCTTGGTGAAGTTAGAAAAAGCGTTCACTTTCATTTATTTATCATAGTCTTCACAAATAGACAGATAATGTTACATCAATTTGCTTGCTAATTGTTTAAAATTTTGCTACCAATATTTTGGGCAATAAGGCCGTTCTAAGACTTATTTTTTTTAAATAAAGTTATAAATTTCGGTAAAAGAAACTCTTGAAATGTTTATAATAAATAAAATAGTTCGTATAGAATTAATAAAATATTCAATAGAATATATGCTTGCGAAATTATGTGAAAAACTCAAAACACACTATTCGTTTAAGCTAGAATCTTCTCTTTTTTATTTCTTTGGCTTCAACTTATTGTTTTGAGAGTACTCGTAAAAAAAATTAAGCTCAATTTGGTTGTCTAAATTTGGATGGAAGTTATGTAATGTTGTTCGATTTCAAAATAAACAGAAAATTGTAAATGTGACTTTGCCATACTACAATATTGATAACAATATGGTAAGTAAACTATACAAAATTGAATGTATCGACGGGTTTTATAAAAGATCAGGTTTAAATTCAGTTAATATGGTACCCTCAAATTTTTGTGCATTTTTGTATATTTATTTTTTATTTATTTTCAACTTGCCGGACTCCTTTTTAAGTATATAGTAAAGTAGCAGTTTATATTCACAGAGAATCAAAGGAGATGATAGATTTTATAACAAAAATACTTTTTAACTTTATTTTCAACTTTCACAAAAATTAAAGTTTCAGCTTTTTGTTGAGTCGTAAAGGAAGGCTTTTTCTTTCAAAATATATATAAAGTTAATCAAAACTACAATAATAACCAAAAATGTATAGCAAACGAATTATGGAAAAAAATGCTGGATTCAAATTATAGTTTCTATTGTTTTTGTAACGAAATATATATAACAAAAGTATTATTTATATTCCAAATTTGATCTTGAAATTTTAATGTGGAATTGCTAAACAGTAACAGATATATGAATAAGTAAAAGCTCGAGCTATTTTTCCTTGGTATGACAAGTAACTAATCTTTCTAAGGTCCTCCAATAGTTCGATTAGAACACATAATTCTAGAAATACAAGATTGCGATTCATAGACCCTCTTCATCGCTTCTAATTGCGAGTAATTTGCGAAAAATCAAAGCAAAATAAAATTTTAAATAAAAAAAGTTTAATTTCAATGAAAAAGATAGAGCTGGATGAAACAACGTTTACACTGGGATCAAAAAATTTTATTATCGAAATTTCGAACTTTATTTGACTTAACTTTTATTTCCAAATGGAATATGTTTTGACGGAAAAAAATTTTATTCTGAATCCGAATGGAAAAACAAATTACGTGATACGAATTTCCACAATGTAAAGAGGTTCAGATGTTCAGAATATATATATATATAATAATTCTGTCACGGAACGAAGAAACCTCTACTATAATGTCCATTGTGATTAAAGTATGCCTAATTAAACATACAGACTTTGACTTAATTTATTAAATTCTATAATATTTTGAAAAAGCTTCCGATTCGGTTATTTTTAAATTCATTATATTAGCTGGATATAGTGTTGATTGTTTGATTGTCCCCAGATTTAAGAAGTGGAAATTGACCCATCTCCCGTCATCCATCGATATTTCGGTCATTCGTAGTCGTAGTCGGTGACAATGCACACTAGCAAAATTTCAGTTCAATCGAATCTACTATAATTAATTTTTTAAATCAAAAATCAGCAATAAAAAACCAGGGCCTTCCATATAAAGGATTTATAATTAAAACTTTGTTTTTATATGGGTTGTGTTTTTTTATATATTTAATCTCTTTTTTTTAGTTCTATATAATTATTGTATTTTTATTTTTTATTCGAATATTAGAATTAAGTAACTGTTAGTGCCTTAATTAGTAGGTCCCTAATTTTTTATCTTCTTAAAATAAATTGCAATTTGGTATTCAGTAAGGCTTAGAATAAAATTTAATAACACAATTTAATCTTATTTAATTAAACCGTCCTCAGGACTTCCGAAGTTCAGCGAAATATATCGTCAGATGATTTAAATAAGATTAAATTGTTTTATTAAATATTATCCTAGGCCTCGCTAAATATTAAATTATAACTACAAGGATGTGAAAAAAATAATTTACAATAAAAATTAAAAATAAATTCCAAAAAAAATTTTTGAAATCCAAATCCAAACACAATGAATATATGTTTCAAAATTTATATCTGAAACAAAGAATGAAAATATTTTTTTTTATCCTTTTCTATTTCATTCAAAATTAAAAAAAAAAAAAAAAAATCTTAAATTTAACTTTTATTTTTTTTCGTTATTGATTAACGAATTCACATTCACAACTAACTATCTATCTGGGCTCATCTGGCGTTCACCTAATTTTTTATTTTTACCCTATATTTTATTTTTAATACTGAAATTTATTAGGTTTTTTCCTTAAACATTTTTTTTTTTTTTTGTATTATTTTATTTTATTTTTTATTTTTTCACTTTTTTTTTTTTATGGCGATAAAAAAAACAAATAGCAAAATAAAATTTTAAAATTTGTTTTCTTTTACTTGCCAAAAACTTTGTCCTTAAGAAGAAAAAAAAAAATTTTTTTTTCTTCTTTCTTTTATTTTATATAGGTATCCTTGCCTCTTATCACAAAAAAATAAAAATAATTTTTTTTTTTTTTTTTAGAATTTTACAACGATATTCAAGCACAATTACTTATATACATATATTATATATATATAATATTTATCACGGTGAAAAAAATAAAAATTCGCACTCAACTACTTTTAACCTCAACGTTCCGAACTGAATTAAAATTTTGTGGTACATAAGATTTTGCAAATTGAAAAATAATTTAACACTCAAATGGAAAATAATTTTTTCCCTTTTTTTTTTTTTTTGAGTGAAAATTTTACAGAAGGACATTTCATATGGGGTGGTGGTAAATAATATTTTTTTTTTTACTGAAAATATCGTGGAAATCACACCACCGGTGATTTAAAAAAAATAAAATAAAATAAAAGCAAAGAAAAATTTTAATCGTGTGTCGTCGGTGAATTAAAAGAAGTAGGCAAAAAAAAATAAAAAAAAAACTCCACTAGCAACAAAAATATAGCGCTAATAATTTTTTTTTGTTGTTTTTTTTCTATGTGTCAGACGCAAAGGATATTCCCCGTATAAAATAAAGAACAAAAAATCAGCATGAATAAAATCTGAATGTAAAACTAATATAAGAATAATAATAATAATAATAATAATAATAATAATAGCAACTTATTATAAAATTTTCATTATTATTATTATTTTTTAGAAGAAAAAAAAATATATATATTTTTTTTAAATTTATTTTTAAGGGATCAAAATAATTCGAAAAATAATTGTATTAAATATAATACATAAATACATTATGTACATTATATTACATCGTTCAATGTTGTTTCACAACAAAAAAAAAATATAAGGATTATATTATACACTTAAAATTTTACACCCTAAAATTGTATCTTATTCAATTCATTCATGATTGCATTTAAATAATGATACCTTGTCGTACATACCAATTCCGTATATAAGTTTCCTATAAAAAAAGAAAACCAAAAAATTTTATTTGATGCCAGGAAGAAGAATTAAGATAATCTCAAAATTATATTCACATTGCATAACTTATTTCAATTATTTTCCGGATTACCTCTCTATTTATATCTGAATATATATATATTCATTTTAAGGACAATTTAAAATTTTATTTCTGTAAGTGTACATTTTATAAGAGTTAGTTAGTAGGTACACAGAATATAAATTTTCTTATATTTGAATAGAAATCATAATTATATTTTTGGTAAAATTATAAACAAATAATGTATAGGGTATACTTTTAAATCACAAATAAAATATTATATATAGAACAATATATTTATTACCAAATATTTTATATTGTCTAAGCTCACAATCACATAAATAATATTATTGCGCCACGACGACGATCTCAGAAGACTATTTTTTATTTATTTATTAAGTATTTTATTTTGTTAAATATTATTTTTTTTTTTTTTCTGCAGGCCATCATGATATAATATAAAAATATAATGTGTAATATAGGACATTTCTAGTATGTAATACTATTTCAAGGATTCCAAAATTTGTTATATTTTTATTTTATAATAAAAAAAAATCTGAATTTTTTTGAATACAATCTTAATTAATCCTACGTCCTAAGTCCTAAGTGAATCCACATTTCACTAAATTTTCACAACGACAACATTGAAATTAACTTCTGAAATTAAAGTTATTTTCAAAAAGTTAAATGTAAAACTTAAATTTTAGCGAAAATTATCATTCATTACCTTTTAGAATACTTATTATTAGAAACTTTACTTGCCGCATAGATAGAAAGAAGATCATCGAAATGAACATTCATTCATCAATGTGTGAATTACAATTTAAAAAGATGTTAATGTGATATAATTTTAATTTGAATTATGATTATTATCCTAATTTAAATATAAGTTGTTATAATAATTCAGTAAACTTTAAAAATTTTTTTTAAATAAATTGTTATTTTACTGTAGAGGAGCAAAACAAAAATTTCAATTATTTAACAAAGACAAAAATATCAAATAAATATATTAATCAGGTCATTTCAGATGAAATAACATCGAAATTTTATTTATGTGTCATAGAATCAATCGATTATGCAATAACAAATTTATATAATATACATATTGTATATTATATTTATATAAATTTTTTTTTGTATTTATTTTATTAAATAAATTATTCCGAATATTCAATGAATAAAAAAAAAATGTATAAATGGTTTTTTATAAAAATGTTGTATGTAGCTTAAAATTTTAAATGCACGTTTGATGGTTTTTGTGTGTGGGTCGTCACATGTATCCAAATTTCTGTATTTTTTTTTTTTTTTTTTTTGGAAAATTCACTGATTCAATTGTTAATTTTCATTTTATTTTAATATTAATTGGAAAATTATGGGTTTTTTTTTATTCCTATTTATCTGGAAACATAATATAATTTATTTCATGACAGAATAATACGGAGATTCGAATATATTTATATAATATAGATTTATTCGAGCAAATTTTGTTTTCGTCATTTATTTTGTTCCTCTATTTTAGAGACCTGTATATCATACCATCAGCATTTACTACTTTACATTGAAGAAAAAGAAAAAATTTTCAATGTTATGAAAAATCAAAAATTTCCAATTGACCAAGTTTGTATCCTGATCTCAATGTACTAAGAAATTATTCATGGGAAATTCTTATTGTACCCAATGAATGAATGTATTTTCCTTCGGAATTTTTTTTTTAAGTTTTCATAAGAAAAATATGAGGTTTGCGAAGTAGGCATACTTTTCATTTGCATTTTCCATTGAGATCTGTTTGAATTTGCTATTGGAATGGTCAATTGAGTTTCTTAATTGTTCTTTGACAGAAAATAATAAATTTTTGAAGTTTAAAAAATCAACTTTTTTTTATCAACGATTCAAACAGAAAGAAATTGTACCTACAACTCTATGCTAAATCATCCAATAATAATAATAATAATAATAATAATAATAATAATAATAATAATAATAATAATAATATGTAATTATTATTTTTATATATTAATCTGAAAATAATTTGAAATGGCAATAAATTCAATAAAAAATAAAAAAAACTATTTAAAATTATAAAAAAAAAAAAAATAATTTGCAATTCTTCAGTTTAAAAAACTTAGTGTACCAAAACGTAAAAAAAAAAAATGAAAACGTGGTCTTAACAACAAAAATAGTGCTAATTTCTTCTTTTTTTTTTTTACCTAGAAATTCTGAAGTTTCTACTACTGAAATGAACCAACAAAAAAAAAAAAAATAAAAATAATGAATAAAAAAAAAAGAGTTTATTAACTTCCACTTTTTATTACAATTTTGTCGATTATTGATATCAAATTTCACACCTGAATCACTCTATGAATGAGGTAGAAAAAAAAAACTTAAGAAATTTATTACTATTATATATAAAATATATAAGAAATTTAAAGAAAATTTTATTTTATTTATATTACTTTTATTATTTTAATTTTTTGAACTTTTGAAGCAAAACAAATTTCCGCTAAAAAATTTTCAGGTCTTCTATTATAATTTTAATATATTATTAATTTATTTCTTTATTATTTTAGTTATTCTTTTATTTAAAAAAAAAAAAAAACAAAAATTAATTTTTATTTTCTACTTTTATACTATACACCGACGGCGGCTTTCGGCGCACCACGATATGAACAGTACTAACGTAAATTTTTGTTCTGAATTTAAACTATAGGTACATATAGTGAAATTTTATAGAATAATATAAATTTTCTCCTAAATAATTCTTTTCAATTTTGTTATAAAATCCATTATAAAGTTTTTGGAGGTATTCAATGAAATTTATATGTTAGTTGCTATTATGTTAAATAACAGAAAGTAGGTCAACCAATGATAAGTCATTCTGAAGTTAAAAGAACAAAAAAATTTTTTACTTAATTGGATTATATTTATCAATACAGTATAATAACACTTATATTATGTTTATTTGTTACAAAAATGGAAATTTATTTTTTTAATTCATCATTTTTGGAAGATTAAAGAAGACGTGTCAATAATTTGACAGCGAGTTCCGAAAAGTAATTGGAATTGATTTTATTTACATAAAAAATCGCTAGTCAAAATCAATAGAAAAAAATAACATCTAAAATTAATAAATTATTAAATGTTTGATATGATATCACCACTATGATAATTCCAATACATACCACGGCATTCAAAAGGTTCTGTGAAATAAAAGCCAAATAAGCAAAAATAAAAAAAAAAAAAAAACAAGCAAAGCTTTGTTTAAGCTTGACTGTAATATTTTACAGTCATCGTAGAAAAGTGGTTTTTCGTCATTCGTTTTGATAAATTATTCTTTTTTAATTATAATTACATACGAAAATTATTTTACAAATGGATGATGATGTTTAAAAAAAAAAACTTGACATCAAATAACCTTACCATCTGAGAATAACTATTATTATACAAGTAACATAAAATCTGTATCATATTAATTTGTTACAGATTTAAAGTGAACATTTTTAATGTGTATCTAATATATAAAAAAAAAAAAAAAAAACGAATATTAAAATACAAATATCTAGTTTTGTGGGTAGAGGGTAGTTTTTTAAGGGGATACAAAAATAATATGTTTTTTTCTTTTATACTCCACTTGATTTTTAGTTTTGACTCAAAAATCTAAACCCCTAGCAACATACAGATGATATAGGGATGAAAAATTATGTATATCGTGAGAAAAAAACAAAAGTTTATCATCCACAAGGTTAAATATATTTTAAAAGCTTTGAGCATTATTTTATCTCAAGAATACAAAAGATTCACATGACCCCACAATGTCTAGTTGGAAAAAATCAACATAATATTTGAGTTCTTGAGTCATATATGTATATCTAAAAAAAAAAAAAAAATTTTTTTTAAGGAATTCAAGGTGTATAACAAAAAATCCATTTTATTTCTCGCATACAAAAATCTTGAACAAGTTTTTCCGATTAATAACTTTCAATATTATAAAAAATTAAATTAAAAGCCTGTTCGTCTCTAACAATATTTTTCCATGCAAACATTATTTGACATAATAATTATTAGCATTTTTTTCGTCTTTATTTTATTTAGTTGATGTGTCAAATTTAGGTGATTATTCATTTTAGGCAGCGCCGGCCCGAGCATTTGTGGCGCCCTAGGCCAAGGGTCTAAATCGTGCCCCATTTTTTAACCATTAAAAAAAGAATAGTTAAAAACTTTATTTTGTTTAACCTAAATTATGAATTATTAAAAAAATATGTTTATTTTCTTTACATTTTTATTAAGTAACTTTCTTGTCTGCTTGTCTGTACACGAAATTATGCAATCAAATTTTCACAACCAAAAGTTCCTCAGATTTTATTCAAATTTAGCAAACAAAAAGAAGAAATAATTAAACACACATTTCGTAATAAAAAAAATTGTTGACATCCCACCCAGCGATCACCTTTGGGGGAGGACTTCTAAAGTTTTTCCGATTTCATTCAAATTTGGTACATTAAAAGAGGACATAATTAAACACACAAATTTCGTAACAAAAAATAAATCAATCAGAGTCCGTAGCTTAGCACGGGTTGACGGCTAGTTGATTAAAAAGAAGAAAATAAATACTAAATAAAAAAATTTTAAAAACTACGTTTTTAATTGACTAAAAAGAAGAAAATTAAAATTTTTCTCCGGCTCATTCACTGATTACAACAATCTATATCTAAAAACGTGGGGTCTATTTTTGAGGTAGTAATATAGATATGCAGGTGCGCAGGTAAAAATTTTACGACACATAGTTTTACCTCAAAAATGCGCCCCACGTTTCTAGATAGATATAGATTGTTGTAATCAGTAAATGATCCGAAAAAAAAATTTATTTCTTTTTTAGTCAATTGAAAGCGTCGTTTTTAAAAGTTTTTTATTTAGTATTTTTATATTAAACTCCAATTTTTATTTTTATTTTAATATATAAAATATTAATACATAAATAAAAATTAATATATGTAATATACTGACTAAATGATGCACTCTGTATAATGTTGGCGGATTTTCTTTATCTACTAAAACGGAAAGAAATTTTTTTTTTTCTTATTACGGACATTATATCTTGCGAAGGATTGGTTTAATTTTTTTTATATATATTTGGCGCCCCAATCAGCCGTTCGCCCCGAGCCATGGCCTTACTGGCTCGGCTCTAGGGCCGGCCCTGATTTTAGGACAATAAAATTTTATTATTATTATTTACGTCATCATTTCATTTTAAATCTTAAGCTTCATCAGGTCTAATTTTATTGGGGGCTTTATTTAAAAATTTATTATTCAATTTTTTAAACAGGCCAAAGTTTTATAACAGAATTGATAGTTTTTCCTTAGTTTTACCACAGAGAAATATCGTACACATACAGAGGAATAATTTCATATAATTTTTTAAGTATTAAATAACTGGTGGCGATAGATTTTGTTTCAATTTACTATATTTCTATCGTTTTACTTTATAGCCATCATAAGAAAAAAATATTACTTTTCAGTATTTAAAAGAATATGTTAAGGCACAACTGAAGGACAAAATTTTAAATATAAAAATGTTAGATCCATATTGAAATAAAAACACAATTATATTTGCTTGTACTATTTATAAAAAACTGCGGGATTATTTATATTATCATTTAAAAAAAAAATATTTTATCAAATAAAGCACGTTTCAATGTTTTTGTACTTGACATAATTCCGAAAATTCTGAATCAAACATCTGAACAAACTATACATTTTAAGAGCAAATTTTTTCAACTTGATATCGAAATATATGGAACTTAAATTTTATACAAACCTGAATAAATCAGTGATGAAGTAAAACTTCTCGATATTTACATATTGTAAAAATAAAATAACAAATCCATAATGTTTTCTTTTTGTATCTGTATTGTTAAATATTTATTAAAAATTTGATTGCTTTCAATAAAATTAACAAAAAAAAATTATATCCGATATTATTGTAAAATATTTTGCAATGTAAATAAAAACTCAGACGGTTTTTTATGATTCTCTAGAATCGATTAAATGTAAACTTCGATTTAAAAAAATAGAAAATTATGTGTTGACTAAGCTGAATATTTAGCAGTGCAGCTGTTTTTCGTAATCATAAATGAAAGTTAGAAAAATTAGTCACGAGATCAAATCAAAGATAAAATATATAAATAAATGTTAATGTTAAAATATAATATTCTTGTTAAAATTAACTTTTCTTAGTTGTAAGTTGTAAGCAATATTATGTTAATATTTGTCTTTAGAATAGAAAGCTACATTATACGTATCGTATACTTATAGTAACTCTAAGGAAAATAATTTCAAATAGAACAAATAACATTATGTATTATGATAATGCAATGTACATATAATAATGAAACAATTTCCTAGAAGAATTCTAATTGCAATGAACTTATCTAAAAATTATTTTATATTTTGGTAGCATATGTCAAGAGCATATCAAATATATAATTACTATATTATGTTCATCATAATAATGAAGTTATATATATAAATATAGTAAAAATCTATAATATTATGCAGTATGTTCATGATGATGACATTTATATGTACTCGTAATGGTAAATAATAATAAATAAGTAGAAAATACATAATATTTCTGTTACCATTAAGTATTTAATTCATTTAACCACAATTTTACGTAAACAAATTATTGTTTTTCAGAAGTTTATTATTTGATTTTTTTTTTTTGTGGTATATGCATCTTTTTTACATGTTATTGATAGTTATTGATAGTTATCTTGAATCGATTCGCTTGATGAAAAATTTATTATGTCTAGAAATCCAACCTATGAAGTAATAATATAACATAATAATTTTCTCTTATTTTACTATAAATGGAACTTATTGCATTGAAACCAGTTCATTAATGGAAACTATTTCTCTTCTGCAATAATATTTAGAATATTATTTATTGAGCCACAGCGAACATTTATAAAAAATATTTTTTTCCTTTTCATTTAAAAGTTTTGACTTTTCATGTTTCAATGAAATGTTGTTTTTCGCGTCTACATTGTCAATTAAAATAATGTTGAACAGAAATGATGAGAAAAGGTTATTTTGTAAAGAAGGATAATTAAAAAAATCTGGATACGATTTCTCATAGAAAAACAAAAGAAAATATAGGTTATAGTATTTTTAAACGCTATAGTTGCGATTGCGAATGACATCAAAAATATTTTTAATTGTTATTAAATTTTTAATTTAAATAAATTAAATTTTTTAATGTCAGACAGCAACAATTCAAAATTTTATTTAAAAAAATTATATGTACTTGAATACTACACGAATATTTTTTTTTTTTTGGAAACTAAGACGTTTCCATAAATAACGTAAAACTAATGATATTACAGTACAGACAGTTAAAACTAGAAACACAATATATGGATACAATATGTACCTACATAAAAATAGGAAATTTTTAAAACTATATAAGTTAACATTAAATTGGCGCACAATTTTCAAAAAGATCAATTTAATAGGTATAATTATAATTATATAGAATTTTTTATAAAAATGTATGGTCTAATGCAGGCCTGTCCAACACAATTTTGCTTTGGGTCCAATCTGGAAATTAGTCAAAATGGATAAAAAATTTTAACCAAAAACTACTGTTTTTATTTAATTTCATAAAGGATATGCATATATTAAAACAAAGTGCATTTTTAAATTAATTTTTATTTAAAATAATTTATGTATCAATTTTAATGAGAAGTCTATCTGCAATTTTATGGTTGAAATTCTCAATAGGTTTTTGAGATTAAAATCTGTTATTATTTGAAAAAAAAAAACCCACAAGAAATCTATAAATTTAAAGGACCCACACGTTGGACACGCCTGGTCTAATGCATCGTGATTATTTATAAAACACTTAATTGAAAAGTGTGTACAAATGAAATTGATCCAGAGACAATTTTTTTATCTTTAAAATATCTTTAGAAAATATTTATTAATGAAAAATAATATTTTGAAGGTCAAATTTTATTGTGATTATAAATAGTGAAGTGAAGAGGAATATATTAGTATAATAATATGAATTTCTTCTTTATTGTTTTAAAGATTATATAAATATCATGGTTGGTTGGTTGGTTAAGATGGCGAAAACCCTGCTGAACCAACAGGGGTTTCCAATTAGCGCTTTCGCACCGTTTTGCTACCATTAACACTCATAACCAAGGCCTAGCGGCGATAATAGAGCTAAATCCACCCCGTGGTGTTCAAAAATTTGATCACCTCCCTGGGTTTTGCTAAGGCTAACACATCTACGTCCTCGAGAAGGTAGTTTCCTAATGTGTTTTTTCTAGATCTTGCAAGCGCCGGGCATTTGCAAATAAAATGGACTAAAGTCTCTTTTTCGTTCTCAAGACCGCAACTGCGGCATATCATATTTTTGAAAACAAAAAAATTAGTTAATGTCTTTTTCATATCTTTACTTAAGGTGTTTAAGGTAACCAGAATCAAAATTAAAAAAGTATCATTTTTAATACTACGGCGGATCGCCCTGTAGTAGATTTGTCGAGTTATTCTTTTTTGCCTACAACTATATCATTTTTGTTTAAAGCCTCTCTTTTACTTCTTGACTTATTATAATTTTTACTATGTATTATATTGAGACGTGAGCGAGTTTCGATGATGGTGATTTATTGAAAATTGTTAAATTTTGTCTCAGCTTGTTATATGTTTACTAATTTAATTTAATTTATCATCAATAATAATATTATTATTTTCGTTTATATGCATGAGAATTAAATTAAAAATTTTAAAACAAATAAAATAAAAATCTGCATTAAATCTGCATTGAATCTAAGCACACATAAAATAATTAAATTAATTTAAAAAATGCATAAACGAAATAATGAAATTCTCATAAAAATTAAATTATTAAATTATATTTTTATCATCTGTTTTTATAAAACTATATTGTGTGAAAATCTTACGCACTTATTGAATTGTAAATTTTTTTTTCTTAAATTTAATATTTTTATATTTAAATTAGGTACGGGAACATATTGTAAAGTTACATCAAAAGCAAATATGTAATAATAAAAATTTATTAATGCAAATATTTTGCTTATATGAGATAAAAAGTTCAAATTAATTTAAAAATTTTATTTTCTCTCATTTAATTACACTTATACACAATATCAATCACGCATAACTTTCAATTTCATAGTTTTAATTGAATTTTACATGATATCAAAATCTTATTGAAATCTTTAAAATATATGTTAACAAAGAAACCATCAATAATATAGGGTTATGTCAAATTTAATAACTTGATGTACTGCACATATATGAAACTAGGTAGAAAAAACAAATATTCATGTCTTAATTAATCATTCTATAGTATAAGTTGTAATAAATAAACAAAAAAGACAACTAATTTAACAAACTGTGAATAAATAAAAAATAAAAAAAAACTGCAAAATGCAACTTAATTGAATTATATTTTATAAAAGTTTTTTTATTACATTAAAAATCCATTAAGTTTTGATTTATTCAAATTTAAAAATCTCTGCAAAAACATAAATTTTATAACATATACACAAGATAACATAATTTTATATATGTATATTATACATATTGTCAATTATTCATGTGTGTAGATTCTGATGTCAAAAGGCATATTATTTTATATTTAATTGGCATGGCAAAAGAGCCAAACTTTTTTATATCCGATGATTATAAATATACATTTATGTATATGGAATATACTTGTACATACATTTTTTGCATAGAAAATAACACTAAAATTCAATCGATTAACACTATCCTACCGTGCCATAATAATATTTTTGTTATACTTAAAATATGAATTCACGCCCTTCTACCACGTTTTTTTTTTATTTTAATATTATAAATGTTGTAGGTACTAATAATGTGAAATATTTTATAATATACCTATCATCTTATGAAATAAGAATTCTTTTGATTTCGTCTCTGTCCGAGATGGATTTACTTTGAAAAAATAAAATACATCTTCGCAGTTTATTTATCGTCTTAAATTAAAGATTCGTCTTAATTAAAGATTCGACACACATAAGTTAATATACTCTCTTATAAAAGGAATTTTAAAATTTAAATGGAAGAAAATTTATCTTCGTAAATATTTTTGAAAATAAAATATAAATAGTTAACATAAATGACTTATAATGTTTTCCTGGGAATATCCAAATAAAATTTAAAGCAAATTCTTTAAATGTAATTAAATTTATGTCTTTGATTTTTTTTTTCTTTCTTTTCTTTCCATTACGTCTTTGTTTGCACAACCAAGGCACCATTCTGTGGGTTATTTCCAGAGAAGAGTTTTCAATGTTATAAAAAATGAGTAATAATATTTTCCATATTATTTAAAAAAAAAAAAACTCAAAGGATGTCAAAGGTATGAGATCCTCCACGTTTTCCTAGGAAATGTGGATTATATGTTTTCAGCGCAAGTTCGGAAAACTGTCATGTGAAAAGTGCAAGAAAAATTTATTTGGCAAAAAAAAATAAAAATATTTAGCAGTAGATTTTTGCTGTTACGTGTACTTGTACTTAAAATTTATACATGTGTATAACATTTGTTTATTTACAAAAGAGGTAACAAGGTCATCAGAATTTACTGGTACAGTGAAGTAGAAAATTGTTATCATTTTATTATTAAAATAATAAGATTTTAAACTTTATATACCATGCGTACATAATGTTGATGACTACCAATTCGAAATAGGTGTGTAGTAACAATAATCTTATTTAAATTATAATTTGCCTATTTTTATTTTTTCAAATTATGAAACAACACTTTCCACTGGTCAGTTTTTAATCGTACAAATTTTAATTATTATCATTTTTATATATAATTTCTTTTAAATTAGATTATTGACAAATGATGAGAAATAAAAATGATATTCGAAAATCTATAGAATCTAGAATAATATTTTTGCTTATCACACATTCTGGTTTCTGTAGAATATCCTGTTTTGTATTTTATCATGCTATTTATAACAAGATTGGCATTTTAAATAAAATGATAATAAGCAATTAATTTGGTACTTTGTATATCTCTGCGCAATCGTTAAAAAATTATTAGAATATATGTTTTTTCTTCGACCTCATTAATCTTTCATATTTTATAATTAAAAATGTATTATTTGCTGATTTAAAAACAATTAAATACATCGATTTCCGATACTAATATTAGTGGTTGAATCCTGTTTTGTATTTTATCATGCTAATTATACCAAGATTGGCATTTTAAATAAAATGATAATAAGCAATTAATTTGGTACTTTGTATATCTCTGCGCAATCGTTAAAAAATTATTAGAATATATGTTTTTTCTTCGAGCTCATTAATCTTTCATATTTTATAATTAAAAATGTATTATTTGCTGATTTAAAAACAATTAAATACATCGATTTCCGATACTAATATTAGTGGTTGACAATATTGGTTTGGCGTAGAATCCATGCTAATCAAATTTTCTTTTTTCATCTCACAAAATTATTTTTTCATTGCTATTATAATCAAATATAAGGATTAACTTTTAATTAATTTTAGAAAATAGAATGTCTTTCGCTTAGAATTTAGAATTGAAAATTTTAAAAATTTAAAATAATCAAAGATAATTTTTATATCTATTGAAGATAATACGGTTTTAAGGAAAATAAGTTATGAATTGGTTAAAATTAAAGTCCAATTGGTGAGAACAGATTTAAAATATATATATATAACTATTCTGCACATTCTGCACATTCTGCACATTTGATGAAATATGTTTGTTTATACCTTATATACACTTGGATTTATAATCAAGAGATTCTGGTACAAATGTATACGAGTTGTAAAATCGCTGTTTTTTTTCACTAAAATTCGTATTCCCAATTTGTATCGAGAATAAACCCAGTTTGACAGTTTTTTAATCTAAAAACTTCTCATTTCTTTCAGTAGAGTATAAAACAAATTTATTTTGATTGATTCTTTTTGATTCTTTAAAATATTTTCTGTGTTTTTTCATTGACGGAAAATTCCCAAAATTTTAAAAAATAATAAATTGCTGCATGCCACATTACTCGAGTACACACAAATAATCAGTTTATCTGATAAATTATTAAATAATTATTTCAATAACCAACCAAAACGATTTTCAAAAAAGCAGTTTTCAAAAAAAAAAATTAAAAAGTAAAGGTTTTGCAGAAAACTTTAATAAACAAATTTAAACTTTCGGTTGAGCTTTCAAAAAAGTTTTTCTATTTTATGCGCGCGTTCATGAACTTTAAGTTCCAAATAGGTATGAAAGCATTTTTGGTATAAGAAAAATATGATTATGATGAAGAAAAACTAATAATCGAAAGAATAAACAATTTTTTTAATTTTTCTTTTTCCATCATTTCTTGTAAACTAAATTGTGGGTATAAACAATGTATGCCTAATACTCATTTTTTAGCCAATCATGAATCTTTACAAAAAAAATATTATTAGCATGAGTTATAATTTTGGGCTCCAACATAAATATCAAGCCGTGAGTGGGGAAAAAATCATTACAAATATGTGAATCCTTAGAGCAGAAAACCTAGAGATTGATTTGTAAAACACAATTAAAACCAAAAAACCTTGATTAAACCGAGTTGAATTTGAATCAAATGAATCGAATAAATTTCTATTTTTTGTTATTATTAGGTATTATTATTAATTTTTATATATTGTATATGAAATATAATAAAATAACTACAATAAGACAACATTATAACTCCAGTTGAGAAATTTTTCATTTATTATATTAATTTTTTTATTTATAACTTTTGCATACTATTCATAACACTTCTTCTTTAGGAATATTTTAAGGATAACAACATCGTTTTCATTCTTCATATCCTTACGATGAATTTGAGTAAGAAAATGTATTAATCATATATCTATATATAGTGGAATTTAGTCAATAGTGAATTCAAAAAAATATCAAGAATAATTTAACCGAGTGACATAATTTTTCTTTTATTTTTTAAAAATAAATGTTTTTTTTAGTGGATACATATTAAAACTTTATTTTTTCTTGAAATTTGAATAAAACCATAAGTCGGAATTCTAAAAAAAAGAAGAAAAACAATAAACATAAGAAAAATAAAAATTAACATATCTTGAAATTCATAGAAATACAAAAAAAAAAAAAAATTAAGTATTTTTTTGTTCTTCTAAAAATAGAAATAAAATGAAAGTTTTTGACAAAAACTTTTTGTAAATTTTCTTTAATATAGGAAAAACTTTTTATTTCTTTCAAAATTTTAATTTTGCAGTGATGGTAATTTTTATAAAATGATTAAAAAAATCTTTAAAAAAATATAAATTTAAAATTTTAAAAAATTGAAAAATTAATTAATTAATTAATAATGTTTTTAATATATTTAAATATTTATAAAAATTAAATGTTTTTAAATATTTATATTAATTTAATAATATACAATCAATTCAATAGTAATATTTTTTCTAATATTACAATTAATAATAATAATAATAATAATAATAAATTAAAAAAATGTATTTTAATTATAAAAAGTTGATATCAAAATATTGGTTCATCAATTTAGTATCAATTTTATTATTTTATTTTTTAATTTTGCCACAAAATGAAGTTCAAGCAACTCCGGAAGATGAAGAGTAAGTTTAATAATTATTCAGAAATTAATTCCAATTTAGGTGGAAATAAAGAAAATCCTATCAAGAATTTTGAGGTTATGTTTCGAGAAAATTTTTCATGAAAATTCTATCTTTAATGGCAACCATTTTTTTAGAAAATATTTTAAAATGAAAAAAAAAACAACTTTTATTTGCCAGCTGTCATATAAAAAGCAATAATATTATTTATTTGTTAAATAATTCTTTTTAGCTTTCAAGAGAGAAAGCTTTAAATAAAAAGTTCTATTGCCAGCTACAGAGCTTTTAGTGCCTCTTTAGAAGAGAAAATAAGAGAACAATTCTCAATCAAAAGCTTAATTTTTTAAAGCTTTTTTTTAAATTTTTCCTCTCTGTTTACATTTTTCACCGGTTTGTTTGAAAACAAACTCTAAATGTAGATAGAGGAAATGGAAAAGAGTGAAAAATAAAACAAACAATTTTTGACCTTGGCAAAGAAAAATTTTCCGGTGTCAATATTTACAATTTTTTTTTTTTGTAAAATGTGCAAAATACGTAAGTAAATATGTAGGAGATATTTTAGAGGTGAATCAACATCAAACGATTGACAATTTAAAAGAAATTCTTATTTGATTTTTTATAATAATTTTTATTTATTTTAAGGATCGAAAAATGGGCTAAATTTTTTGGTGATGAATTATGGGATTTGGGAAAAGTTATGACAAAATCACCAAAAATCAAAAAAGTAAGTTAGTACCTATGTACTTATAATTAATAACTATTATTGATTGTGTAATCAATACTAAAAATAAATTAATCAAATTTTTGTGCATTATTCAACAGAGCCTTGAAGAACTACAATAATTTTCGAACTTTTTTAATTTTAGCAATACAGAGATAATAATGCTATAATTCAAGTAAAAGATGGTCAAAAACTTATCGATTTCATATCGAAGAGTCTTGGATTAATGTTTGATAGAAAGATGGAAGCAATCAATGACATTATGAAAAAATCTGAAGATGTTGTAGAAAAATTGGTTTATAATGAGACAGAAATTTACGAGAATTTTGAATATTTTTCAAGCAAATATTCAAAATTTGAAGATGAATACGGAGTTGGAGGAGAAATAAAGGAATCAGTTAAAGATCAAGAGTCAATGTACTTAAATATGTCATTGAATGAAGACACCCATTTTTATAAGCTTTACGTTGATGTTAATCACAGTTCGGTTCATGTGCCATCAAATGTGTGGGATAAAAGTAAGAAAAACTCTGTCGTTTCTAACTAAATTGGTTTTTTTTGGATTATTAAATTATTAAATTTCGAATAATGTATATATAGTGATA
Source organism: Hybos culiciformis (assembly GCA_964007475.1). Taxonomy (NCBI): domain Eukaryota; kingdom Metazoa; phylum Arthropoda; class Insecta; order Diptera; family Hybotidae; genus Hybos; species Hybos culiciformis. The sequence goes on along the minus strand of OZ023273.1, from coordinate 150,633,425 downwards.
TCATTCACTAATTCAAATTCATTTAGTTATTCTTTGTACCACAATATTTTCCTAATAAGTAGCATCTTATAATATAATATTACAGTTTTTAGTGTATATCTACTGATTTATGCAGACATTTGATTTAATATTTAATAAACCTTACTTATGATTTCAAATGTTAAAGAGTTTCCCATTCACTATAAAATAAAACAATTTGAGTAGGTTTATTAATATTTTAATATATTAGATTAAGAAAAGAAATATAGTCGAAAAGTATGATCTCTCGCCTAATAATGTTTTTTTTAATTTTTCCTATAAAATATTTTTTATATTATTAAAAATAATATTTCAGATATCTTTTTACTACGGTAGTTTAAGTTTTATTAAAATATAAAAAAACATTTATCAGGTTCTTAAATTTTTCCTAAAAATATCTCATATTAAGAAAAATAATTATATAACATAAAAGCTGAATTCTTAGTTGTAAAGGCTAGGTTAAGTTTAAAACTCTGTATGTAATGAAATTGTAAAATAATGAAATATTAAATAAATAAATAAATTGTTGATTATATTTCAGATAGAGAAGTTCTGAAATCGATATACTGGTCTCAGTACCTCGATCCGATTTTCATTGAAAATTATCGAACTGATCCAGCTTTATCTTGGCAATATTTTTGTGCTGATACTGGAATTTTAAGACATTTCCCTGGAAAACAATGGAGTCCAGGAGACGACGATCCCGATGTATTTGATTGCCGTAAACAATCTTGGTATATTGAAACCGCAACATGTTCTAAAGATGTAGTGATTTTATTAGACAACTCGGGATCTATGCGAGGATTTCGCTATCATGTCGCTAAATTTACAATAAGACAGATTTTGGATACATTTTCAAATAATGATTATTTTACTATAATGAATTACTCAAAACATACTAATGAGACAATACCTTGTTTCAAAGACACATTAGTTCAAGCTACTAATGAAAATAAGGAAGCATATTATCAAGCTATTTCAAATCTGGAGCCAGAGGGTTATGCTAATCTTACAATAGCTTATACAAAAGCGTTTGAGTTATTGAAAAAAGTAAGTTTCTTAGAAAAATGAAAATTTCTGATACAATCAAATTAAACAATGCCTGTATTTTTGTTCTGAAATTTATCATGTTTTTTTTAGCCTTAATTTATATAAAAATTATAATTAATGTAGCATTATACTTATTATACATGCATACCTATACTTGAAAACAAATTTAAAACCAAGACCGAATTATTAATTTAACTTTATTTTTAGTATTATATCGAGAGGCGATGTAATGAAACTAAAACCTGCAATCAAGCGATTATGGTAAGTATATAACCACAGAAAAAGGTTTAAAAACAGTTTTGAAGTGATCACATTTTTGTACCAACAAAATAAGCATGTAAGCATGTAACATTTAAACAACACTGTCTACTTACATAATACTTACTGTTTTTTTAAATATCTAATTTCTAGTTTAATAACTAAAAAACTTCCTGATTTCAGTTAGTAACTGATGGTGTGGCTGGGAATACAACAGAAATATTTGAAGATTATAACTGGGACCTTGGTGATAATTCAACTGAAAAAATGAAAGTTCGAGTATTCACATATTTGCTAGGAAAAGAAGTTACGAAAGTTAGAGAAATACAGTGGATGGCATGCTTAAATCGTGGTTATTATTCACATGTAAAAACATTGGATGAAGTTCATGAAGAAGTTTTAAAATATGTTGACGTGATTGCAACGCCGTTGGTATTACAAGATGAAATGCATCCACCGACCTGGACTCATGCATTTGCAGATAGAACTCATACTCAAGAAGGGAATAAGGATTCAAATCCTAGGTATGACAAATTTGCTTGATTTTTTCATATAATTAAAATTTATTATAAAATAATTACGATAATTCAAGAAAATTATGTATGTATTGATTTCACTTTTTAATGATTGATAGTTATAATCATTTTGTTTTAGATTAATGATTGCTGTAGGAGTTCCCGTCTTTGATAGAAGTTGGAAAAGAGAGAATAGCACTAAACGTGCTCGTTTGTTAGGTGTTGCTGCTACTGATGTTCCTGTTGAAGATATTGATAAATTAACTTTGCCTTATAAGGTGAGTATAAGCGGAACGTGATATACGAATATAGGTACTTTATATATTTACGAATCGTTTAAAAAATTGTAGACAATTTCTTTAATTAAAGCGGAATTTAAAGATAGTACTACAGAACAGGTAAAATATTTTTCTCCGGTAAAATTTTATATCTTATCCGATCTGTAGCTGTAGTACTACATTTAAATTGCGCTTAAGGTAAAAAAAAATCAAAAATAAGAAAGAAACTGGCATATCGTTAAATGTATTAACTTCGAATAAACTGTAACATATATTATGTTTAAAATTTTTAGCTTGGTGTTAATGCCTACTCTTTTGTTATAAGCAACAATGGTTATGTACTACTGCATCCAGATCTTCGTCCAATTGTAAGTATACCTTTTAGATTGTTAAGCATTCAACAGTTCTTTTAAATATTTTATTTTTATAAGTATATAAATAATACTTGTTTTCTTATTTAATAGTACATAGACAAGGATGGCGAACGTGAATTAAAACCTAACTATAATAGCATTGATTTTGTTGAAGTAGAACATTTTAATGGTAAAGATTTTGAACCACGGAAAAATTATGATATAATACGAAAAATACGTGAGGAAGCTGTAAATTTTACTACTGGAAGCACTTTGAATGTGTCAATAAAATTTCATTATGATAATATGCGACGTGTAGCCGAAGAATTACAAGATTACTTTTATGCGCCACTGCCTAATACACCATTTGCATTAGGCTTAGCATTGCCCAGTACTTACGGTAAAACAGCGATTAAAGTTGGTGAAGAAGTAAAAAAAAATATCGATATGAATATAAATATGTCCGATTATTTTGTTGGTGATAATTGGAAAATTCACCCTGACTGGTAAATTTTATTTTTTTGTTTTAACTATTAGCTATATTTTTACCAACCATATATAATTCTAATTTAAGGGTATATTGCAAGTACCATTATTTGGAATATCATTCATATGATACCCCCGAGAGTGAACTACGACATTTTTTAAATAAGCTTGCAGATCCTAAAGAAGACTGGAAATGGTCTGAACAGTATAAAGATAATGTAAAAGAATTAACTACTGATGAATATTATTGCAATAAGGAGTTAGTCGATTTATTGGTATTTGATGCGAAGGTAAGGAAAAGGTACCTATACATTTCTTATCAATCAAATTGATTTAATTTAAAAGTGATGGAATCGCAATCAATTTTGTGTATGTGCCGGAATAAAAAATGTTTGAAATCTACAAATTAATATATATATTATTTGGAATAATTTCATTAATTTCTTTTCAAAAAAAATAGGTAACAAATTCAAGTTATGGTGTTTGGAAATTCGTATCTAATCGAGAGAGAGATTTAGTTGAATTGTATAATGCAACAGTACGTTATGTGGGTACAATGAGTGGTTTAACAAGATGGCAATTTATTTTCGGTGAAGTTGAGGTCGAAGGTGATCAAGAATTCGGTGATATTCATAATAAGGCTATCGACGAACCGTGGTATCGTGCAGCAATTCTTCAGCATGCAATTGATCCAGAAAGTTTTTTATTCACTGTGCCACATTATGATGATAATTCAGAGGAAGGCGAACTTAAAGTAACATCATCGCATGCAATATTTGCAAAAGATAATTACCGTGAAGCTCCTGCATGTGTCGTTGGATATCAGTTTTCACATGCTAAGATGCTACAGAGATTCGCAGAAATAACTTCTCATGATAATGTAATTTTTTTTTGTAATTTATCTACTTGCATAATTAATGTAATGTACATAGTCATTTTAACTTATTAAAAAATAGTATAATCTATCAAAACTGCATTTAAAGTCAATTTGATGAATTGTGGAACTTTTTTATGGACTTACACCTAAATAATGATATTTAATATTGACTAATTTCCTTATTAAAATTTTTAGTGCAGTGGCTGTGTGAAAACTTGTAATGCTGATGAACATCAATGCTTTGTTGTTGACAATAATGGTTATGTAATATTATCAGAAAATTTAAATGATACAGGAAAATTTTTTGGTGAAATCGAAGGTGCTGTAATGGATGCAATGGTGGAAGTCGGAATATTCAAAAGTATAGATGTGATGGATTATCAAGCAATGTGTGAAACAGTCGAAGAAGAGGAAGATACTTCAAATGCAAATGTCTTACGAAATGTAAATTTAGTGTTACTGCATATTTATATTAGGTACCGTAATTAAAATTTTTGTAATTTTAGCCTATCCAACTTATTGTCTTCGGCATCAATTGGTTGGTTACTGAATTAATGTGGCAACTTGCTCATATCGATTATTGGGCGCAAGGAATGCCTTGTGAGTGAAAGTTTTTAACTCACTTAATTTAAATTTAACTCGAAAAACATAAAACATTTAAATTTTTTTAGTTTATGATGATGATGATGACTTACTCGACGATACTGGTGATGTTCAACAAAAAAAACCACCAAAAACATTAACCCACACCGATGAAGAAGAAGATTTCATCCCACCGAAACCAGAACCTGAAATTAAATACATTGCATGTGACAAAAAGTCTACATTATATGTTGTTAACGCAACACAAACATCAAATTTTAATTCAGCAATTCAAACAAATTACTCAAGACCATTTCATGCCAAACGTATTCCTAAATCAAATTTACTTCTAGTTGTTGTTAAAGTAATGTACCCAACTGAACCACGCCGTCCAACCACCCAGCCACAAATAGTCGAATATGAAAACGATCTGCCTTGTCAAAAACGTGAATTAGGTACTCTTCCGAGGAGACGTATTGAGGAATGTTTTACTGAACATGATTTGGTAAGTTTTTTTTAATTTGTGAAAATTTTATCATTCATTGATATTAATTAAAAGATGTATTACACAGATGAATTAGTTGAAAACGACTTGTCGTCAATGGCTCTAACTATTATTTAATATCTTTACACAAAATTGATTATTGTCTTGTTTAAGATATTGATGCCCATATCTTTTTTAAATAAACTAACTTTGATATTTAACTTTATATTTTTAGGAAGAAGAATATACCTATTGTGGTGATGCAAATTCAATAAAATTCAATATTTTAACTGCGATGTTTTTTGTAATATTGTGTATTTTGTGTTAAAATTAGGAAATTAAAGCACAATTTTTCTTTCTAGAAATCACAATAAAAAACTTTTTTATAGAACGTTTTATAAATTAACAAAAAAATAAATTCTTTTTTACATTTTATAAAAATTAAAAAAAAAATTATTTTTTTACCGTATCTCAATTCTAAATTGTCGTAACATAATATCTACTTATAAAACTATGAACTACTTGAAAATATTTATTTGCACGATTTGCACTTACTTTTTTACGTCAAGATTCATTAAATGAAAATTTGATTTTTTTTTTCGCATTTATTCATAAGAGCCCTTAAAATTGATAAATTTTGAAGTTTAATTTTTCTGTAATTTTTACTATAAAAAAAAGAATAAATCTGATTATTTCTTTTTGTTCCTAATAATATAATTTAGAAATAAATATTTAATATTTTCTAAGTTACGATTTGATTGATTTAAAGTAGTTATCAGATAAGTAATAATTTTAATTTATTTTCTTTGTACTTTTGTTAAAATAAGCAGAAATATTTTCTATAAAAATCAATATCTATTATTATCTATCAACATATTTATTAATTACATAGAAGTTTAAATTTATAATTCAGTATGTATTAAGTTCAAATATTGGAACAAAAATTGATGAAGACTCGTTAACAATTATGTAACAATTTAAATTTGAATATTGGTCTGTATCTAGTGAGAACACTGTTATTTATTAAACAATTTTTTTTTGGAATTAGCAATGTTTTGATTAATGAATAATTTAAAAACTAATTGAATTAAAAATTATTATCCTAATGCAAAAAAAATGTAAATATATACTCTCTAAATCGATATTAAGTTAATCGAATATATACAAAGTTATTTTGTTATTTAAATTTTTTTTTTGTTATATTTTAAATTGTCATTAAACTTTTATATAATCTATAAAACAAATTGTACTTTATTTTCTTGAATTGAATATTAAAAAAAAAAAAAATTATATAGGTATATATATTTGTAATTTTTCTCGTTTTTTAAATAAAAATGTTAAAATAAAATTATTTGTTTTATCGGAAAACTATGAAAAAAAAAGTTTGTTTAAAAATTGTGTATATCTAATAGTTAGCGTAAGTAAAAAAAAATTAGATAAATTTAATACGAAGCGACGGTATTAAATTGGCAATGTAAAATGCTTCTTTAATTCTTTAACCTTATTGCTTATAAATAAGTATTTCAGTTACAAAAATATAATTTTTTTCTATATTTCAATATTGGCTCTATTAATCATTGGCTATAAATTTTGAATGTACACTGAAAAAAAAATATTTAAAAATCCTTTTTGCCTTTTAAAAATTTTTCAACTTTTCATAAATAACTTTTTAGGTAAAAAAAAATCGACTCAGATTAAGAAAATTCAAATTTACTACTAAAATTCAGATGTCATCCAGCCTTTATTATTATTTTTTAAATGGCTAAAAAGGAGGAAAAAAAAATTTTCAGCATCACTTTCTGTTTCTAATTATTTTTGACTGAAAATCTAATTTGACAAATAACAAGAAAGTAATTAAAATTTTCTTTCTTTACTTACTTAAAGTTTAAAATAGATATAAAACAATATAATTTTAATTAATTTGTTCAGGCGGGTCCACAACTTTTAAACATTCATCGGCAAATTCCAAAAACAATGGTTCTTGCATGGCCAATTTCATTGCATTCCAAGCATTTGGAGATTCATCAATTTCTAATAAAAAATTCCTTAAATGTGGATTCCGTAAGTAATCTTTCAAATTTCTATTTTCACCTAAAAAATAATAAAAAAAAAAGGAAACGATGTTACAATAATTATTAAATACTCAAGTAATTATTTCTTGTGCACACAGATTAGTTTTTTATCTTACTTAATAGTTTTAATTTATTTAAATCAACCGTGTCCTCTGTTTTAAAAGCTATACTGGGTCCGTGTTGATATATTTCAATATTTTCATCTTCATTAGATGAAGTCTTTTCACATCCAATTTCCTTATGCTTTGCAAAACATACAACTGAACAACTGAAAATATTTAAAAATAAACCTCAATCAAATAATTGCACAGGAGCTACAATTGTCTAATCAAAGATCATTATTATGTTTAAGAAAAAAAAAAACGTATTGAGTTTTTTATAATCTACCTATAAAAAAAAAAGATCGGAATTTACATTCTTTAGAGAAGAAAATAGGTACCTAGGTAAGGTTAGTATTTGCATTTATAAGCTTTTTGGGTTGGTAGGTACCTAACTACTTAGTTATTCTGGATTTCTTGATATTGTTTATATTTATGCAAATGTCATACTTCTGAGTTTTTTTCTTTTTTGCAAGTAGGTAGATAAATCAGTTTTAGCAGCTCCTCATTTTCTTTTTGAAAACAATCGAAATTGCCATATAGAAAATTACATTTTTATACAAACAAAAAGTTGCTGGCAAATGAAAAGTTCATTTACCAACCTAGAACTTGGGTACAGAGAGGAGATATGGTAATGGTACCTAAATTGAGACTTCGAATATCACTAGGTATAGTATTTGTACTTCTTCATCTATACTCACTAATGTTCTGTACATTTTGGACATTTGTATTTTTTCGTTTCACAATCGCACACTATGCACCTGCTCATAATGGGTATAAAAATCTCAATTCTTAGTTTTAGCTTTAAAAATAATATAATAATTATTAATTTAACAAAAAATTTTTAGCTCAGAGGTAAAATAAAAAATTTTTAATTAAATTTGACAAAATTTGATAAATTTCAATTCAAATTCAAGAAGTCAATTTATTAAATTTTTTTGTTTTACATTCATTCAAATCAGACACTGACGCCGACGAGTTTTTGGCTGCGGCGACGCGCTTAGAAAAAAAAGTAAGCGACGGGCAGCGCCATCGGCGTGCAAAAAAAAACAAAAAAAAACAAAAAAAAACAAAAAAAAAATTGAAAAAAATAACTAAAAAACCAAAAAAATATAAGAAATTTTTTTGGCACGCCGATAAAAAATATAAAATGCGATGAAGTGCGTACGCCCTGAGACGTCGACAAAAACGTTTTGCGACGGCGGACAAAAAAATCGGTTGCGATGGGCAGCGCACGGCGTATTTTCTTGTCGGCGTCGGCCGTCTGATTCAAATTCAATTTGTAAATAACAAAACAATAAACAAAATGATAAATGACAATTCGATTAAAAATATCACTAATCACAAACACATGTACTTCGAATTATAATTCGAAAATTTGTAGCCTAGTTTAACTGCTCAACATGTTAAAGAAAATGACACAGAGTTTTATAATTCAGTGTGTACGGGAAAAAAAATTTTTGAACTTAGCTTTAAATATTATGTTTTTATGTCGCAACATGACATAAATATAAACATGAAAACCAACACTATCTGGCCCAGCTCTTTTCATAAGAGATAAAAAAATTATTGGCAAAAATTCCAAAAAAAAGTATTAAAACATTTCGTAGAACAAAATAGGAATGTGTAATAGGCATTTGTTAAAACATTTTCATTACTTACCGCTGTATAAATTGTGCTATGCTCATGTAAACAAAAACAATTTTCTGAATCCCGCCTGTTTTTGTATTTTGTGTACAATTTTAAATTTGCGAATTGGTTTTTGATAATATTTTTGATTTTTGAATAAAGTTAAAATATTTTTATTTTAAAATTAAATTCTTAAAATAAATAAATGAAATGGAAACAGAAGTATTGAAAGCATTGAATTTGGGTAATTTTAAATTGAAACAATTTGAAAATATTTTTTTAATTATTTTTTTGAATTTTAATTTTAAAAATAAATTCTTTAATCGTAGATGTGAATGCCCAAAAAAATTTTCTAAAATTTTTGAACAAACTTGGTGAGGTAAGAAAAACTTATTTTTTGTCTTGTTTTTATAAAATTAAAGTTGTTGTTCTAAATATTATTATAGAAACCAAAAACAACAGTGCGATTCTTTGATCGTCATGAATATTATTCTGTTCACGTAAGTCTCTTAAATTAACTATGTATTAAATAGTTTCAACTTAGGTAGGTACCTACCTACCTACATTTAATTTTTTTTTTTGAAATTTTGCTTTTTTTTTTATTTTAGGGAGAAGATGATACAAAATTGGTTGCTAACATTGTCTATAAAACGTTGGCTCAAATTAAAATTATGGCTCCAGATCCTAGCAACAGACTTCCGTATTTAACAGTGTCAAAGGGAAATTTTGAAATAGCTGTAAGAGATTTACTTTTGGTAAAAAGTTATCGAGTTGAGGTATTCAATCGTCCCCAAAATACCAGTGGAAATGATTGGCGAATTGAATATCGTGGTTCACCGGGAAATTTAATTCAATTTGAAGATATTTTATTCAATAACTGTAATGAAATTATGATTGGTACTTCAATAATTGCTGTTCAATTGAAAATTGATGGCAATGAACGAAAAATTGGTTTAGTTTCTGTTGAACAAAATGATTGTCTAATTCAGATTTCTGAATTTGTAGAGGATGAATTTTTCGGAGAATTAGAGGCTACAATTGTAGTACTGGGACCCAGAGAATGTTTGCTTCCTAGTGAAGACGGAGATGTAAGTTGAAATTTGATTCATTGTTATTATTTATTTAATGATAAGAAACCTATGATGTTAATAAACTGAAGCTAAGTTTATGACTAAAGTAAAAAAAAAATATATTATTATTATTATTTTCAGTTTTCTAAAATCAAAATTCTTATGGAAAGAAACGGTGTCACAGTTTCAATTCGGAAGAAAAATGAATTTTCATTACCCCGAGATGATTTGATTAATGATTTAAATAAATTGCTAAGATTTGAAGAAGGTCAAGCAGAAAATGCTAACGTAATACCAGAAATTAATTCAATGGAAATTGCGATGAATTCTTTGGGCGCATTATTCAAATATTTGGACATAACCAGTGATCCCGCTAATTTAGGCCATTATGAAATGAAAAAATTGAATCTTAAAAGATTTGTCCACCTAGATTCTGCTTCAGTTTTAGCTTTAAATATTTTACCTCTTGCAGGTACAACTCCATCGACTCCAGGATACCATTGGCAGAGTGTTCTGGGAGTCTTAGATCATTGCCGAACACCACAAGGCCATCGATTGATGTCGCAATGGATCAAACAACCACTTCGAAATCAAGACACTCTCAATGATCGACATGATTTTGTCGAATGTTTGTTAGAAGCTCCTTCTGTTTTATCTGAACTTCATGATGAGTCTCTAAAACGATTGCCTGATATTCAAATGTTGATGAAAAAATTACTCAGAAAAAAAGCAACACTTCAAGATTTGTTTAAAATTTTTCAAGTTATATTGCGTGCACCACGTTTGGTCACAATTTTACTGGGCTTAGAAAATTCATCGATTAAAAGTTGTGCTTGTGATCCATTAAAATCAACTCTTGAAGATTTGAATGGGTTGCGGCAAATGGTTGAACAAGTATTAGATTTTGATGGAATTAAGAATGGAGAATATTTGGTTAAGGCTTCTTTTGATGATGAATTGGCAACACTTAAAGAAAAAATGGATATTTTGAAAGAGAAAATGGAAATTTTATTAGACAAATGTACAGATGATTTAGAATTAGACAAGTCTTCGTTGATCAAATTGGATTACGTCAGTCATTTGGGTTATCATTTTCGAATTTCATTAAAAGATGACAAGTCTCTCAGGAACTCCAAAAAATATCGAGTTATAGATGCAATTCGTGGTGGAGTACGCTTTACTTCTGAAAGATTGACTAAATATGATGAAGAATTTCAAGAACTAAAAAATCGTTACGAAGAAGTTCAAGAATCAATAGTAAATGAAGTTATACGGGTTGCATTGGGTTATCTCGGACCTTTGGCTATTTTAAATAGAACATTGGCTGAAATCGATTGCTTAGTAAGGTGAGTTTATTACTATCATCTAGAAAACATAATTTTTTTTTCATAAACTTATTTTAAGTTTTGCGATATCAGCTAAGTCGGCTCCAATAACGTATGTGCGTCCAAAAATTTTATCGGAAGGAAGTGGAATTTTGGAATTGAAAAATATAAGACATCCTTGCTTAGAATTACAGGAAAATGTTTCTTATATTTCGAATGGTGTTGAATTTAAAAAAGGTTAGTAAATTTTTTTTATTAAAATTTATTATCGACATACTTATAAAACAAATTTAAATTAGAATTGGAAGTTGACCTAATTGTTCAATATCTTTAAATTTTTTCCAATTAATAAAGTAAAAGTTAGTGTACAAACCTTTGTTAAAAAATTTATTCTCAATTTATTCGATTTTATTTAAGATTTTTTTTTGAAAAAAGGTGCAAATAGTTTGTTATATTCGTAATAACTATGGCTTTAGAATAATTAACATTGTTTTTACTTTTAGATGAAACAACAATGTACATTATCACAGGTCCAAATATGGGCGGCAAATCAACTTATATTAGAAGTATTGGTACTGCAGTTTTAATGGCACATGTTGGAGCTTTCGTACCGTGTGAAAGTGCAACAATATCAATGGTGGACTCAATTTTAGGTCGTGTCGGGGCGAATGATAATATCATGAAAGGGCTGAGCACATTTATGGTTGAAATGGTTGAAACGGCTGGCATTATGAGAACAGCAACAGAAAATTCTTTAGTTATTATCGATGAATTAGGTAGAGGTACATCAACTTATGAAGGATGTGGAATTGCTTGGTCAATCGCTGAGTATGTATAAATTTAATTTGATTAAATTTAAAAATTACAAATAATAATAAATTGTATAATACTTTTTAGGCATTTAGCTAAAGAGACTCAAGCATTTACATTATTTTCTACACATTTCCATGAAATCACTGAATTGGCTGATTATTGTAAAACGGTTAAAAATGTTCACATGTCAGCTGTTGTTGAAAATAATGAGTTTTTGCTTTTGTATCAACTTCGTCCAGGGGTAATGGATAAAAGCTTTGGTATTCATGTTGCTAAGCTGGCGGATTTTCCTCAAAAAACAATTAAGGTTTGTTTTAATAATTATTTTTTATTATTATTAAGGTAATTCTAGTTTTCTTAACTTACGAACGCATTTCTGTTTTCAAAGCAAATTCGATTGAAATTGATATTCATAAAGTATTATTTTTTAAACAGAAAACCAAATATATGTAGGTTTACAATACGCGATGATGCGTAGTTTATTATCAAAATTCAATTCAATTTATGTACATAACTATTATATTTTTCTTTCTAAATAACTTAGAAACGAACAATTGTATAAACATCAAATTGATTGATAAACACTATAATAACAAAAAACAACTCTGGTGATAAAAAAAATGTTTTGTTATTTAACTTGTTTGAAGTACTCGTCATAGTTTTTATTTGTGAAATATGTTGGACAATAAAAATTTTAGATTTAAAAAATAAGGTTTAAGCTTGAATAAGTGTATGGCTTCCAGAAAGAAACTTCGATTTTTTTTTAATCGGAAAAATTTACCGAAACAATTGTAATTCATTATTAAATGTACTTTTTTCTTTATGTTTCCATTTCAGACAGCACAAGATCTTTACAATGAATTCAATGATCAGAATTATGAACTTCAAACTGAAGAAGATAAAAATTTTTTGAAAAAATTGAATGAAGAAATTTTGAATCTCTCAAAAAATTTTGAAAACTTAACGGATGATGAAATTAAAACAATTATTCAAAAATTTCGTAATGAAGCGAAATCTTTAAATAGTCCATACTTCAAAAATGCATATGCTACATTATTTTAATTTTATAACAACTACTAATAATGTTTCAAGTTTCTTAAATTAAGGAACGATTAGTTTTTTAACATAAATTTCTATTTTATATGTAAAGTAATTTAACACTCATAATCAATAGAAGCTTTCAATTTTGTTATTTATTCAGTTTACTCTCATAACACAAGTATATAATAACACACATTATGCATAAATATCAATAAATATTATAATTAAACACAAAATTAATAATTTATATTTTTTAATAATACGTTAAAAATATACATATTTTCTTAAACTTAAATTTTAGTTAACTAAACAAATTAAAAAGTTATATTTGTTATAAAATCACAGATAAAAATCTTTGTGCAATCTTTTTACAAAAATATTTTTTAATTTTTGTACATGTAATTTACTTAAATTTATACATACAATTATATAAGTCATGTCTAGGAAGGAAAAAGGATACTCACTGGTTTTACCACTAGGGCAATTTTTTTAACTAGGAAATTCAATGCCTGAGCCTATAATACTTTTCGATATGATTTTGAAATAAAATAGTCATAAATTTTTTACATAAGGTGGATTTAGTAAATTATGTAAGTAAAAGTTGAGCAAATGGAGAATAATGTATTACGGCATAGTAAAATTGAAACTCTAAGGTGTAAAGGTATTAGGTATATTATATATATGTATATGTACATAAGCTATAAAAGTTGAGAGGAAAATTAAACAACTTCATACATCTTCAGCATCAGCACCAGAACCATCAACATTTTCATTAAAATCTTGCGAAATTCGTTCATCGAACTCTAACTTAATTTCAGAAGAACTAATTAGTAAATTAGCTTGTTCAGCTAACATCGGAATTTGTTGAGGTAGATCGCTAGTAGCCCATAAATATAAATCAATTGTTTTTTCTGTGCATTCAGCTACGAATCTTATAAAAGGTCTAATGTCACCTTCATTGGCCAATTGTAAGAACTCATAATACATGTGCCTTTGTTGTTTTGGTATTATAATTGGAGGATAAGATGCTCTCATTAGAATCGTGTTCATCAATAATCTGGAAGTTCTACCATTTCCATCAAAAAATGGGTGAATGTGTACTACAAATTAATTATCATTATTTTTGGTTCCGGAGATATTATAAATTAATTAATTATTCTTTACCTAATTTGTAGTGCGCCAAAGCTGCATATTTTACTGGATGCAAAGACAAAGCTTGTGGTGAATTTAACCAGTCCTCAAATCTCTTCATTAATTCCGAAAGATGATTAGGTCGTGGAGGCACATGCCCGCCAACATAAACTTGAGTTGTCCTGAAAGCACCACCTTCTATTGGGTCTACATGGCCAAGAACTCTTCTATGAATTTCCAGTATATCCCTTAATGTAATGTAGTCATTCCTAATGAAATAAATTTGAAAGAGTGAATTCAATTTAGAATATAGATAGATAGATAATAGATTATGGATACAACTTACTTGTTAACCAAACTAGCATTTATATATTTCATGGCATTATCTAATCCCAAAATTTCGTTGTGTTCATCTATTGATTTTCCTTCAACGGCCATTCGAGTTTCTAGGATTGAACGAGTTTGTGCCAATGTTATGGTGTTGCCTTCAATTCCTACTGAATGATATATATGCTGAAAATATGCTTCCTTCTTAGCACGCCTTAAAGCTGGATTTGATTCATGAATAGAACTTAGGGCATCACGTTTTTGATCTAATAAGCTCAACCGATTTTCATCTAAAGCATCAACGATAGTTGCAGTTCTCTTTCTATGCTCCAGTGCCTCAGAATTACTTGGATTTTGTACAAGAACCTAAAAATAAAACGAATTATTTTTAAATCCTAGTTAGGTAGGTACTCGCTAATCGAAGTACCTATCTACCTATGTAATATGTCTATAATTCAAATTAAGGAAAAATATGCGTTTTTCCTACATTTTTAATTGTACCTACCTAAAATTTAATTTTTGCTTAGAGAACTTACTTGATAATAAAGTTGATCTGCTTTGAGAACATCCTTCTTGTGTTCCAAAAATTCTCCATATTTAATTAAAATTTCTGGATGTTTGGGAGCTAATGCTATTGCATGTTGAAAAAGTTTATATGCTTTTTCATCTTTATCTTCCCGTCGCATTTCTAATGCTAATTTTAATGAGCCAAGTGCTTCTTGTTCATTGGCTCGATCAGTTTTCTGTGCTGGATATTTTTTTGGTGTATCAAGATGCCTGTTCGGATCAAATATGGAGAAATCATCTCGAACTTGAATATATTTTGTGTCTGGAATGCTGCTCAAATGCGATTTTCTGACCAAAAAAACCCATTGGCTACGATTGACAAATAAAAAAGCTAATATGGCAAAAACAATTCCCGAAATAAATATTACTAAACCTCCAAAAACATTGATTTGCATTTTGAAATTTTCTTTTAAATAATTCATCATAAATTTGTTTTCAAAATGAATTTAATTTTTATTGATATTCTTGTTATCATTTTATAATTAAAACTAAAACTTAAACTTTTAATATAAAACTACGTGGTTTTCTCAAAACTTCGTTTCGTGTTTAATATTTTTTTAGCTGCTAAGTGTTTTTTTTCAATTCTGACAATTTATAGCCAGATGTTTCGTGACATCATCATTTATGCGCATTGCCATGTGTATCAATAACAATTAAGATGTTTCCAACCAACGACTTACTTTATTCAGCCTTATTTAGAATAGCGAACATGAAATATAACGATGAAATATTAATTATTAATTAGCTGTCTCCAGCCAGGCTGAAACATGTTTCGCAAACGAAACATGATTCATTTTATGTTCTAAGCAGTTTCGCCAAACCTAGTAAAATTTAGAAGTACCAGTCATACAAATTCAGAAATTTTTAGCTCAATTTTAATAATTTTCACTGAACATTGAAGAAAAATATTTAATATGTAATTAGTAAAAAAAAATTAATAACAAATCTTAAAATAAGAAGGAAAATCAAAAAAAAAAAATTAATAAAAAAAAAAATTATTGTATGGAATTATTTTTGATTTTTTTTATTATTGGTTTTTTTTTATTCTCTTTGTTTACTTTTTTTTGACCAAATAAAACTATGCAATACCTCTGAATTAAAAAAAAAACTCACTCAAACAACAAAAAACAACAATGTCAGATACCTCTAAATACAAAAAATTCGCTCCCAACCCTGAATATGAACTAGCTTTTTTGTAGTTATTTTTTCTTTTTTTTTTGTATAGAATACGTTAGTTTATAGGTTAGTACATAGGTCAGTTCGAGCTAAATGTTAGTTTAATAGGCTTTCCAAACTCAGAATTTTATTCATGAATTAAATCAGGTTATCCCTCAATTGAAAATTGCTGTTGACACCATGATTTTTTTTAACCCGGGTTAATTTTGTTGTTTTTTTATTTTTATTTTTTTTCTTAATTTTCTAAATAAAAATTAGTGAATAAAATTTAATCAAAAATAATTAAAAAATTCTATAAAAAAATTCTATAAGTGAATAAATTAATTTAAAATTAAAATTCGAAAAATAAAAATTACAAAAAAAAAAAAATTATTTTATTTTTAAGATTTTTTTTAGCCATTTTGTTTTTTCTTTTTTTAATTATTCAAACGTACATGCCCAACCGATAATTTTTTGACGTAATCATAACATATCAGGACTTATTCATTTAATTTATCAGTGGTGGCATGTTAAGTTGTCACTCGAACAGCGAAGATATATCGAACATCGAAGCGAGTGGATTTTTTGGCAACATGTTAAGATTTTCTCGCTTCGATACTTTCGAAAATCATTTTCTGAAATGATTTTTGACGTTAAAAAAAAAAAAAGCAAAAAGTAAATAATAATAAATAATTTTTCATACCTAATTATTTTTATTTACATTTATTAAAATTATTTTTTTTAATTTTTATAAATAAAAATGTTTACCTACCTTTAGATTAATTTTTTTTTTATTAATATTAAAATAATTTTCTTTTAATTATTTTATTTTTAAATAATTAAAAAACAAATATTTTTGTTTATTCAAAATTAATTTTTATAAATAATTTTGAATAAAAATAATTTCTTTATTCATACATTTTTTTTATTCGATTCCGTATCACTTGAAAAATTTTTTGTGATACCGTAGCGAGAAAACGTAGAAGCGATTTTGTCATAACATACTGCCATTCGATCGAATATCGAATATCGAATTTTTCGAAATCTTAACATCCCACCACAGGTGAATCTGATTTAACTCACATTTAACTCAACTTTAAAACAACTAAATTTTTTGTATGATAAACCTCCTTTAACTCAACAACTATTCATAAACATTTGCGAAACCTTATTTAAACCCGAAGTTTGGAAAGGTTATAAAGGTCTGAGTGGAGCTCGCCTTTAAAAAAAACTGCATAAACTTTTGGGAATAATCTTAATTGATAATATTGTCATTATTTTTGAGTTATTTGAAAAAAAAATTCTGAAATTTACTTGTATGAATTCTTCTCCTCTTATAAATATTATTACTCAATGATAATATTTACTCGAATTCGTCATTTGCATTTCCTTTTGCAATATTCTAAGGTCATATGCAGCTGCAAATAATATTGCTGAGAAGTAGAAGAACACTTACTGTTACTCTTATTTATCCTGAAGCACTTACTATATTGAACTACCCGGCTTTAGATCGATTTCTTTAATTTATTATTTTTAATTGTTTAAAATCAACAAGATTATGGTCCTATATATTTAGATTATTTAATAACATTTTCATATTATGTAAATAAAGTATAATATTGTTCATATTCATATGATTTCATACAAAAATAGGTTTTTTTCTTAATTCAATAACCTCAGACATAAAAATTATAAATATCTAATATTATTCCAGAAAGCGGACTTGCAAAAAGTTTATTTAACTTCTTTTTTTTTAATGATTTAAAAATGCATAATATAAACTATTATTATATATTAGCTATCTAAAACTACTAATAATTTCTATATAACTTAAAATTTGAATTTAATTAGATCATGCGGTTTTCTGACGACAATAACAAAATAAAAAGTATTAATGCAAAGAATATGTTAAGAATACAAAATGATTAATTTTTAATCTTTTGTGTGTTTCAAACGAAATAGAAATTTTTATTAATGAATGTTATAATTATTCAAATTATATTTATTTTGTATATTTCTTGTGGTCATGATTTAAAAATAATTTAAAACTTAGAAAATTTACAAGCTTGAAAAGTAATAAGCCTTGAACCTGCTCAAAAACTTCCATATAAGTAAAGAGAAAAAAAGTTCTCGCTATTTATTTTGTAAAACGAACATTTTTTTATATTCTCCTACTGATCATTTCAATCAAAATGACGATATTAGCTGTATGCTTAAATCCTATAAGTGCAAGTGGGTAACAATTATTATCTTATGATGACAAATTTAATAACAATAATAATTTATTAATTAAAATTTCTCCTACATGAAAACGTCTAGTTACCTGAAGTACTTACAAACTTTTTTTTTTAGCATTATTCATCAGTTTTTATGTTTTTAATCGTTGTTCAATTATTTATTAGGTAGGTATACCATTAATATATTTATTTGTAGTAATTTAATGTAAATGACAAATGAATAATCTAGATCAATTATTTTAAGTTTCATTATTATTGTAATCACCTATCATATTTATGATGACTTACATTTCTATTAATAATTAAAAAAAAAAAATTTTAATTAATATTATTCATGTCAATCAATTATAGTCTAAAATTAAAAACTAGGATGCGGTTACGAACAAATAATTCCCAAAATATACTAATTAACTACATATACCATCGTTAAAAATTATTTTTATCGACATCCAATATGTGTGTTAAAAATGTTAATAAATAATTAAAAAAACAAAGTTATATTTATTCATTTCTGTATTAAAACTAACTAGCAGTGTTCTAGACAATATTGAATTTATGTTAAAGAATAATAAAGTTGTGAATTGACTTAACAAATTATGAATTTTGAAAAATTAAATTGCTAAACATCTTTTATATACATACTTCAAAAGATGTTTATCAGTTTATATATATTGTTTTATTTTATTTATTATTATTTTTAGGATTGATATATGCATAGATAGTTAGATCACTTCAAATGTTCTTAAATCATATAGAACAAACATTTTTTTTGTACAGGAAAAATCTAAATACTTACTAAATCTACATTTTGGCTCTTCATGTATGTCAAATATTTAATGGTTTATCTAAATAACATACCAAATAAAAAGATTTTCATTCTAATTTCAATTATGTCTAAAAAGTTATTATATAAACTTAAATAATTATAACAACAGGTAAATAAATTGTTGATGTCGATGAAAAAAGAAAAGTGACATTTTATATAAATATTTTATTTCATATTTCATTAAGTAATATGGTAATATACTATTCAAATATAATTACATAATCTAAAATTCGGTTTAAAAATATTTGTATTCATATTTAAATGATGTTTTTTATTCTAAATCTATAAACAAAATCCATGAATAAAAAAAATATTAATATTTTATGTAGGTATGAATGTAACGAATTAAAAAAAATGTTTTTCTTTCAATTTTTCTGAATGAATTTACAAGAACTTTATTTGTGTAAAAATAAAAGAAAAACATCAATAAAGCTTTATTTTAAATATCATTATTATTATTATTATTTTTATTAGAGGGATTAAAGATTCTTTAGAAAAAAAAGATTAGTCAACTCACAGATGAGATACTTTGTATTTTTTTTTTTTAATTTAAAGTTCTAAAATCTAAATATTGGAATAAATAAAAAATTCTCTTAAGAAATTGTTATATATTTTTTTATTAATTTTTTTTTTTAAATATAAACTAAAAAGCTTCATGTCCATAAAATCAGTCAATATTCTGAGTCTAATCGGTACGGTTCTTTAAAATAGTAAAAAAATTAGAAAACATCAGCCGGTGGAAAAAAAAATAAATTAAAAAAATAAATCTATAAAAAATAGACTGAAAATAAAACTTGTTGTGAATTACTTCCGTTTGTTGTATGTTATTTTATTTCAAATTCTGTAATATTGTGTAACAGAAAAGAAAATAAAAAATTTCTTAATTAAAAAATAAAAATAAATTGCAAACTATTTTTAAAATAAAGAAAAAATAAATAAATTAAGAAAAATACAAGATAATTATAGTTTTTTATTAAAAAAAATAAATTAGAAATTAAGAAAGTAAGTTTTAAATGGAAATATTTATATTATATTTATAAATATATACCTAATGTACCTACTATTAGAAAAATTAAATAATTTTGAATGAAAAACAAAACTCAAACTTCTAAGATTTTTACATACATTCTTTACATCTTCATTATATTAATAAATTTAAACTTTAACAGATTCCTAAAACAAATTATAATAAAAACATTGACTTATTTGATTTTCAAATTTACTACCATATACCAGGAAAAACCTCGACAAAAATGAACTTTTGGACATAAAACTTACTCTTATCAACATAGTACGACTTAGTATAGTACATAATAAATTAATTTTATAAAAATTTAGCGCGAATATTAAACACAAAATAATAATGCAAATTTCTTGGAATAAAGAATAAAAAAAAAAAAACAATTTTGTTTTTCTTAATTTTTATTATTTCTTATCATTGAAAAAAAAAAAAAATTGATGCTCCGACAAGAAAAGCGCATTATTTTAATTTAATTTAATTATTTATATTATCAATTTTTTATTCAGAATTAAAAATATTTAAATATGTGTATTGATGATAGCAATTAAATAAAAATTATTCTTTTTTTAAATTATTAAAAATAAAAAGAGATCTACTGAATAGATAGTGTGTATCATCAATACATATTAAAATTAAGATCTATAAGAGGAAATTTTGTTGAAACTTTATTAATAGAATGAATTTTCCCCCAACTTTAAGATACTTTTATATTTTTTCGAAGTTATCATCAGATATTATTCTACTGTTATTACAGTATAATGAATAAAATTAAAGTTATATACAGAAACTTTTTAGCGAAACTCAAATTTTTTTAATAAAATTGTTATCAGAAATTTAATTATTAATTCTTTCATTGACTTTTCTTGAAACCATAATTTCTGATTTATAATATTAAATATATACATACATATTATGTCTAATATATTTATATTATAGATTATTGAATAATTTCGCGTTAAAATCATCTCATTAAGGAAAACAAAACAAAAAGATTATAATGTATACTTAATACTTGTATATAATGTACATTATAAAATAATAAATAATATTGAAATTAATATAGGTCAACAAAAAAAATTTAATAATATCATAAATATAAAGAGCAAAAGGATCGATCTCACAGTGAAAATTAGAAATATTATATTTCATTGATAAAAATAATCAAAACAATAATAATTTTTTATACATATAGTGTGTATATATTGGAAATGTGGTTTTTATTTAAGCTTTCATTATAATTTGCAGACAAATTTAGGATAATAATAATTTTCATTAATTTTTTCAAATAAAACAAAATAAAAAATCGCTAAAATTTTAATTTTTTCAAATTATACATATTTCCTGTTTACTAGAAATATCGAACAGATATAGGAAAAAAAAAACAGATAATTACATATAGATGTACTCGTATGTTATTTCTGATGTATTTTTTTTTAATTATATTTTTATAGTTAATATAATTTTGTTATATTTATGTATGTTTTTGATAATTTTTATTAAGAGTATTGGTTCGTGAGGGCTTCATATCTATAGAGAAAGGTATTCACCGATAGTCGACAATTTTTAACTCTTTCTTTTTCTATTTATTATCGATCTCATATTTAATGTACGATCATAGGTACAAAATGTTGAGAAAATTTCATGAGAAAATTTTTGAAACTGATTCTTTAAGTTGAAGTTCACATTTTTGTTTGAAAATACACTACAAACAGTTTTCTTGATTTTGATTAAGAAATATTATAATTAGGAACCTACGTATATTCATATAAACAACTGAAAAGTTATAAGACACAAAAGATTCTAATGTTGACAAATTGAAAATCAAATCCTAATAAAATAAGATAAATAACGTCAATAACGGGTTGACAGAATTATTTGCCCATGTATACCTAACCTATATATGTCTTATTATTCCAACTTAATTAATTAAAACTTATAAATATGTATGGGAATATTTTTAAAAATATCACTCATTATTTTTAATGTCACTGTTTTTATGACAATTAAAAAAATTATTTGTAAATTTAATGTTATTCAACGGTTTTGATTTATATGTGCACGTACATATTCAAAAAGAAAAAGTGACATTAAGTGGCATACAATATCATCTCTAGAAATAATAATAAGTGGGTGGCTTGTTCTATACTGTTTTTAATAAAAATCATTTAACTTTGAATAATTAATTTTATTACATATTACGGATAAAATTTTTTGCTAAAATATTATGATCTGATATGGTATTCTAAGAAATTATTAATTAAAAATTATCCAAACATGTTAATTTAAAAAAATTTTAGTTATATATATTTAGAATTTATTTTATTTAGTTTCAATTATTGTATTGTACACAAATTTTTGAAAACTGATATTGCAGTAACAATATTCAAATTTTTAACACTAAACGACCAGTTCGCTTGTTCAAATGATATTTTTGGTAGTAATGTCCAGTAAATTTTTCAGGAAACAATTCGCGAAAACTACCTCAAACTGAAATTTTTGACAAACATATTTCTTATTTCTGATGTTTATGTTTCTATTTTTAAGCGATTAAGAACTCTTTTATTTAATATTATAAACATTGCCCCCATTTTATGCATGGTAAATAAATTATTGTTAAATTTTTGGCGCAGTATAATCTGTAACTAACTACTTACTTATACAAATATATACGTGCTATTAATCAGTTTCTTTTCTAAAGATAATATAAAAACTTATGTTATTCATTCATTGACATGCTTTTTTTTATTTATGTACAATTATATATATAATAAATATAATAAGTAATTTGAAATTCTGAAAAAAAAAATTCGCTTCATTTTTTAAAGATCAAGGATCATGGACTGATATATATGAAATAAGTATGAAATAAATTCTAGCTTATCTTCTATATTTATAAAATAAAAATTTTTAAATTTTTATTCATTTAAAAAGAAATATTTTATAAGATCACAAGTCCTAATTTAATTTTTGTTATTTTTTTCGTATTTTCAGATCTCAAATGCAAATAACTAGTTAATTTATTAAAAATGAGGAAATTCATACTTGTTATGTTGGCACTGGCTGTCAATGTCTATTGCAAACCGTCTGATACACAACAAAGTCGTCATTACACATACAGGTCTCAATCTACGCAATCGGCACCACAAAAAATATGCTGTACTGGAAGAATTATACTATCACCGTGGGCATTATCGCATATGCAGGATGTACGGCAAGTTGCTGATATAATGCGACAAGAGTATTATGTAATATCGCAAGGACAATCATCTTCTTATACAAAATGTAAGTACATACATAATTACATATAAATTTTTTGATTTTTATTTCAAAATTTAAGTATATTTATTCAAAACGAAAGTTATAGATAGAATTCAAAGTAATTGTTTTCGAACCTCCTTGCAAACACCCTTAATGCAATGCAAGATTTTAACATACTATTTGTTGGAGTAAAAAAATTCAAAATAAAAAACATTAATTTTTCAGTAAATAAACTTATATTGTATATTTCAAGATAATTATCCAATTTATGGTGGCAAAAGTCAAGAACAGATGCATTTAAACTGTCAACATTTTCTTTATCGAATAGTGAATGATGTGAAAATGGGTGTGATAAATCAAAATCTAATTTCGCAACCAAACTTTTTTGAACAACAAGCTGCTAAAATGTTGGAAAGTTTAGAAATTACAGAAGATGTCCAACAGCAAACGCAGAATATATTCGACGGAAACTTTGTGGGAGGAGATATTTCAACCTTTGAAAGTGAATCTCATACTGTCACAGGCACTCCGACTTCAATTCCTGGGATTCAATCTATCAATAAATACGATGGTGTCAATCATGTAACATATCCTACAGAACTGAGAACAATTAATGGCAAAACATATATAGTGAAAAAAAATTGCACAACAACTTCTTCCAATAATGCATTCCCTGTAGCTGTGGGCCCAATTTATGTTGGACCAAATCAAAACGTCTACGAACGCGAAGAAACTAATGTAAATAGGAGAAACCAAAACATTATTCCTACCTACGTTACCAGAGGACACACTATAAACAGCAACAAGCATACGATTTACGATCATATGACCCAAGAACCACAAGTGCCCAATTATTCACCTACTGTTTTTATGGATGAAAAAATGTTAGAAGAATTTAATCGTAATCGTTTTACCCAACCCCAAGTTGTTATTCCAGTACCAGAATTCACAATGAATAGCGATGTCGAAGATTTTAGAAGGAACATTGGTAATCAAGTCATATACACTCATCCTGGAGGCCATCAGAAAGTAACAATTACTAAATTTAACAAAACGATTATAACAGGACCTGATGGTCGACCAATTGTTGGTGGCAGTGAAAGCAAAACAGTAATTGATGATGGAAAAGTAGTTTACGATCATTATCGACCTTTTGGTACCATTAGTAATTGGACAATGGAGGAGAGTTTTGAGGAAGAAGGATGGAAAAAAGATGAACGTGAACGATTGTTTTGGCTTTTCCAACAAAGTTCAATATCTCGGGAAGAATTAGATAGATGGCAAAGAGATCAAGAAAATCGTCTTCATAGTTTGGCATTTAAGTGGAACACAACAGTGGAAGCTATTGAAGAGTGGCAACGGCGTGAGCTGGATCGATTCTTAATATTGAATCAGCAGCAAACATTGATATCCGAAAATTTAAATGAATGGCAGCAGAAAGAAAGAGGAAGAATCAATTGGTTAGTTCAGCAAAACAGTTTAACAAGGGAAGAATTGGATCGGTGGCAGCGTGAAAACCAACTGCAATTAAATAATTTAGCCAGACAGTATAGAATATCAATTGAAGAGCTCCAAGAATGGCAAAAGACCGAACTTGAACGTCTAAAGCTAACTTTTACTCAACATAACTCTGAAATGGATGAATTAAGACAATGGCAATTTCAAGAAAAAAATCGTTTAAATCAAATTATAATGCAACATAATTTAACTGTAGAACAACTGCAAGAATCTATTAAAAGAGATCAAGATCGTCTTATCTTGCTGTCCCAACAGTATCATGTAAATGTTGGTGAAATGGAAAATTGGTTAAAGAGCGAATTGCAGCGTTTAACAGGAATTATCATTCAACAACAAGAAGAAATTAAGCGTTTAACGGAATGGCAACGCACAGAACGTGATCGTCTAGTGATGATAGTTCAGCAACATAACTTAACTGTTGAAGAACTACAAGAACGTTTGCGACATGATCATGAATACATAAAAAATTTAGCTAGAAAATATCATGTAACAATTGAAGAGCTTGAAGAGTGGCAAAAACAAGAAATTCTACGCCTACAAAATTTAGGAACCATCACTTTCGAAAAACAATTAAAAGAATGGCAACAAAAAGAGAGAGATCGTTTAATGATAATCGTTCAGCAAAATGATTTGACTATTGAAGAATTTGAGAAGAAAATTAAACAAGACAGACATAGACTACAGCTATTGGCACAGCAATATCAAGTTCAAGTGGAAGAAATCGAAGAATGGATTAAAAAGGAGGGTGGACGGCTACAAGCAGAAGGATTAATAAAAAAAGTAGAAGAAGAACTCAATGAATGGCAAAGAAAAGAACGAGACAGACTTTTAATCATTGTGAAAACAAATGAGCTTACTGTTGAAGAGCTTGAAAAACGATTAAAAGACGATCAGAGCCGATTGTATAATTTGGCTCGCTTATATCAAGTGCAAGTTGAGGAAATAGAAGAATGGATGAAAAAAGAACTTTTGAGATTACAAGGTGAAGGCCTAGTTAAAGTGGATGAACTAAAGGATTGGCAAAAACAAGAACGTGACAGGCTGCAGCTAATTGTAACACAAAACGAGTTAACTATAGAAGAATTTGAAAAACGCATTCAAACGGATAGAGCCAAGTTGCAGCAACTCGCTATGCAGTATCATATAACAATAGAAGAAGTTGAAGAGTTTGTTCGAAAAGAAACTGAACGAATTAAAAATCAGGGTTGGGTTAAAATTACAGAAGAACAGTTGAATGAATGGCAAAAACAAGAAAGGGAGAAGATAATGATACTTATACGTCAAAATACTATAACAGTGGAAGATTTGGAAAAGCGTCTTAAAGAAGATCATCAAAGGTTATACAGTTTGGCTCAACAGTACCAAATACGGGTTGAAGAGATTGAAGAATGGATGAGAAAGGAATTTAAAAGATTGCAAAGTCAGGGATTGGTTAAAGAACTAACAGATTGGCAAAAAGTTGAACGTGAGAGGCTCTTGCAAATTATTCAACTTCACGAAATAACAATTGAAGAACTTGAAAAACGTATTTCTGCTGATAGAAATAGATTGCAACAACTTGCTTGGCAATACCATATAACTGTGGAAGAAATTGAAGAATTTCTATATAATGAAGTTGATCGCCTAAAAGCAGAAGGCTTAGTTAAGGTAACTGAACAAGGTTTATCAGAATGGCAAAAAAAAGAAAGGGATTATTGGTTACAACTCGTTCAAAGTTCTCATATGTCTATCGATGATTTTGAGAAAAAGTTAAAAGAAAGTCGCTATCGTTTTGAAACAATCGCTTGGGTACATAATATTAGTGTCGAAGAAATTGAAGAATGGGTTCGAAAAGAAGGTGATCGTTTGCTCAAGTTGAATTTGATTCATCAAAACGAAATGCTTTCGGAATGGCAAAAAAATGAAAGAGATTATATCAACCAGTTGTTGCTTTTGCATTCGTGGTCAATTGAGGAACTGGAGAGGAAACTTAGGGATGATAGAGAACGTCTGCGGATTGTTGCATCACAATACAAAATTATTATAGAAGAGGTAGAAAACTGGTATAAGCAGGAAATATACCGACTAACTCAACAAGGCAAGATTGTAAGCGAAAATTTAACAGAATGGCAAAAACAAGAAAAAGATCGTTTGTACCAAATTGTTCTTCAGCAGAAGTTGACAATTGATGAACTGGAGCGTCAGCTTTGGAGAAACCGACAGATATTGCAACAATTATCCAATCAGTATAGAATAACTGTTGAGGAGCTTACGAACTGGCAACGAAAAGAAATAGGACGACTCACAAATCTGGGATTAATATTAAATTTGAAGAAAGATGATGTATTAGATTGGCAAAAGGCAGAAAGAGAACGTCTGATGTTAATAGTTACCCAAATTCAAATAAGCTTAATTGAACTTGAAGAATTTTTAATGTATGATTACGATTTTCAAAGAGAATTAGCTTTGAAATATCATATAATGGTTGAGGAGCTTCAAGAGTGGCAACGACGTGAATTACATCGATTTCAAATGGATGGTAAGCTAGACCAAACATCTCTAATTCGCTTGCAAGATTGGCAAAAACGTGAAAGAGATCGCATATTCATGATGATTCAAGCACACAATCAAACTTTAGAAACTTTGGAATTATGGCAGAAAAACACTGATTTGAACAGGGTTGCAAGTGATTATCGAATTTCAGTTGATGAGCTTAAAAAGTGGCAAATAAATGAATTTAATCGAATATACTTGATTGCACAACATTATAAAATGACAATCACTGAATTAGAAGAATTTAGAAGACTAGAATTGGAACGATTAAAAATGTTTGCGCACAAATTAGAAATATCAAGAAGGTTGTTCGAACAATGGTGGACATCTGAAAAAGCAAGATCTGATAGACTAGCGGCGAGATATTATTTATCTCTATATGCATTGCAAGATTGGCGCAGAAAACTATTTTTACTAGCTCAAGGATATTTACGTCTGGATTTCCCTGTAATTGATCCAGGAACAGCCGGAAGACGTAATTCTACAATTAATAAGAACCGTGGAGATCAGCCTCCGAAAGTTTATCCAGGAGACTATGATGAATATGAGCCTGATATTGGTCCATATAACAGCACCGAACCAACAACTCCAACCCCTCCAACTGTTTATCCAAGTTTTCCCAGTGCTCCGATTCGAACTGCAGTCATTCCTGGAGGTCAAAGAGAATACGGAAGAACTTACACTCGAAAGGAATATACTTATACCGTACCAGCAGGATCAGTGGCTGTTGGCGGAGCAAATCGTCAAGGTGGATATTATTACAGTAATCCAAATGTTGGAACATTCGCAACCGCTACTGCTTCTAGTAGTCCTGTAGGAGGAAGTTACAGTCATGCAACAGCAATTGGAGGAAATGTCAATATTCCCGAATATCAAAATGACGAACAGCAGCAACAGCAGCAAATATTTGATAACACGGAGACAAGTAATTTAAAATACGTTGATGATGGCCAATATATCGAAAAAGAGAATTTAGAAGATTTAACACAACAAACGATACAAAAGGAAAACTTGGAAAAGTTCGATGACTTTGGTCAACAGCAAATAATTGTTAATGATCATCATGGATTTCAGTTTGAAAATCAAAAGCAAAATTCATCTCGTCAAATGTATGATAATAACGAAAATCAGGTAAATACATAAACAATAAGAGGCGTAAATTACATGTTAAATATGTTGTCCACAAGCCCAATTATCTCATTTTATCGGAAAATTTTTAAAACTCAACGCTAAATATTCATAGTCAGCTTAAAAATTAAATCTGTTTTTTTTTTAGAAAATTGTTAACGCTGAACCAGTTCAAGAAGAAAGCAATGACAGTACTTGGAGTAAATTTAAGAAAAAAGCTGGTTCTATTTTTGGATAAATGAGATAATGTGTTAAAGTTCTTTTAAATTCTTAAAGTAATTACAATTACAAAAATGTAATATTTTCTCATGTTAATGTAATGTGTGTAAAATTTTTCAAATACTTAATTCTTATATTGTTATGTTGAAATCATTTTAATTAAGAAATATATATTATATTTTCAAATAAATAAGTTTTTTTTATATTTTTTGGAAATTTAAATAAAATAATTATTTTATGTGTATCTATTTGGCGAAATGGATGACCAGACAAATGAAGCGGCGTTATAACGAAAATAAATTTTCGAACCTAAATATGAAAATAATAAAAAAAAAAATTAAAAGCTCACTGTTGTTATCACCATTAATTTAATCTTATCTTTCCATTATTATATCTTGCTGGAAGAAACTATAAGTAAATGTAGTGCATATAGAACAAGTTTGGTTTAAGAAATCAGTGCATATATAAATTAATCGGTATCCGTAGCAGAATAAGTTAACTACAAAATGATTTTAATTTTGATTGAAATACTATTGTTATTAGCATTTATATTATTTTTATATGTAAATAAAAGTGTTCCGTGTGAACCTATTTTGGGAATATATCAAATACAAAAAGGCGCACGCTATTATCTGAAATATTTTACAGCTTTAGCATTTTTATATGTATGTTAGTTCAGAAAAAATTTTGATTTTTAAAACATTTTTGGAAAGAAAATAATATATGAGTACATTATAATGTTAATCTATTTTTAGATTAAAAGTTTTATTTTCGTTGATAATGAAGTTAAAGAAAAAATTCAAAAAGTTGGCCATATGAATCGTTTGGTACTTTATGGAGTCAATAATGAGAATGGTGTTTTCATTATTGAAACTGATAAAAAACTGTTTCTTAAATTACCTGAACTAGGTTCAGAAATAATTACTTTGAACGATGGAAATTCAGAAGTTCATTTCAAAATTCCAGATTATGGTAAAGATGTTTTTCGAATTGAAGGTACAATTTGCTTTAAAGGATTGATGAAGTAAGTTTAATTTATTAATGGCTGTCTTTGAACCACTAAATAATGGTATAAAGCCTTAAAAAAATTTTCGGAACAATATTGAAAATATTGTTATTTTTTAATAAATATTTTCGAGAAATAAGATTTAAATTATGTTAAAAATTAAATATATAAAACAATATAGTTAAATTAATATTTTAGAGATTCAAATAAAAACGTGAAAGTGAAAGCCAACTGGTCCACAATATTTCCAAAATATGATTATTATTTCGATTTAAGTTCAGTAAATTTTGCAAAATCAATATCAAGGGAAAACTGGAATTTAGATTATTTTGAAACATTTAAAATGTTTAATCAGTCTCAGATTTTGGGACAATTCGGCAAAGTAAATGCAAATATCGAAATAGATGGAAAGTCTTTTAATTCTGCATTTGATTGCATCATGAATTCATATAAAGGTAAGTTGAAACACGATAACAAACGAAAAGTTTATCGAATAAAAATTATTTCGAAGAAATGAAAGTCGATGAATCACAATTTTAACCGGATTGTTTTTAATCTATTCGATTACTAAACATAATTATATTTGATATATGATAGTCTAAAACAAAAATTATGTTACATCAATAGCCAAAATATTTTCTTAAATATAATTAGCAATTATCTTTATAATTTTCAATTTTGTTGTCTCATTTTATCGAGTAGAGTAGAGGATGCTTTGAATTTTGTTTTCAGGTGACGACTCTTTTATTAAACATTATATCTATCGTTATGTACTTCATTACATTATTTGTGAAGATGGAAACCTTTTTTGCATTGGTGTGGCCAGTTTAACTCAACAATTTTCGAGGTAATTGTTAAAATTTTTAATTTATTTAAAAAAAATTTAAATAATTTTTTTTCTTTTATATAATAGTATTCCTATTGGTTATTTTTTCTTGAATAAAGTTTGCAAAAATCAGTCAATTAATTTTTGCAATTTGAAATTATATAAACACGGTGAAGGCAAGGAAAATCCTCCAGCAATATATAGTTTCTTTTTTGGAAAAGGTAAACATTTATTAAAATTTAATTTTCATTAAATTCAGATTCTTTTAAAAAATTGAAAATTTAGTTTTTTATATTATATAATCGCTTATAGAATTGCAATCTTAAAAGGTGATGTATAACATTTCATTTATTTTAATTATAAAATTAATTTCAGATGCGGACCGATTTAACGTTATTGTAAGAACAAAACGTAATCTAAGATTTGAACATTCGAGCAGTGATTATGGTAGGAAATTAATTGATCCGGATTGTAGTTTTGAAATAAATGGCAAAAAAGGGTGGGGCACTGTTGTATGGCATTATAATCAGTAAAAAAAAAATTAATTTTACATTTATTATAAATTATAATATATTACTTAAGTTATTTTCGTAGCCTTTTGATAATTATGATAAACAATAAACTTTAAAAAGTATTTTTGTTTTTTATAAAATTTTTCGAAGAGAAGAAAAATTTAAGATATTGTGACTTTCATGGGTTTTATACCTGTGTATGGGTACCTAGACAGATGTTAGAAGAACCTAAATAAAATGTGTAGATTTGTATACTGGGAAAAAAAACAATTTTGATAAAAATTAATAGCAATAAGAGAAAAAGCGATCCAAGGATCCAAAAAAACTTTAAGTACTGATTCTGACCCAGGATTTGTGTCTTGTTTTCAAATTTAATGCACTCTTTTCATATTTGGCGCTGAAAATTAGTTATATTTACTTAATTTCTAATATAATACTCAATCTATTGG